>CM042671.1:27580636-28123136 GCA_023638005.1 Forsythia suspensa | reverse complement strand
CCTGATTTTTCAACTTTAAAAGAGGTCAAAAAGCTTTTGTTCGTCCTGCACAGTTAGAGATAAAACGTCTTAAAAAGTTCACTTTACCTAGAAACCTTTGCAATTCTTACTGGTTACTAGGTGGTTTAGCCTCTAGAATGGCTCTTGCTTTATTATTATTAAGTTCAATTCCTCTTTTGTGTCCCAAAAAACCAAGGAAATTTCATGCATTTACGCCAAATGCACATTTCAAAGGATTCAATTTTAACTTCAGCCAAATGAGTGATGCCATTAGACATAATGGCTCCTCCAGTGAAACTCGTGAGAATGACTTCAATTGGGATCATATTGCCCTTCGTCTTTGCAAATTTTCTCATCATCCTGGATGGGATAATATTTATTGCTGCTCCATTGTCAATGGGTACTCAGCTACCGGAATGCCATTGACTAAAGTCTTCACATATAATGGCCTTAGGTGTTTAGTTAGTTTTACAGTCGGTCTCTTAAAGATGACCTTTTCACCGCATCTATCTCCACTTTTTGATTGTCTTCTATGGAATCAATTTCTTGCGACACGTGCAATATTTTGCACTGATCTTCTGCATTTGAATTTCCTTATTACTTTTCTCTTGTGCTTCCTCGTTGGTCACCCAACCCGTAGGGATGGCAATATCCTTGGAGGCGATCTATACTTCTCAGAGCGTGGTACTCTCACTTTTTTCTTAGGTGTTCCATATAATACATAATAATCAAAGGATCGTCCAGATGGTTCACCCAACAAATCCATCTCACGGACACTTTCTTGATACAACCGTTTCAATAAATTATTATATGAGACTCCCATTTTTCTTCTTTCTTCTTCCAAGTCAATTTCTTCTTCAACATCAGTCATACCATCATCATCTTCTTCCTCACGTACGTCTTTGGGACGTTTGACCAATTCCTTATCCACATTCCAACATGCAAGCTTCTTCTTCATTATCTTCCCTTTCTCCCTCTTCATTTTCTTCACTTTTGAACTCGTTGGCTAGTAAATAATTATTAGCCATAACTGGAGGTAAAGTACCAAATTGAATAGTAATGGATCGTCTTCATTTTCATCCTTCTTACTACGTTCAAATTTTGACCTCCCAGAAGAATTTTCTGGTAATTCTTCCATTGATTCACCCATAGTGTCTTTCTCCTTATTTTTGAGAATATTTTTGTTAGCCACCTTAAGTAAATTAGGCATTTTGGGAAGTGCTATCCCCTGTTGTTGCCTCATCATTCGCCCATAATTACATGATAACGCCTTTGTTGCGTCCTGGTCATTTCATTAAATGGCACCACCCTTCCCCGCATTATCTTTGGAATGAATGCCATACATTTAATTGATGAGGTTGTGGCCTGAACGTTCTACCATCGTACATTGGTCTGAACTGCCTCTCAAAAGGTGGTATCCCATAGAATGGTACGTTTTGTCCTCAAATAGGCTGGAAATTTGGAACAACACTAGGACGATGATGTCCCCATGTTCTTGTTTTTTCCACATTCTCATTCACTTCTCTTTTACATCTAGCACACAAGATTCATTCATCTCTTCTCACTTCCTTTTCTTTGAGACGTTCAAAGACACTAGATGTGGCTCAACCGCTCAAGGTCTTTCTCTCCATCATCTACTACCAATTTGAACTTTGGAAACCCACTTTTAAAACCAGTTGTTACCATATTAATTGCAAGTGGCCGTGGGAAAGGGTTTTCATCCACTACCATCTTCTTTTTAGCTTCAAAAGTGATTCACACTGATTCGATGGCATCCTATAATACATGACGGAAAACCAAACAATTATTAGTCATATGAGACCATGCATTATGCCATTTACAATATTTTTTATCCTTAATTTGTTCAGGATTTGGCAATTTATGCTTGTCGATCAATTTTATTTGCTTATCCTTATACAGTTTATCAAATATAATATCAGCTTTGGTCACATCAAATGAGAATATCCTAGACTTTTTGTTTTCATCCCTCATAGGCTCATTTTTTACCGATGTTCCTGATTTGGCCATTAAAGGACAAGCATATGTATCTCCTTTAACCAATTCGGCCAAACATACTTCGGTCTGATCATAATATTCATCAACAGTATGAACATCAAAATTTGGGTCTCTATTATAAGTCCCTTTGCTAGAATTTTTCATATTATTATTCTTCTCTTATTAAACGTTCATACATATTCACATTAGCAGTTCCTGTCCTAAAATTTCTTCTTTAAATCAAAGCTTATACAACTTTAAGCTATTTTAACAAGTTCCTTTTCAGGTAAAGATACAAAACATTTGCTCCTGGCTGTTTTAAACATTTCAAGAAAAACTTCTGTCCATTCATCCGGCATTTGACGTAAATTCGCTAAATCAGCCAAAGTAACTTCAGTTTCAGTTTTATAAAACTGAGCGTGGAACAATTGTTCCAACTGTTCCCATGTCTGAACAGAATTTGCTGGCAAATTAATGAACCACAAGAAAGCTACCCCTATTAATGAACTAGGAAACAATCTCATCTTGTGATAATCAGTTACTTCACCACATTGTAATGTGAATCGCCCTATATGTTCCAGAGTAGAGACTTCTCCTAGACCAGTGAATAATAAAAACTCTGGCACTTTGTATCCTCTAGGCAATGTGTATGCTTGATCTACCCAATTAGGATACGATTTTCTATAGGTCGGCCTAATAAAAAGACACATCCCAAAAGCCATCCGATCTTGCACTATCTCTGTGATTTGGTTTCTCAACAACACATTGGGATCATATGGGACACCTATAGGTTGGTTTACTGGTGGTATCACTTGAGGCCTATTATTTGGCCCTAGATTTGTGGCATAATTACCGTTATTTAAGCTATTATTGTCATTACTTGAACATTTTCCCCATCGTTAACACGTGCGATATTTTGTCTAGTATTTTGGACATTTTCTCTTGCATTCGAGCTACCCACTAGGTTTGAGGCTCCATTACCATTACCCAAGTTTGCCATTCCACCACCCCATGAATTTGAAGTGGATGGTACAAAATGTGGTTCTATTCTCCGATTTGGACTTAAGACTGGAGAATTATGCCCCACAACTGTTCTGGCTTGAAAGTGATTTCCTTTACTTGGCAAATTTGGTTGGCAAATCTGGCCCACTAACTTATTCATAAGTTCATTTAAAGTACTTAGTTGTTTGGCCATGTTATCATAGTGTATATTTTCATTTTGAGTACACTTTTCCATATTATGAACATTTTGCAGATTTACCTGTTCAACAATGTCTTGCGTGAGTTCACCAAGCAGTGCACACATGATTCGAGGACTCAATTCTGTCATTGGTTCATAACGACTTTGATTCTGTCCCTCTGTTCCTGGAGTACTTTGCTGCTCTTCATATCGCTCTATCACAAACTGGACTAATTGTTGGCTTGCTTGCTCCTTATCAGAATTCTTATGAGACATATTGTTTCACTTCTTGTATCTTCGACCACCAAAGTTGTCCCATTGGGCGTGCCAAATTGTTTCGCGCAGAAATGAACTATCGCTAACAATTAAAAGGATTTAGACGATGTGTAAGGAACAACAATCTTTTGAGACAAAATCCCAACAATGGGTGCTTTATTTATGAAGATTACAATTCTAACATGAAAAACGAAATGCCTCCAAGGGGGCACAAGCACACTGAAATGCAAAGTAAATAAAACTTATAAGAATATTAAGAAGAAATAAAATTACATAGTTCTCTGTTTTTTAGAGTGATTGATTGGGGCTGTCTTTATATTCTCTTTTCCTTTTTATACTCCCTTAACGGTTTCCTTCAATTTTGTTCCGAAACTGCTTGGGGCCCAGTAACTACCCACTTTCTCTATAATGGATGACTTATCAAAAAACTGCTGTATTAACTGATGCCATTACTTCCATAACTCAACCGCTTGCAACTTCTTGGATCCTGAGATGTGATAAGATTATCCATTAACTGTTTAATAACCGTTGCTTTAAATGATGATGGGATGTTTCACTCGCCCAGATCTTGGGCGTCTTCTAAGCTTGAGCGATGTTGGACCTTCGCTCAATAAATTTGTTTTGAGCCTATAGATGGATTTATTTGGACTCATTTTTTGGACTTCTTAACTAGGCTTTATTTCTTTATGTCAATAGGTAGGTTTGCATCCATTCATTCCTTATGTTGTCATGGTGGGGACGGTGATCTTGGCACCGAGGTGGGGGTCTCCTACTGTTATTGGGAGGTCCTTGCCCACCCTGTCTATCAGTGTTTTGTCCCTTACAGCTGGCTTTCTCAATCAATTAGTTCTCTCATATTTAGACAATCTTCTGTGTTATGAACTTGAATCCGATGGATAAGGCAGAATCTCGAAACCAGAGTGGACAGTGGAGGGCAGTCGCGGGCATCCTGGGCAGTTGCTCCAAATTGGTTTTGAGTTTGATTGGACCTCTTGTAATGATCGTTACGGGGCCTGGGTAGTGGCGCCCTTCGTATTTATATTTACCAGCGCACCCACGAACAGAATTTGATTCCTCTCACCTAATTATATGGATTGTGATTGTGGCGGAAAATGGGCCGCTTATACTTCCCATGTTCAACCAGGAAGGCCCATTTGGTTGGTACGTATAGTTTTAAAATAAATTTAAGGGTAAAAGAATAATAAAGACTTTGTGTTTGGAAAGTACTTCTTATAAAGTAACAATACTTTAAAAATAAAAATATTTTGATTAAAAATCTAATTTAAAAAATTGTTTTAGAGAAATCTAAGATTTGATCTTCTCTAAAAATATTCTAATTTAGCTTTTACAAAAAGATATAATTAGTATTTAATAAAATTAAAAATTAACAAAATTATCATTAAATACATAAAAAAAATAACTTATTTGTCAAATTAATAGCCTATGTTAAACTGTCAAATCATATATTTATATAAAATGAAAAATATATATTAGTGTGTTAAATAATGTAATACAAATTACACACGATATGTTTAATTTAACTAAATAAATTTTAAATAACATGATATATATTAAAATAATAGTATTATCATCATTTAATTAATATTTTAATTTTTATTTTTATTATAGGATATTAAAAAATATTATGTATAAAAAATAATAAAAATATATAATAATTAATTAATATTTAATAAAATTAACACAACATTTATACAAAAGTATTTTTATAATTATACTGTCAAACATTCAATTTAATATTCACCGCACACATTCAATAAATTTTTAATTCCAAAGTTTTATTTCTGAAAATTCTACTCACAGCTATTATACCAAACGAACTCTAAATTTAAAATTTATATTTTTGTACCTCCCGCTTTGTTTGTAAAAAATTAAAGCAAGAGATAGTAAAAAAGATAATTCAAAATAAATTGAACACATATTGTTGTCAAATAGCCACTTGTCGCACATATAAACACTTTTTAGGGTCAATTATCCACCAAGTAGGTACTGACGAAATTGCCCCTAAAAACTGTTAAAATGACCTGCAAGTGGCTATTTGACAGCAAAATAGACTATGTCCACGAGAACCGTGTGCAATATCGAAAAAATTTGGGGATGTGATTGTCAAAAAAATAAGAAAGAGAACTCAAGTGCTTAGCGTTAGTGTTTGGAGACCTTGGGTGCAAATTTTCTTTATATTTGCCACAGTTTCACACGTATGTGTAGAACTTCGAAATTGAAAAAGACATTTGAGGTGAAAGATGCTCTTCCATCATATAAGTATTGAAAAAGGTGCTTCTCAAAAATCAAGTATTTAGAAATAAGCTTATAAAACCTAGGGTCTTCATGTAATGTTTTAGTGGACATTGTTATAATGTTCACTGAAATATTTGTCATGTTCTTATTGAATGAGTGTAAATGTCCATTTTACACTCATTCATTCGAAATCTTGAACATTTGTTTGATGAAGATTATAACAACGACCAAACGTTAGATCAAAACCGATAAAACCTATACGAGTCAGTAAGTTCTAAAATAATGCTTGATTTTATATTCATGCAATTTTAAGAATTTGGTGAACGAAAATAATTTATTTTCGTTCATGTATATATATATACTAGTTTTTAAGCCGTGCGTTGCACGTAAGTGACAAATATAGGAAAAAATTTTAGGTTTTAAATGTAATTGAAATGACCAAAAAAAATATGAAATTTAAATTTTTAAACAAATTTGAAAATGTAACAAATTTAGAAGCGAATTGTGTACAATTTGCTCATACACACCAAAAAAAATAAATAATTAACAAATAATAAAGAAAGGTCAAAATTTCTTCAAATGTTTTGTCTAATTTTCGCCATTTATTTAAAACATATTGATATTTTTTCTTGAGTACACTTGATATAAAAATTGTAGAATAATGGCATATTTCTTGATTTTTTGATTCCTTTTCATATATGAAATAGAGGATTATGAAAATGTTAATAATTATTTGAATTGTTACCTTGGGTTTACTTGAAGACTTACACATTAATCACATACCCCACACGTAAATCACTAAAAAAAAATTAATTACACCATTAACAACAAAACACGGGTCAAATGCAAGGAAAATATTTGTAAAATGATGGAGGACCCCAACAATGAAAAAAAAGACAAACGAATTTAAATTTGAGTGTACTAAAGCTCAAAACTCGAGAAGTATCCTCATCGAACGGAACGTTCAATAAATTAAAAAATTGGAACGGATTTATTAACTCTCTTTTTGCATGTATATATATAATGCGGATATAAAAAGTCATTCATAGTGCAAATCTACGTTATCATTTTCTTATCGTTAATTAAATATTGAGAAAATAATGAAGAAAAAACAGAAAACATTACACAAAGTATTGGAGACAAGAATGAAACCGAGGAGGACATGGTTGGGTTTCAAACAACACTTTGGCAAAAACATGTTTGTCGAGTTACTCGATTAAAAATGTGATCTGAAATCAATCTATTCAATAGCTCAAGTAGCTCGACAAAATGAAAATCGAGTTCTTTGGAGTTACTCGACGAAACGAAACGAAATTTAAAATTTTTATTATTTTGTTTCCTTTTTTATTTAAATGATGTCATACATTTAAATAATTTTTATTCTTATTTAGTGGTGTTATTTTTCAAGAAACTCGTGAGTCTTAAATTTGGATTTGTCGAGTAACTTGATAAATAAAGCATATACAAAATTTTATTTAATGTTTCATTTATTAGAATATAGTAAAATAGAATATATATCATATAAATTTAATATATATCATAATCAATTAATACAATATATTTTATTTTATTTTATTTTAGCAATTAGTATAAAAATATTAGTAACATTATTGGTAAAAATGTTATAATTAATAGTTATAAAAATAAAATATGTTGTTGATTTTTTCATTGAAAAAAAAAATTAGAAATGTAAAAGCTAACCATAAAAAAAAAAAAAAAAAAAAATGAGCAGTAACTTTTTCGAGTTACTATTCACCTAAATAAAAGTTTGACGAGTTGAATAGTAACTCGACAAACTTTTTAGAATTTAAAAAAAAAAAAAATTTATTTTATGAGCGATAACTTTTTCGAAAGTTACTATTCACCTCGAAAAAAGTTTGTTGAGTTGAATAGTAACTCGACAAACTTTTTCAATTTTTAAAAAAAAAAAAAATTTCATGAACAGTAACTTTTTCGAGTTACTATTCATCCGGAAAAAGTTTGTCGAGTTGAATAGTAACTCGACAAACTTTTTCGAATTTTTTAAAAAAAAAAAAAAAAAAAAAATTTCCATGAACAGTAACTTTTTCGAGTTACTATTCATCTCGAAAAAGTTTGTCGAGTTGAATAGTAACTCGACAAACTTTTTTTAAAAAAAAAAAAAAAAAAAAAATAAAAAATTTTGTCGAGTTACTCGACAAAATTTTTTTTTTTTTTTTAGAAGTCGAGTTACTCGACAAATGTAAAAAAATTATTATTATTTTTTTTTTTTTACGTCGAGTAACTCGACAAAAAAAAAAAAAAATTTTTTTTTTTTTTACACGTCAAGTAACTCGACAAAAGTAAAAAAAAAAAAAAAATTTTTTTTTTTTTTTTACGTCGAGTAACTCGACAAAAGTAAAAAAAAATTTTTTTTTTTTTTTTTTTTTTTTAAAATTCGAGTTACTCGACAAAAGTTTAAAAAAAAAAAAAAAAATTTCAAAAATTCGAGTTACTCGACAAAAGTAAAAAAAAAAGTTTTTTTTTTTTTTTTAAATTGAGTAACTCGACAAAAGTTAAATATATATATATATTTTTTTTTTTAAATTCGATTAACTTTCGACACAAGTTAAGAAAAAAAAAATTTTTTTTTTTTTAAAAATTGAGTAACTTTCGAACAAAGTTAAAAAAATATATATATATATTTTAAAAATTCGAGTTACTCGACAAAAGTTAAAAAATATATTTTTTTATTTTTTAAAAATTCGAGTAACTCGACAAAAGTTAAAAAAATATTTTTTTTTTTTTAAATTGAGTAACTTCGACAACATTTTTAAAAAAAAAAAAAAATTTTTTTAAAATTCGAGTAACTTCGATAAAAATTTTTAAATTTTTTTTTTTAAATTCGAGTAACTCGACATAATTTAAAAAAAAAAATATTTTTTGTTTTTTTTAATTCGAGTAACTTGACAAGATTTAAAAGTTCTAGGACTTCATATACATTTTATTTTATTTTGTTGTTATTTGTTTTTTTTTTTTTTATTATTTAAAGAGGTGGACAAAATAAAATTTGTAACGAAATTTAAAAGTCGGGGATGGCCAAAGCAAATAAAAAGTTATGAGTAAATTTGTTATAAAATGAAAAGATTGTGGACTAAAAGTGCAAATTACAAAAAAAAAAAAAAAAAAAAAATTAATGTTTCTCACTTTGTCGAGTTACTCGGCAAAGTGGAAAAATAAAAACATTTTAATTTTCCCACTTTTGCCGAGTAACTCGACAAAGTAGGATAAATTAAATTAAAAAAAATTTCCCCACTTTGCCTACTCAAAGAAAGTGGGAAATATTTTTTTTTTTTTTATATTTGTCATGAAAAGTCCACCTACAAAAAAAAAAAAAAAAAAAAAAAAAAAAATCTTAAACAAATCGATTTTCCATTGCGCGATATGGGAAATTTTTTTTCAAAACTTCATTTAGTCATGAATTAACAAAATTTATTTCACATAGAAAACGATGACCGAAAATATGAAATTTTCGAGGTGCATAAAAGACTCATGTAGCTACCACATATCAAAATTTGACGGTCCGAATGGCATATTTCGGTGACTAAAATGATAACCGAAACATCCTAGTTAGTTTTTCAAATTTATGCTGTCACAGGTTTACAAAATTGTCCATAAATTGAGTTATATAACATGAAATTATGTAAAATCAATGTCAATGGTTAGGTAACTCATAGGGCTATCGTCTCCAACCTGGAATTATGTAAAAATACTTAATATATAAGGTCACGAGAAATGTTTGAGTTGGACAACGAAAACGTATCTTAGAAAAACATGAAGTCTAGCAAAACCTTTCAAGTTCACATCATTAACGTGTAACCAAAACATGGGAATCCACTAAAAAAAAATGAAATATTGCTCGTGACAACATATATTACTGTAAAATCTTATCATAAATGGTAGCGTAAAACATTTTTATATATATCCTTAATTTATCAATCGACTAAAAAAATTCAAAGTCAAAATCTAATCATAAAATCTTCACTTTATCAAAAATCTTAAAAAAATCATAATTTGCAATGTCAAATTCATCAATAAATTATATAATGAAAATTAAATTTTCCAACGTAAGAATTAATATAAACAAAAATATAGTATCATATATTGTACAGATCTAATAAAACATATAACAATTTCAAAAAATATATATTTTATTATAACATATTAAAAAAAAAAAAAAGACCATGGATACATTTGCTCTAACATGAAGAGGATGTGAACTAAAATTACAAATGGAAAAAAAAAAATAAATAAATAAATTCCTAAAATTCCACAAAAACAAAGAAAAGGAAAAAGACATCTGCTTTCTTCAACTCTTTCCATCGTGTCGAGTTACTCGACAAGTGGGATAAATAGAAGGTATTTAATTTTCCCACATTACCGAGTAACTCGGCAAAATAGAAAAAATGAAAAAATTATTTAAATAATTTATTTTTTCATTCTTATATTTTGTCATGAAAAAAATCCAAAAAGCCAAAAAAAAATTTGCGGGACAAATGTGAGGAAAAATATAATCATATTTATTTGTTTTTCATATTATGTCATGAAAAAGTCTACCTAATTATATTTTCATATTACATAAAGAAATTTTATATGATATATAATTTAATATAAAATATTATCATAAATGTTAAAGTAAAAATATATACACATGCGTAATTTATGAACGACGTAAAAAATTCAAAGTTAAAAATTGTAAGATATTGAATTACTTACATGCAAAAAAAAAAAAAACAAAAAATAAAAATTTAATAATTAATATACATACAAAATTATAATAATAATAATAATAAGAATATGTAAATACTTAATACCTCGACAAAAGTGAGAAGGAAAAAATTGTAAATGAAAACAACGAAATCATATAACGACTACAATTATCATAATCAATTAAAATAATGACTACAACACATTGCCAAGTAACTTGGCAAAGTAGAAAAAATGAAAAAATCATTTAAATAATTTATTTTTTCATTCTTATATTTTGTCACGAAAAAGAACAACAAAGGAAAAATAAAATATTAGTTTTTTGCGTGAGCAAAGTGAGGGAAAAGATATTATTAATTTTTTCTTTTTTTATAATTTCTCATTAAAAAGTCCAAAAAAAAAAAAAAAAAAAAACATAATTTTTGAGATAAAAATATTTTGTCCATTGCACATAAATACAAAATCTATTAAAAATTACAAGTTTTAAATACAATTAAAATAAAGAAGGAAAAAAAATATTTAAGTATGTTAATTTTTATCATTATATTTTGTCATGAAAAAGTCCAAAAAAAAAAAAAAATTTACTTGGGACAAATGTGAGGAAAAATATAATCATTTTTATTTGTTTTTGATATTATCTCATGAAAAAGTGTACCTAATCATATTTTCATATTACACAAAGAAATTTTACATAATATATAATTTAATATAAAATATCATCATAAATGTTAGAATAAAAAATATATACACACGCGTAATTTATGAATTAGGTAAAAAAATTCAAAGTTAAAAATTGTAAGTTATTGAATCACTTACATGCACCAAAAAAAAAAACAACAAAAATAGAAAATTTAATAATTAATGTACATAAAAAATTATAATAATAATAATAATAATAATATGTAAATACTCAATATCTCGACGAAAGTGAGAAGCGATAAAATTGTAAATGAAAAACAATGAAATCATATAACGACTACAATTATTATAATAAAGTAAAATAATAACTATAAAAAAATTCAACTATACTAACATACAATAATTGATAAAAATATAGTATCATATATTGTAAAGATCTAATATAATATATAATAAATTCATAAAATATATATTTTACTATAACATATTACAATAAAAAAAACCCATGGGTAAATTTGCTATAAAATGAAAAAGATGTGGACTGACAATGGAAATCCAAAACATTAAATAAATAAATGCATTGCTAAAAATATACAAAAATAAAGGAGGGGAATCCATAATTTTTTTTTGTCCAATATTTCCCACTTTGCCGAGTTACTCGACAAGTAGGATAAATAAAATGGATTTACCTTTCCCACCTTGCCGAGCAACTCGGCAAAGTTGAAAAAACGTAGGAAAAATATTAAAATATTTTAATTCCTATTTCTTATATTTTGTAATGAAAATGTCCAACACAAAAAAAATAAAATATTTTTTGTGCGAGCAAAGTGGGGAAAAAATTGAATAAATGGAAAAAAGAAATAAATATTTTAATTTTTGATTGTTCTAATTTGTAATTAAAATGTCCAAACAAAAATAAAAAAAAAATCTTTTGTGTGTGAACGAAGTGGGGGGAAAATAATATTGAGTTTTCCTTTTTGTATATTATGACTTCAAAAAGCCGAAAAATAAAAATAAAACAAAATAATTTTTCAAAAAAAAAAAAACTTCTCCATTGCACATCCATAGAAAATATTAAAAAAATTGTAAGTTTTAAATATGAATGACTACAATTATTATAATAAATGAACACAATGACTATAAAGAAATTGAACTATAATAACATACAATAATTCATAAACATATAGTATTATATATTGTAAGGATTTAATATAATATATAATAAATTCATAAAACATATATTTGACTATAACATATTAAAAAATAAAAAACTCATGGGTAAATTTGGTATAAAATAAAAAATATGTGGACTGACAGTGGAATCCAAAAAATAAAATAAATAAATACATTGCTGAAACTGTACAAAAATAAAAGAATGGATGCTGCCCACTTTGCCGAGTTACTCGACAAGTGGCATAGGTAAAATGTGTTTAGTCTTCCAACATTGCCGAGCAACTCGACAAAGTTGAATAAATGGAAAAAAGAATTAAATATTTTAATTTCTGATTCTTATAATTTGTAATTAAAATGTCCAAAAAAATAAAATATATATATATATATTTCGTGTGTGAGCAAAGTGGGGGAACAATAATATTAAGTTTTCATTTTTTTATATTCTAGCATGAAAAAGCCCAAAAATAAAAATTAAACAAAATAATTTTTGACAAAAAAAAAAAACTTTTGCATTGCACATCCATACAAAATGTTAAAAAAAGCGTGAGTTTGAAATATCAATGACTAAAATTATTATAATAAATTAACACAATGACTATAAAAAATTCAACTATACTAACATACAATAATTGATAAACATATAGTATCATATATAGTAGGGATCTAATATAATATATAATAAATTAAGTAAAATATATATTTTACTATAAGATATTAAAAAAAAAAAAAAAAACTCATGGATAAATTTGGTATAAAATGAAAAATATGTGGGCTGACAGTGGAAATCCATAAAATAAAATAAATTAATCGAGTTACTCGACAAAAGTAAAAAAAAAAATTTTTTTTTTTTAAATTTGAGTAATTCGACAAAAGATAAATTTTTTTTTTTTTTTTTTAAATTCGAGTAACTCGACAAAAGTTAAATATATATATATATATATATTTTTTTAAATTCGATTAACTTTCGACACAAGTTAAGAAAAAAAAAAATTTTTATTTTAAAAATTCGAGTAACTCGAAAAAGTTAAAAAAAAATATATATATTTTTAAAAAATTCGAGTAACTCGACAAAAGTTAAAAAAAATATATTTTTTTTATTTTTTTTTAAAAATTCGAGTAACTCGACAAAAGTTAAAAAAATTTTTTTTTTTTTTTAAATTCGAGTAACTCGACAACATTTTTAAAAAAAATTTTTTTTTTTTAAAATTCGAGTAACTCGATAAAAATTTTAAAATTTTTTTTTTTTAAATTCGAGTAACTCGACATAATTTAAAAAAAAAAAATTTTTTTGTTTTTAAATTCGAGTAACTTGACAAGATTTAAAAAGTTCTAGGACTTCATATACATTTTATTTTATTTTGTTGTTATTTGTTTTTTTTTTATTATTATTTAAAGAGGTGGACAAAATAAAATTTGTAACGAAATTTAAAAAGTCGGGGATGGCCAAAGCAAATAAAAAGGTTATGAGTAAATTTGTTATAAAATGAAAAGATTGTGGACTAAAAGTGCAAATTACAAAAAAAAATAAATAAATAATGTTTCCCACTTTGTCGAGTTACTCGGCAAAGTGGAAAAATTAAAACATTTTAATTTTCCCACTTTGCCGAGTAACTCGACAAAGTTGAACAAATAAAAATAAAATTTCCCCACTTTGCCTACTCGACAAAGTGGAAATAATTTTTTTTTTTTTTTATATTTGTCATGAAAAGTCCACCTACAAAAAAAAAAAAAAAAAAAAAATCTTAAACAATCACTTTTCCATTGCACGTATGTGAAATTTTTTTCAAAACTTCATTTAGTCATGGATTAACAAAAATTTATTTCACATAGAAAACGATGACCGAAAAATATGAAATTTTCAGGGTGCATAAAAGACTCATGTAGCTACCACATATCAAAATTTGACAGTCCGACGGCATATTTCGGCTGACTAAAATGATAACCGAAACATCCTAGTTAGTTTTTCAAATTTATGCTGTCACAGTTTACAAAATTGTCCATAAATTGAGTTATATAACATGAAATTATGTAAAATCAATGTCAATGGTTAGGTAACTCATAGGGCTATCGTCTCCAACTGGAATTATGTAAAAATACTTAATATATAAGGTGCAGTAAATGTTTGAGTTGGACAACAGAAACTGTATCTTAGAAAAGCATGAAGTTTAGCAAAACCTTTCAAGTTCACATCATTAACGTGTAACCAAAACATGGGAATCCACTAAAACTACCACAAAACCAAGGTCCAAAAAATTTGAAGAAGATATTTACACTACTTAAAGTTTTTTGATTGGTTTATAATAGCGAATCCGGCACGCCGACGGCATAAATTCGAAAAACAGCCTAGGAGGTTTCGCGATAAGTATTTTAGTATGCCTAAACATGCCGTCGGACTACTAATTTTTGGTATGTGGTAGCTACCTGAGTATTCTATGTCCCTTGAAAATTTCGTATTGTTCGGTGATCGTTTTCTATGTCAAAAAATTTTTTGTTACTCCATGACCAGGTGAATAAAAATTTCAAAATAAGAGACCTTGTTTACAAAAATTTCTTCACCCGATCATGGAGTAGCAAAATATGTTTGACATAGAAAACGATAACCGAAAAATATGAAATTTTCAGGAAACATAGAATACTCATTTAGCTACCACATATCAAAATTTGATAGTCCGACGGCATGTTTCGACTTACTAAAATGCTCACCGAAACACCCTAGGCGGTTTCTCGGATTTATCGCGGTCGCGGTTTACAAAATTGTCCATAACTTGAGTTATATACCATGAAATTATCTGAAATCAAATCCAATGGTTAGGTAACCCATAGAGCCATCGTCTCCAACTGGAATTATGTAAAAATACTTAATATATAAGGTGCAACATATTTTTGAGTTAGTGAGCAGAAAGACAATTTAGAGAAACAATTCACCGGTCATGGATTAAAAAAAATTTATTTGACATAGAAAACGATCACCGAACAATATGAAATTTTCAAGGAACATAGAATACCCATGTAGCTACCACATATAAAAATTTTATAGTCCGACGGCATGTTTCGGCATACTAAAATGATCACCAAAACATCTAAGTCGGTTTCTCGGATTCATCTTGTCATGGTTTACAAAAATATCCATACCTTGAGTTATACAACATGAAATTATGTGAAACCAAATCCAATGGTTAGGTAACCCATAGGGATATCGTCTCCAACTGGAATTATGTCAAAATACTTAATGTATAAAGTGCAGCAAATATTTATGTTGGAAAAAAAAAACTGAAGTTTAGAGAATATGAAATTTAGCAAAACCTTTATGAATTTGTTTGACTTGAATTAAAAGTTTGCTGCATAAATTGTTCAACCTCTAGATCGTAGGCAAATGTTTTAGATATCTTTGGACAAGTCATCATTAAAATTGGGATGGATATATTCACACTACAATAACAAATAATCACTAAAATTAATATATTGTCTTAATTAAATACTTCATCTCCCACAATTAAGGATGGCAAAAAAAAAAATCCATGACCCGCCCCCCACGACCCGTCACTTTAATATTTTTTTTAAAATTTTAAATAAATTACAATTTACAAATCACTTTTTTTAATGGATTGAATAATATTCGAATCGAGTTAAAGTTGTGAAACTATAACTCTTAACTATTATACTACAATCTCAAGCTTGTATTTGTTTTGTTTTATTTCCTACATATATATAAAAAAAAAAAAATTCATATTCTCTCTTTTAAAATTATTTTTCTGTTTAAAAAAAAAATAATCGGGGACGGTTGACGGGTCAAAGCCCGCACCGCGCATCGCAAAATTCAGCGATTCCGTCCTACCCCAATACCATTCCTACCCACAATGTGAGAGGGGAAGAAAAGGTGAATGACTCTCCGCTTTCACTTTCCATTAGAAAATTAGTAAAGATAATCCTCTCTTTTATTTTCCACTTTTCATCACAAGATTTTATTCACGTGGCCCATATCAACATTCATAATTATTCTATTAATTTATCTAATAATTAATTACGAGGTTTCAATGAAAGAGTAAAACTCATATGAATAGTTGTGTTTCAATGGAAAATATTTTTCACGCTTTATAAAATAAGAGTTTAAATTACTTTAAAGAGGTCAAGAGAAAATCGCATTTATCCTTCTTGAACTCAATTCAAAATTGAAATGACTCAAAGTGCATCTTTTTCATACCTAAATCGTGTGAAAGTCATGAAGTTGTGAAAGTTTGTTTAGAAAATATAATTTTGCACTTGTGATCAAGCAAATTTATATATTTTGATATTAGAAAATTGACCACAATTTTTTCATTAGGCGAAAGTTATAAAAGAGTGTAGAAAGAATGTAAAGGTGGAACAATAAAAAAAGTTATTGTGATTGAAATTATACATACGTTTTAGTCATTCAGGCTAAAATTTTAAATCGTTTTAATATGAAAACATTATTCAATATAAAGAGTAAAATTTTATATTGTTTCAATTCGAAAATCACAATTATACGTAAGACTTGAGCTACATATTAAAGTTTTAATATGGAACTCTAAGTTTGAGTAGGAGTTTATTAACTCTCTTTTGCATGTATATATATAATGCGGATATAAAAAGTTATTCATAGTGCAAATCTCGTTATTATTTTCTTAGGCGTTAATTAAATATTGAGAAAATAATGAAGAAAAACAGAAAACATTACACAAAGTATTGGAGACAAGAATGAAACCGAGGAGGACATGGTTGGGTTTGAAACAACACTTTAGCAAAAACATGTTTGTCGAGTTACTCGATTAAAAATGTGATCTGAAATCAATCTATTCAATAGCTCAAGTAGCTCGACAAAATGAAAATCGAGTTCTTAGGAGTTACTCGACGAGCGAAACGAAATTTAAAATTTTTATTATTTTGTTTCCCTTTTTATTTAAATGATGTCATACATTTAAATAATTTTTATTCTTATTTAGCGGTGTTATTTTTCAAGAAACTCGTGAGTCTTAAATTTGGATTTGTCGAGTAACTTGATAAATAAAGCATATACAAAATTTTATTTAATGTTTCATTTATTAGAATATAGTAAAATAGAATATATATCATATAAATTTAATATATATCATAATCAATTAATACAATATATTTTATTTTATTTTATTTTAGCAATTAGTATAAAAAATATTAGTAACATTATTGGTAAGAATGTTATAATTAATAGTTATAAAAATAAAATATGTTGTTGATTTTTTCATTGAAAAAAAAAAAAATTAGAAATGTAAAGCTAACCATATAAAAAAAAAAAAAAAAAAAAAAAAAAAATTATGAGCGATAACTTTTTAGAGTTACTATTCACCTCGTAAAAGTTTGTGAGTTGAATAGTAACTCGACAAACTTTTAGAATTTAAAAAAAAAAAAAAAAATATTTTATGAGCGATAACTTTTTGAGGTTACTATTCACCTCGAAAAAAGTTTGTTGAGTTGAATAGTAACTCGACAAACTTTTTCGAATTTAAAAAAAAAAAAAAAAAAAATTTCATGAATAGTAACTTTTTCGAGTTACTATTCATCCCGAAAAAGTTTGTCGAGTTGAATAGTAACTCGACAAACTTTTTCAGTATTTTTTAAAAAAAAAAAAAATTCATGAGCAGGTAACTTTTTCGAGTTACTATTCATCTCGAAAAAGTTTGTCGAGTTGAATAGTAACTCGACAAACTTTTTCGAAAAAAAAAAAAAAAAAAAAAAAAAAATTAAAAATTTTTGTCGAGTTACTCGACAAAATTTTTTTTTTTTTTAGAAGTCGAGTTACTCGACAAATGTAAAAAAAAAATTTTTTTTTTTTTTTTTACGTCGATAACTTGACAAAAGTAAAAAAAAAAAAAATTTTTTTTTTTTTTTTTAAAAGTCGAGTTACTCGATCAATGTAAAAATTTTTTTTTTTTTTTTTTTTTTTTAATTCGAGTTACTCGACAAAAGTTTAAAAAATAAAATTTTTTTTCAAAATTCGAGTTACTCGACAAAAGTAAAAAAAAGTTTTTTTTTTTTTTTTTTTTAATTTGAGTAATTCGACAAAAGAAATTTTTTTTTTTTTTTTTAATTGAGTAACTCGATAACAAAAATATAAATATATATATATATATATATATATATATATATATATATATATATATATATATATATATATATATTTTTTTAATTCGATTAACTCGACACAAGTTAAGAAAAAAAATTTTTTTTTTTTTAAAATTGAGTAACTTTCGAACAAAGTTAAAAAAAAATATATATATTTTTAAAAAATTCGAGTAACTTTCGACAAAAGTTAAAAAAATATATATTTTTTTTATTTTTTAAAAATTCGAGTAACTTCGACAAAAGTTAAAAAAAATTTTTTTTTTTAAATTGAGTAACTTCGACAACATTTTTAAAAAAAAAATTTTTTTTTTAAAATTGAGTAATCTTCGATAAAAATTTGTAAATTTTTTTTTTTAAATTCGAGTAACTCGACATAATTTAAAAAAAAAAAAATTTTTTTTTTTTAAATTCGAGTAACTTGACAAGATTTAAAAAGTTCTAGGACTTCATATACATTTTATTTTATTTTGTTGTTATTTGTTTTTTTTTTTTATTATTTAAAGAGGTGGAAAAAATAAAATTTGTAACGAAATTTAAAAAGTCGGGGATGGCCAAAGCAAATAAAAAGTTATGAGTAAATTTGTTATAAAATGAAAAGATTGTGGACTAAAAGTGCAAATTACAAAAAAAAAAAAAAAAATTAATGTTTCCCACTTTGTCGAGTTACTCGGCAAAGTGGAAAAATAAAAACATTTTAATTTACCCACTTTGCCGAGTAACTCGACAAAGTAGGATAAATTAAAAAAAATTTCCCCACTTTGCCTACTCAGCAAAGTGGGGAAATAATTTTTTTTTGTTTTGTTTTATATTTGTCATGAAAAAGTCCACCTACAAAAAAAAAAAAAAAAAAAAAAAAAAAATCTTAAACAGTCAATTTTCCATTTCTTGCGTATATGGGAAATTTTTTTTCAAAACTTCATTTAGTCATGAATTAACAAAATTTATTTCACATAAAAACGATGACCGAAAAACATGAAATTTTCAGGGTGCATAAAAGACTCATGTAGCTACCACATATCAAAATTTGACGGTCAAGCGGCATATTTCGGTGACTAAAATGATAACCGAAAACATCCTAGTTAGTTTTCAAATTTATGCTGTCACAGGTTTACAAAATTGTCCATAAATTGAGTTATATAACATGAAATTATGTAAAATCAATGTCAATGGTTAGGTAACTCATAGGGCTATCGTCTCCAACTGGAATTATGTAAAAATACTTAATATATAAGGTGCGATAAATGTTTGAGTTGGACAACGAAATCGTATCTTAGAAAAACATGAAGTTTAGTAAAACCTTTCAAGTTCACATCATTAACGTGTAACCAAAACATGGGAATCCACTAAAACTACCACAAAACCAAGGTCCAAAAATTTTAAGAAGTTATTTACACTACTTAAAGTTTTTGATTGGTTTATAATAAGCGAATCCGACACGCCGACGGGCATAAATCCGAAAAACAGCCCTAGGAGGTTTCGCGATAAGTATTTTAGTATGCCTAAACATGCCGTCGGACTACTAATTTTTGGTATGTGGTAGCTACCTGAGTATTCTATGTCCCTTGAAAATTTCGTATTGTTCGGTGATCGTTTTCTATGTCAAAAAATTTTTGTTACTCCATGACCGGTGAATAAAAATTTCAAAATAAGAACCTTTGTTACAAAATTTCTTCACCCGATCATGGAGTAGCAAAAATCTGTTTGACATAGTAAACAATAACCGAAAAATATGAAATTTTCAGGAAACATAGAATACTCATTTAGCTACCACATATCAAAATTTGATAGTCCGACGGCATGTTTCGGCTTACTAAAATGCTCACCGAAACACCCTAGGCAGTTTCTCGGATTTATCACGGTCGCGATTTACAAAATTGTCCATAACTTGAGTTATATACCATGAAATTATGTGAAATCAAAGCCAATGGTTAGGTAACCCATAGAGCCATCGTCTCCAACTGGAATTATGTAAAAATACTTAATATATAAGGTGCAGCATATTTTTGAGTTGGTCAATAGAAAGTGCAGTTTAGAAACAATTCACCCAGTCATGGAGCAAAAAGATTTATTTGACATAGAAAACGATTACCGAACAATATAAAATTTTCACGGAACGTAGAATACCCATGTAGCTAACACATATAAAAATTTGATAATCCGGCGGCATGTTTTGACATACTAAAATGCTCACCGAAACATCACAGGCAGTTTCTCAGATTCATGCTATCGCAATTTACAAAATTGTCCATAACTTGAGTTATATAACATGAAATCATGTGAAACCAAAGCCAATGGTTAGGTAACCCATAGATCTATCGTCTCCAACTGGAATTATGTAAAAATACTTAATATATAAGGTGCAACATATTTTTGAGTTGGTGAACAGAAAGACAATTTAGAGAAACAATTCACCCGGTCATGGATTAAAAAAAATTTATTTGACATAGAAAACGATCACCGAACAATATGAAATTTTCAAGGCACATAGAATACCCATGTAGCTACCACATATAAAAATTTTATAGTCCGACGGCATGTTTCGGCATACTAAAATGATCACCAAAACATCTAAGTCAGTTTCTCAGATTCATACTGTCATGGTTTACAAAAATATCCATACCTTGAGTTATACAACATGAAATTATGTGAAACCAAATCCAATGGTTAGGTAACCCATAGGGATATCGTCTCCAACTGGAATTATGTCAAAATACTTAATGTATAAAGTGTAGCAAATATTTATGTTGGACAAAAAAAACTGAAGTTTAGAGAAAATGAAATTTAGCAAAACCTTTAAGAATCGATTGTATTTAAGTCATTTGTTCTCCGCAAAGCAAGCTGGGGATAAAAAAGCACCAAATTTGATGACTTATTAAGGGAAAATGAATATATATTGACTATAATATATAAGAAGTCAATAATTACGGACTAAAAGATATTAATATATGTATATTAAAACAAATAAAAGAAAAGAAAAGATGAAGAAGTCAAAAATGCGGCCAAATATATGAATTTAATATACAAAAAGTGTCAAAAGATTAGGACAAAATGGTGAGATTTAGACAAAATTAAGACTAATACAAGATCAAAAGCGACGTCGCGTTGGTTGAAGGGTGAATAGTAAGCAGAGCCCATATATATATATATATATATATATATATATATATTAGGCTTGGATTAGATATTCCAATATGCATTACTCTTAGAGATGAGAGATTGTCAAGATTTTCAAGTTCTCTTCTATCAATAATTGAATCAAATCTCGAAAGCGGTCCAGTTTATTGTAATTCCTTTCCAAATTTCTCATTAGATCTTTATGATGACTCAATAATAAAATTTTTATGCTTAGATATACAGACAAAAAATCTTGATATGGATGTTAGATCCAAAGCTATCTGTATAATCTACCGTATTTATTACAAAGTTATGACTACAAACATGAGTCCAAGAGCCCTTAGATCTTCTCCAAAACATGAAACTCTCTTGATTGAGATAAATCCTCTTCATTCAAATGTTGCTATTCCAAGAAGACTATATTGGGATCAAGTAATGCAAAATCCTCTTTGAAAATTCGAGAATAAACAACCCCCAATAAGGGAAATTTTGAGAACAAAACTTAGAGAAATCACCGAGTTTAATATAAAGCATTTACAACTAAAAACTTTAAAATATCCGATATTGGAAATTTTATTTTTCCAATGCTCATACGGAGTTTTGGTTTTCTTTCGACTTACCAAAACCATATTCAAAATATAGTATGAAGTATTAACGGTTTCGGCCCAAAAATATTTTGGTAAATTATTTTCATTCAACATGGTCTGAGCCATTTCTTGCAATATTCGATTCTTTCTTTCTACTACACTATTTTGTTGAGGAGTTCTAGGAGCCGAAAAGTTATGTTCATATCTATTTAATTTACAAAACTTATCAAAAGCAATATTTTCAAATTCTCCACCGTGATCACTTCTAATTGTGGTAATAGTATATCCCTTTTCATTTTGAACTCTTTTGCAAAAAAGTTTAAATGCATTTAAAGCTTCATCTTTTAAATTCAAGAAAATGACTCAAGTAAATTTTGAAAAATCATCAACAATAACAAATGCATAATATTTTTCACTTAAACTAGCGGTTCTAGAGGGTCCAAATAAATCCATGTGGAAAAGTTGTAAAGGTCTTGTAGAAGGAGAGTGTTGTTTAAATTTGAAAGAACTCTTTACTTGTTTTTCAAATTGACAAGCATCACAAATTTTATCTTTCTCAAATTTTATATTTGGTAAACTTTTTACAAAGTTATTTTTGAAGATTTTAGAAAGTAAGTCCATGCTAACATGACCTAATCTTCTATGCCATAACCAAGAATCATCTTGTATACTTGATAGACATTTTATATCTCTTTCAAGCTCAAATTCAATATTTATGATGTAAACATCCTTACTTCAACTCCACATGAACAATACCTCTTTAGATATAACATTCTCAATGAGGCATTTAGAAGAATCAAATTTAAAGAGATAACATTTATCACATAGTTGACTTATACTAAGCAAGTTATGTTTAAGATTATTAACTAATAAAACATTTTCAATGGAAGGAGAAGAATGATTACCAATATTTCCAATGCCTATGATTTTTCCTTTAACATTGTCTCCAAAAGTTGCATGACCTCCATCCTTTCTTTGAGGCTAGATAGCAATCACTATCCAAGAACCAATTGCTCTTCACTGTTCGTGGTACCTACAAAAATTATTTTAATTTTTAATTTTTGGTACCCACATAAGTTTGGGTCCTTGATAGTTAGTGTTTATAGATTCTTTTATCCACTTATGTTTCTTTTCAAAGTACAGTCTCTTTTTAGTTAATTGAAAGCAACATGACCAACATTCTTGTAAAAATTACATGTTATGTTTTGTTGAGTAAAATTGGATGATTTGACAAATAAAGTTTCAAGAGACTTTTGTTTTAAGAAGGGTTTGTATCCAATTCCTCTTTTATTGAATACACATTTTTGTTCACCAAGCATTAATTCAAAAATTTTCTTTCCTTAAGTAAACTTGTGAATAATGCTTGTTAAATCAACCACTTTTTTTTTCAAGGAAATATTTTCTTTAATCAAAGATTTGTGATCATCCTCTTCCTTTTCAAAATCTTTTTGTGCGATAAAGAATTTCTTAACTATCTTTTTCAATAAGGAATGTTTATTGTTAAGGATATAGTATTTTGAAACAAGATTATCAAATTCTTCAAGAATTTCATCATAAGAAGTAGATAAATCATTATATGAGTTATTGTTGTTTGTACTTACCTCATCTTCAATAGCCATGAAGCACATGTTGGCGATTTCTTCTCGAACTTTATCTTCTTCAAGATCATCTCCATCACTATCATCTCATGTAGCTTAAAGTGCTTTCTTTTTAGTGAACTTCTTCTTGTTTGAACATTCAATCCTTTTGTGACCGAGTTTGTCACAATCATAGCAAATGATCTTTTTATTTTTCTCTTCACATTTGTCTTCTTTCTTTTTAAATTGCCGATTGTTTTGAAACCCTCTCCATTTCTTGACAAGAAGAACTAGATCATCAAGTTCTTCATCACTCATGTTCATGTTTGAGGATCCTTCATCATTTGTCGATTTTAAGGCAATTTGCTGCTTCGGAGGCTCATTCATCTCTTCCTTGCTTTTTCTTGTTTTCTCCTTTGTTTCGGCATTGTTGAGCTCATAAGTCATTAGTGTTCCATATAACTCCTCCAATAGATAAGTGTTGGTATCTTTTGTATTCTCTATCAACATCCTCAAGGAGTTCCAATCTTTCGAAAGAGACCTAAGCATTTTACCCACAAGTTCACCGTTAGTAAACTTTCGATTAAAGTCCTTAAGACCATTTATAATATCGGTAAAGCGAGTAATCATATCTACTATAGGTTCATCTTGCTTCATAAAGAAATTTTCAAAATCTTTTGTTAAGAGATTTATCTTAGTTTCTTTAACTTTATTAGTACCTAAGTGAGTTATCTCTAATGCATGCCAAATATCATATGCAGAATCACATGTGCTAATTCGATTAAATTCATTTTTATTTAAAGCACATTAAAGTAAATTTTTAGTTCTAGCATTTAAAGATAATTTTCTTTTATCTTCTTCATCATATTCTTCTCTAGGCTTAGAAATAGTTTGGTCAGATTTATCATCAACCTTAATAATTTTTGTTGGTACATAGGAACCAAACTCAATGACTTCCCAAATGTTATAATCTATTGATTGTATATAAATTATCATTCTAATTTTCCAATAGTTATAGTGGGTGCCATTAAAAAATGGAGGATGATTTGTAGAGTGTCCCTCAAGACTTTGAATATTTTGGTTAGCCATTACTCAAGATTGTATAATCTTTTTTAAAAAAATGAGCACATTGCTCTGATACCAATTGATAGCCCAAGAATAACTAACCAAGAGGGGAGTTAATTGGTATACTCAAAACTTTTTCGTAGAACAATTTCAAAATAAGAAATTTAAGAGATATAAATTAAGCAACTAAAAATACGAGCACAATGTAAGTAAATAAAAGGGTAGAGAGAGTGCAAACGATATTTTTATGGAGGTTCGATTCAACCAATGATCTATGTCCCCCGTTACCAAGCTCTCCAACACGAGCACGGCCTTTTCACCATCTTAATTGACTTATGGTGCAATCAAAACACTTACAATGTATCCGGTGACTTACGAACAAGGAGCACTGATCGTTGTACAACATTGAGCTTTCAAGGGACCTCAATATGACCCAATGATATAAAGAAATAGATTTGAGAATGTATTTCTCTCTTGATGAATGATAGATACAAGTTTGGTACTAAGAGAGACTAACACTTTAATGAATAGCAATAGATGAAAAAGTTCAAATTTTAGAAATAAACTTTGTTGATAATGATAAATCAAAAGTTTGATTTGATCAAACAAAGTTTTTTTAATGAATGATTTTGAAGATATAAATACAATGAAGCTTGAATGAATTTTCTCAATGTGATTATCTCTATTAATGTACTTGTAAGTGTTGTTGAATGATAATAAATGAATAGGTATTTATATAGATGAATTTTCAAAACTATCTGTCCAACTGGATGACCAACCGGTCGACCTATAAGTCAGAGTCAGAAATAGTCGTTGGAACGGAAAAAATCAGAATGGTCATTTTTTTTGAAAAATGACGTTCAAACACTCGACCGATTCTTCACAAACGGTCGACCGGTTCACAGACGGATGACCGGTTCAGTTTTTCTAAAAATTTTTAAAAAATTAATTTTTGACTTTGATAAAAATATTTTATGCAAGTGATATCAACATGGTTTTTGTGCATAAAATTATTTTTGAGCTTTCATCCATTTAATGCTAAAAATCAAAGAATTAGAACATTTACAATTCTATCTAGAAATATATTCTTTGATCTTGAACTTCGAGCCTTAAATTTCTTGAACTCTTGTATTGATTGATTTTGACCTTGACATGCTTGCGAGTTAGATTTGTAGCGCTTTGAATATTACTTGAAAATAGATTGTTAGTAAACAATAATTATTTGTTTATTATAATCAAAACATTAATGTTTAAAGTTAACCATAGGTCAACACTTTACAGATGATTACTCTAGATTCAGATACATTTACCTGATGACTCGAAAGTCGGAGGCTTTTGAGAAATTCAAAGCATATCGGACTGAGGTCGAGAAATATTTTGGTAAAAGTATAAAGAAATTTTGATCAAATCGAGATGGCGAATATCTTAGGAGAATTCAGGGATTACTTAACAAAAAAATGGTATAGTTTCTCAACTGAGTGCACCTGGTACACCCCAACGGAACAGTGTTTTAGAAAGAGGAAGCAATACATTGTTAGATATGGTTAAGTCAATGATGAGTTTTTCAACTCTACATATTTCATTTTTGGGATATGCACTAGAGACAGCTGCATATATTCTTAACTTAGTTTCATCTAAGTCTGTTGCCAAGACTTTTCTGGAATTGTGGAACGGGCACAAACCAAATTTACATCACATTCGAATTTGGGGATGTCCGGCTCATGTGCTGAAAGGAAAGACAAAAAAGTTGGAGTCTAGGTCAGAAATATGCCTATGTGCGGGATATCCTAAAGGTACTAGGGAATACTATTTTTTATAGTCCTCTAGATAGGAAAGCTTTTTGTCAGTTCAAACACGACCTCCCTAGATGATAAGTATATTAATAAATGTCAGTCTAAGATTATGATTGTTTTGGAATAAATGAGTAGGAGTGATTCCACGACATTAATTCCTGAAACACAACCTAGTGACAGACGACCCATAGTATCGCAAATACCTAGAGAACGTTATCTGAGTGGAAAAAATGATTCGTCATCTAATCTCATAGATCAAGAAAATGTTCAAGGTAATGATGAGGTATTGGTGTCACCTAAAGATGATACCAACATTGATGAAAATGTTACGATTCAACATCCATTGTCCATTAGGCAAAGTCAGAAGATTATTAGAAAACCTTCTAGGTACTTGTTAGTAGAAGAATCTAACGAGTAGATGATTCGACTTCATATAAGGAGGTTATGGACAAAATAATAATTTTCATGGTGCTTTACGTGGACGATATTTTACTCATAGAAAATGATGTGGGAATATCATTATCTACGAAAGCATGGTTGGCCCAACAGTTTTCATATGAAGGATTTGGACAAAGATAGCTGTGTTCTAGAGATTTAGATCTTAAGAGATCGTATAGAACAAGTTGATAGTTTTGTCCCAAGCTATATATATTGACAAGATGCTTGTCAGATTACCATGCAAGATTCTAAGAAGGGCAATTTGCCATTCAGACATAGAATCTAACTATCTAAGGAGCATTCCAAAGAAACTCCTGAAGAGATAGAAGACATGAGTAGAATACCTTATGCGTTTACAATGAGTAGTCTCATAAATGTTATATTGTGCACTATACCTTACATTTGTTATGTTGCTAGTATGATAAGTCATTATCAGTCTAGTCGGAGTAGAACATTGGGTGATTGTAAAGCATATCTTTAAGTACCTTCAGAGAACAAGGAACTGTATGCTGGTTTACTCTTCACTATTGGGGTATACAAATTTTAGGATTATACTCTAGGGCAAGTGGGAGAATTGTTGGGTTGTATGTCCAAATAGTATAATTTCGCTGTAATGAAATGACAATTTTATATTGAATAAAACCTTGGTTTGTATTCATTTATTATTATTGCATTTGTTTGATATTGAGTATGTAAATAAAATGCCAATGATCACTTGCGATAATATAAGTTGGATGCTTGCGTTGAGAAGCATAGTGTGACACAATTTATATTTTGATCATCAATAAAATTGTTCACAACTAATGTATAAGGGTTGGCGTCTTGTCTCGAAAGGTTGTAGTGTTGACTATTTAATCATTCGGGTATGCGATCTGTCCTTATTGCAGAAATGGATTAATGGTGACACTAGTACACATAGAGTGTATTGAACAAACCACGTGTTGAATTTAATTATATATCATGACCGTGCAAAGAATTAAATTTCACTTGATCACCGAGTATTTCATCTAAATCCCTTAACAAGATTGTGTTTATCTTTTCGTTAGTTTGATAGTTCTTTGATTTACCAATGGTTGAGATCAATTTAGTTGATCAAATATCTCGATAAGTTGGGAGCTTGAGAATGAGCGAAGTAGAGAACTTGAATTCGTATCGAGAACTGTTGTCCTAAAAAATGGGTCGAGTGACAACTTAAGTATTTTATGTGGAACAGTTATAAATCTGAGCTCAGTGTTTAGCAATGGCTAAACTTCGACATTTGTGAATTAGTTCACGGGACTGTTGAAGAAAATGTAACTTAAAGTTAGTGAGAATAAATAGAAGAGCAAAATAGTCATTTATGCTCATACCTAATTATCATATCTCAGACATGGATGAAATATATATATATATATATATATATATATATATATATATATATATATATATATATATATATATATATATATATATCTGATAGGTCGAGAGGAAAGTATTACAACTTCTATAATTTTATATATTTTGAGAGTGCAGTTAATTGCATTTAGTGAAAAAAGCATAAGACTAATAATTAGATTGAGCGGTCAAGGGCCAACTAGATAGAATCTAATTATTGGAACTTGAAAAATATATGTCCAGACAGGTCCATTTGGTAGCTCTATAAAGTTTTGGGCTCAATCATAGTTACTATGAAAGTTTTGGACTTGATTGTAATTGTGATATAAGTTCAAAGATTACACGTGCAATTAAATCAATCCTAAGCCAATTGGATTTGGATGCAATCATGACTCTTTTCATTGTTTGCAAGCAGGACTCTTGTCATTGTTTGCAATTAGGATGCTTGTCGTATTTATATCACATTAATTCCAACGATTAAGAAAAGAGAAGAGAGAAAAATTCTTAAGTGTTGTTTGATTTGAATTTTATCTTCTTGGTTTTCTAAATTAGACAAGTCCAAAAATTCGTTTTTGATTCAATTAAAAGGTACCCACATGCCGGTGTAATCTATACTTAGAGAATACTATAGAAGACGTGAACATTGGGAGCACCAAGTTCGTGAATCAAAAGCATCCAGTTCGTGAATGAGATCAAGATCTAATATCGTATATCGATTCAGGTATAATACTAATCTATTAGTATTTAATTATAACAAACACGTGAACGCTTAGCAAAAATCCTGGTTCTATTGAATTAAAGAAATTTTTTTTTTCTGGCTAATTTTCGTGCCAGTTTCCAACAGAGATGCACTTTGTTGATGATACAAACCACGTAATGGCATCAGATTCAATGTAAGGTTTATCATTAGTATTAAGATAAATATGTCAGGTGCAATTTTTTTGTTATGATTCAATACAAGGTATGTCTAATTATTTACTCGGACATGTTAGATATGTTATATTTAGATAAAATATGGATTATTGATTGTTGTGGCCTCCAAATTTATGTTTTTACATTCATCTTATAATTTTGGAATCTAGAAGAATGACCAGCTGAATTACAAAAATATATTTAGAATTATTGATTCAATATTTGAAACTTAAAGGTCCGCTGTATGCTTGCTGCTTGATATTTGTTTTGCTTAAACTTATTAATATTTATGAATTATGAAAATTACATGCAAGATTGTTTATATTCTAATTTATTTGTTTATTGATTTCTTTGTGGAATTCTTAAACTAAAATGTTTAATCAATTTGTTTATAATTTATTCAAATGCATATCTATTATAAACAAATGAATTGTTTATTACTATATATCAATATTCTACATTGTAATCGTTGTTCTTGAAGAAGCACAAATTATACATATCAATGTTTAAAAAAAAAAATTGAATTAATACTCGTGAAAAGACATGACTTTATAGATATTCTAGATAAATATTTTAATTGTTACTCATGAAGAATATTATTTTGTTGCTTTTCAAAAAACACAAATTCGCATATACCAATATTTCAAATTAATAATTTGTTATTGCTTCTGAATAATTTTATTACAAATCAATATTCCAAAACAATATTTTGTTGGTCTTTTTGAAGAAGCACAACCCAATTATATAAATATTCTTGAAGAATATTGTATTGTTACTCATGAAGAAATACAACTTAATTAAACGAATATTATATTATTTCTGTCAAAAAAGCATAAAGTTTTATATATGTTTGAAAAAAAAAATTGTTTTATTGCTCCTAGAGAAGCACAACCTTATAAATATCAATATTTTATCAGAATATTGTATTCTTATTCCTAAAAAAGTATAAACATATACGTGTCAATATTATAAAAGAACATGGTGATGGTGTTCCTGAAGAAACACGACTTAAGCTTATGCATATTCTAAACGAACTTGGTCGTATGTATCCATCTTATATATGTAATTCTATTTCATACATTGTTTTACGATTTTAGAGATTTATGGTTCTGAACATCGATGAAATTAATGAATACATCTTTATCTATGAAAAAAAGAAAAGGAAAAAAGAAATAGATGGAGACTTGATCATTAATATAATGTGATTTTCACTATTGTTCTCAATTTATGGTTTGTTTTGTGTGGACCGTTAGATATAATAGATGGAAGAGATCTAACTAGGGTTTCATATATATATATATATATATATATATATATATATATATATATATATATATATATATATATCTTTCATCTAGGTCGGAAGAAGAATGAAGAAAAGTGAGGAGCCTTTTCTTTAATTCTTTTCTCAAAAGTGAGGATGGACTAAGTAGTTAAAAGTCTTGGTCATCTCCAGTTGGTTGGTTGGTGAACAAATCCAATTGCCGTTCCCTTAGTTGCATTGCAGTGTTCATTGTGACAAAAGATCTGAGCCTACAACTTCAACAAAAAACAAATGAGCAAAAAAAAAGAGAGTTTTTCTTTTTATTTTTCACATTCAAACGAGATTGTAATAATTATTTTTCTTATCAATCTCAACAAATGGTATCAGAGCCTAGATTATTGATCTAGGGGCGTGAAAAAATCAAGAAAAGTTGGTGGGTCGAAAGCTGGAACCGAATCTAGGAAGATTCAAATCATCCGAGACTTCAAACCAAGATTCTAGCCAAACCACTCATCGTCCGGGAGATTTGAGACCATTTTTGGATTCACGATGAAGAGGAGAACAAAGCCCACCGGCGTGTGCAGCTTCCGACGATAGCGCATGAGGCACATGAAAATCTGGCCTGGATCTTCTTCTTCAGGCGCATGGAGACGTGTCCGAGCTCCATTTTGCATGTGGTTTACGTCAGAATACTCCCCTGGCTGAGACATACAGTCTGGTAGTCCGGTGGTTACCCGTGGAATCTGACGGCGGCGCGCATTCAACATTTTCTGGCAGACGTTTTTGGAGCAGATTGCATACTAGCTTATTTCTGACCTTTTGGTGGTGTTACTTTGTTGGTGGAGAGCAACGGTGCAGCTTTATTAGTTGTTCTAAGACGAGTAGCGGTGGCCTTGGAACACGTGGAAATTCGTTTCGTCTCTCCTATAAATGCGGACAACAGATTTGTCTGCTGAGTTTGCATTTACTTGAACCCTCTTATTTAATTTTACATTTTGTTAATTTTATATGAGGTAAAAACAAATTAGGTGGCTAGAGCCTATAACTCCTTAGTATAATTTGTGGCTTTGTTATCTTGTGTGTTGATAAACTATGTTTGCGTGTCATCTTAGTTAGTAATTTGAAAAAGGTTTGGTTCTGGATTTGCATTTGTGTGAGTAAAGTTTTTTATGAACTTTTTCAAAATCATTCTCATTCATGGATGATTTTTCATCCATGGGATCGAGGGTTGAATTATCACAATTCGATGGAAATGGTGATTATTCAATTTGGAAACAAAAAATGAGAGCTATTCTGGTTCAACAAAGGGTTTTTAAATCCTTTGATGATCCAGAAAAATTTTCTGATGCATTAAAAGCTAAACCTGATCAAATTGAGGAGATGAATGAAATTGCATATAGTTCTATAATATTGCATCTATCTGATAATATTGTTAGACAAGTTGATGATGCTAAGACTGCTAGAGAATTGTGGGAAGCTCTTGACAAGTTGTTTTTAACAAAAACTTTGCCAAATAGGATTTATTTACTAGAAAAACTTTTCAGTTTTAAAATGAACTCGGGATCCTTAAAATGGACTTGGAGAAGGATCTTGAAACCAATCTGAGTGATTTTAGCAAAATTGTCAAAAGCTTGGCCAACAATGATAAGAAATTTGACGATGAGGATCTAGCTATTATACTTTTGAATTCTCTTCCTGATTCTTATAGAGATGTTAGGAATGCAATTAAATATGCTAGAGATGTTTTGACTCAAGCTATTGTGATAGATGCTTTGAGATCAAAGAATTTAGAAGTAAAAAAGGAGTCTAGGGGAAACACTAGAGAGGAGAGTTTGTTCATTAGAGGGAGAAATGAAATGAGAGAGAACAATTACCAGAGAAATAAGGGCAGAGAAAAATCTAGGGGTAGGTCTAAGTCTAGAGATAAATGCAATAAGAAATGTTACTATTGTGGAAAGTTAGGACATTTTAAGAAAGATTGATATGAGCTTAAGAGAAAAAGAAAGCAGAAGCAGAATGAAGATCAAAATATTGCTGTTGTTGGGGATGCTCTAGATGATTTACATATTATGACTGTGTCTGATGGTGAGATTGACCATGAGTGAATATTAGACTTAAGTACCACCTTTCATTTGTGTCCCATGAGGTCTTGGTTTTATAACTATAGAGAAATTAAACCTAGGAAAGTATACATGGGGGATAACAATTCACAAACAGTTGAAGGAATATGTGACATTGCTATTAGGATACATGATGGCATTGTCCGACCGCTTCTTCATATTGGGTTTGTCCCAAACCTTAAGAGAAATCTAGTTTCCTTAGGTGTTCTTGAAGATGAGGGCTGTATGTTCAAATCTGATTTTGGTACTTTAAAGATTCTTAAAGGTTCTCTAGTAGTTATGAAAGGTCCTAAGAGGAATGGGTTGTATTACCTTCAAGGTGAAGCTTTACATGCCAAAGATTCAGGATTGGTTTCAATCAATACTGATAGATCAAATCTATGGCATAGGAGGATGGGACACATTGGGAACAAGGGGCTAAAATATCTTATTGACCAGAATTTACTAAGTAAAGACACTGATGCACCTTTGAGCTTTTGTGAGACGTGTGCTCTAGGAAAGTCACACAGAGTTAGCTTTGAGATATGTCAACACAGCACTAAGAGACCATTAGATTACATTCATGCAGATTTATGGGTTCTAGAAAAATACCCTACAGATGGTGGGAACATGTTTTTCATATCCATTGTTGATGACTACTCTAGAAAGGTTTGGGTAGGCATGGCAATGGACCGAACCGAGCCAGCTCGGCCCATTCAAAATGAGCTCAGCTCATTTGGGGACGAGCTGAGCTCGAGCTCGGCTCATCCCTAAAACGTGGGCTCGGTTCAGCCCATGAGCTCATGGCCAAACGAGCCGAGCTGAGCCGAGCTACCCATGAGCTCGGCTTGGCCTTGATTCTTTTTTTATATATATAATTTTTTTAAAAAAAGAAAGAAAATATCAGAAATGCTTCGATTGAATTGTGTATATAATAGATTGAGATATTAAAGTGTGAAAAAAAAATGAGTTTAGAATGGAGTGTCTATAGGAAAATAATTGAATTTTTTTTTTAAAAAAAACCTTAAAATAAGACAGTTGGCAAGAGCCATGAGCCGAGCGGCTCGTGCCTTTTAGCTAGTGGGCACGAGCCCATGAGCTGAGCTCACGAGCTGGCTCGTGGGCACTATCCATGAGCCCAAAATGAGCTCAGCTCGTATTTTGCCGAGCTGAACGAGCTCGGCCCTCTTTTTTTTTAGCTCGGCCCTAGCTCATGCTCGTCCTTAGACGAGCCCGAGCTCGAGCTGGGCCGAACTTTTACTAGCCGAGCCGACGAGCTTTTTTTCCACCCCTAGGTTTGGGTTTTCCCACTTAAGTCAAAATCTGAAACTTTTAGCAAGTTTAAGTCTTGTCATACCTTAGTTAAAAATCAAATGAGAAAATGTGTAAAAACTCCTAGGACAGACAATGGTTTAGAGTTTTGCAACTTTGAATTTGATAACTTTTGCAAAGAGAGAGGTATCACGAAGCATAGGACATTGAGAAATACCTCCCAACAAAATGGGGGTGGCTAAGAGGATGAATCAGACTTTAATGAATAAAGTCAGATGCATGTTGATTAGTTCATGGTTGGCCAAAGGTTTTTGGACAGAAGCCTTATGTATTACAGCTTATTTGATAAATATGTCTCCTTCTAGTTCTGTTAACTTCAAAACTCTCCAAGAGTTGTGGTCTGGAAAATCTCCAGATTTGTCACACATTAGAGTGTTTGGGTGTGCTACACATCAGGTTGAGGATAAGTTAGACCATAGGTCTACTAAGTATGTCATGTTAAGATACCCAGAGGGTGTCAAGGGGTATAGATTGTGGATTTTAGGTGTTAAGGGTATTAAGATAATTAACAGTAGATATGTGAAGTTTAATGAGCTTGATATGCCTTGCCTAAAAACTCCAGACAATCAGGTTAAACAAAGTGGAGACGGTGAATCTTCTAATGGGAAGAAAATTCAGATTGAGGTGAAGAGATTAGATGTTAATCAAAATGGTAGAGAACCCGAACAAATTGATCCTCAAGTTGAGACTGAACAAGAAGAAGTCTTAGAACAACTTGAACTAGAAATTCCTGAAACTATGATCCCTAACCAAGAACAACTTGAAGATACTAATTTGAGAGATTATTAATTAGTGAGAGATAGGGAGAGAAGACTGGTAAGACCAAATTTGAAGTACATCTCTTCAAATTTAATGGAGTTTGTCCTAGTTTCAGGTGAAGTCTTAGAGTCAATTGAACCTTTTTCTTATGAAGAAGCTGTTAACTATAACATTTCTGAAAATTGGAAGAAGGTTATGAGACAGGAGATCCATTTCTTAGGCAAGAATGATGCTTGGAAGTTGGTTGAGAGACTAAAGAATCAAAAGGTAGTCCATTGTAAATGGATCTACAAGTTGAAGGAAGGAGTAGAACCTAAATGACCCTTTAAGATACAAAGCTAGGTTGGTAGCCAAGGGATTTACTTAGAGAGAGGGATTGATTATAATGAGGTTTTTTTCCCGGTGATTAAGTATAAGACTATCAGGTTAGTATTGGCCTTAGTTACCCAATTCAATTGGGAATTAGAGCAACTAGATGTTAAGACTGATTTTCTTCATAGAGAGTTAGATGAGGTCATTTACATGTCTCAACCTCAAGGCTTTAAGGTGAAAGGAAAGTCTGAGTTTGTGTGCTTGCTTAACAAATCCTTGTATGGTCTTAAGCAGAGTCCTAGGAAATGGTATAAACGTTTTGATGCTTATGTGCTTAAAATTGGTTTCAAAATGAGTAAATTTGATGCATGCTTATAGTATAATAACACTAAGATAGGCTGTGGGGTTTATTTATTGTTATATATTGATGACAAGTTGCTTGCTAGTAATAGTAAAGCTGATATCATAAAAATGAAAAACTTTTTAAAATTTGAATTTGACATGAAAGACTTAGGACGTGCAAGAAAAATTCTTGGTATGGTTATTAAAAGGAATATGGACTGAAAATAGAATGACTATTAATCAAGAGTCTTATTTAGAAAAGGTAATAACCAAATTTGGTATGAAATTTGCTAAGTCTGTCAATGTACCATTAGCCGCACACATGATTTTATCATCTGCTCAATGCCCTAAAACTAAAGAAGAAAAATAGAAAATGAGTATTGTCCCCTATGCTAATGCCATTGGTTCTGTAATATATTCTATGATTACCACTAGACCTGACCTAGCTTATGCAATTAGTTTCTTGAGTAGGTTTATGTCTAACCCAGGTAAACATCATTAGATTGCTCTTAAATGGTTGTTGAGATACATAGCTGGGATAGTTAAAAAGGGGTTAGTGTTTGAAAGGAGAAGTGATAAGCTTGAGCTTAAGGGTTATGTAGATTCTGACTTTTCAGGAGATAAATATCAAAGAAAATCTACCACTTCTTACTTCTACACGTTAGGTGATAATTGTATCACTTGAAAATCTCAGTTGCAACTTTTAATTACACTCTCCAGCACTAAAGCTGAATATGTTGCATTAACTGAAGTCTTTAAAGAATGCATGTGGCTGAAAGGCCTTTTATGTAAATTGAACTTCTTGAATGAAAATGGCATGATCTTTACCGAAAGTCAAAGTGCTTTAATGTTATGTAAAAATCATGTATATCATGAAAGATCTAAGCATATTGAAGTGAAATACCATTTCATTAGGGAGAAGTTAGCTTCTGGTGAATTTAAATTGCATAAAATTGCAACTGATGATAACCCTACAGATGTTGGAACCAAATTACTTGCTGCTGGTAAGTTTAATAAGTGTATATCAATGTTGAATATTGATACGGGTTAACTTGTGTAACAAGTACTTGCTGCAGTGGAGGATTGGTGAAGCAGGTACCGGGCTGGAGTGGGCGATGATGATGAAATAAGACCACAAAAGGATAGCACATGTAGCCAGGGAACTTGGTAGTGGATTTGTGAACCAAGGTGAAGTTTGTGAGAATGTGGGTCACTAAATCCACTTGGCAGTAGTCCATTGGGCAAGATGGTTTGTTTTGTGTGGACCATTAGATATAATAGATGGATGAGATCTTACTAGGGTTTCATTTATATATCATATATGTCTTTCATCTAGGTCAAAACAAGAGTGAAGAAAAAGTGAGGAGCTTTTTTTTTTTTTTTTTTTTTCTTTTCTCAAAAGTGAGGTTGGACTAAGTAGTTAAAAGTCTTGGTCATCTCCGGTTGGTTGGTTGGTGAACAAATTCGATTGCCGTTCCCTTGGTTGCATTGCAGTGTTCATTGTGGCAAAAGATATGAGCCTACAACTTCAACCAAAAACAAAGGAGCAAAAATGAGAATTTTTTCTTTTATTTTTCACATTCAAACGATATTGTAATAATTATTTTTGTTATCAATCTCAACAATAATATTTATATAGATGTTTACAAATTGAAATGTTGCCATGTCATGTTTTTGGGAATTTCAGTCATTTATTTTTCATAGCATATCGTTGACTATATAATATTTTTATTTCATATGGCACGTTAATGACCACCGTTTATAAGTTTCTCAATATATATATAAACATAACCGCATTTCTCATGTATCTGTCATATGTTTGAGTATATTGGTAAACTTAACAAAACTTCATGAACGAGAAGAGAAAGAATGATGGATATTAGAACAATTGAAGCAAATAATGTATTAAACTAGAAGTTTAATATTCCAAAATTTTTATTATTTGGCATGACTGATTAGACTATCTCGGGTCAATAATGATGTGAATATATATTGATATATTGAGAATATCTATTGAAAAATCAGAGATTTTTCAATGTACTAAGTTCTCACATGTTTCTTGTTCTCAAGGTATATAGGCTAGTAGACCTCACTAGCTAAAATCAAGACCGAATTTCCTGCATTTATGAAAACTATTTAGGATGATATATGGGGCCTCGTCGCCCTCTATGTTGACCATTTAGATAATATTTGGTAAAAATATATGCACTTACTAGATGATCACATGGCATTTATTATCTATTCGCAACCTGAAGTTTACAAAATTATTTGCTCAAATTTTAAATTATGAGGATAATTTTCAGATTATACTATCAAGACTGTGTGTCTTGTTAATGCTAGTGAGCCTGAATCTCAAACTTCTAATAAATATTAGTTGAATGATGATAAATAGTTTAATACTATTTTTGCGAAAATTCTAAAACCTACAATAGTTAAATTAAATACAATTTTAATCTTAATTAAACAAGTAGTAGACGATAGAATGCAGTCAAAACTAATGTGTTATAATGAAAAACAGTTCTGACTCGTACATGCATGTTCAGACAGTGTTCGTTTAATATCAATTTGTTAAGTGCATAATTTAAAAAATTAAACACGAACACAAGATATAACTTGGTAAACCCCGAAAGAAAACATCGTCATGGGTAAAAGTAATCTACTAATAATATTGATTAAAAATATAATAGTATCCGATTGTTATAATTTCGCAAAATTAACGAAATAACAATAAAAAGAACTTCAATCAAGTTCCTTTTGATACTTCTTCTTTTGACTTGTTGATGAATTAGAATCAAACTCGTCGGTCTTGACTTTATCATCACTTCCTTATTGTACTTTGTCGCAACAACCACTTGGATTGAGCACCAATTTATTTTTTATTCTTCAATGAGTTTGAAAAAAACTTTTGTTCTGAAAATTAATCAATGAAGCATCGAGTCTTGTTCTTCTTGAATTCGATCGGTTATGAGGCTTGTAGAACAATGACATAAATTATGATTTTAAAGCTTGATTCTTTATTGATTTTTACTCTTACTTATAGGCAAAGTAATAATCAAATTAGGAATTATTTCTTACCTATAAATCTTCAATAAGTGTCGTAAGAATATAAGAAAAGATACACAAATATTTCCAAGATTTGAAGAAGGAAAGTATTTAGGAAAGTCAAGGTTATCTCTAATTTTTTCTTCCTAAACAAATCTAAGAAAATAAGAGAAAGTATAAAGGGATGTTTCTATTAATCACGAGATCAGATTATATCATGTAAGAAAATATGATAAAAAAACACAGCCCACAGATCTGAATAAAATTCGGCTTACCATTTCAGTCAGTCAGAACTGGAAATAGCATGTCCAGTCAGAACATACATGCTAACCTTCTTTTTCAACATTAAAAATCAGTGATATCAATTAAGTGAGCCAATATAAAAAATATGACACCATATATTTTCAACAATCTCCCATTTTGGCATTGCTTAATTACAAAATTAACACTTGAATTTTTAATGTCTGTGTGGTATGTACCAACCACGAGAACAATCAATAAACATGAGCATCATTATATAAAGATCAATAAACATGAGCATAAAGATGTTATGCTCATGAATCATATGTTTAATCAACATGACTAAATATCACCACACACTTAACCATACAAATACATACTTAACAATACTCTCCCTCAGCAAATTACCAAAAGAACCATCAAAGTTTAAAGTACACCACCACATAAAAAAACTACCACTCTCCATTTTTGTAATAAAACAGCCAAAGGAAATAATAAGGAAAGAGAGAGCAGAAATAAAGCAAAGTGTAATATTTTAGCACAATTATATCCATGAACAGTTAGAACCAAATAGTTAGAAAGAAAGAAGTTGGAACTAGAGACAGTCAGTTCTAACATGGCTTAGACTTCTTTGCACCAGACATTGATGGTCTTTCACTTCACTTGCATGTTGGAGTAGGAAATGGAGCACCAGGTAGAGGGACAGTTGGCATAGCCATAGGAGCAGTATCTGGGATATCTTTTTAATCTACATTGCGTGCGAAGAATTCTGGTGTGACAACATGGTAAGCAGAGATGATATGTTCTTCTCCCTGATATTAAAAATTCTTAAAACTCTATGCATAAAATCAAATTCATCAGAGAAACTTTTGGTCAATGTAAAAATTTTTTCTACTTGAGCTCGACTAGCCCCAGCTGAGTCTCGATAATGTCAAATTGACCAGACTAGTCCAAAGAGGATAGAACGTGCTTTGGTACCTTGTAGGATGTGGACATCCACCTAAATTTGAAAACTCACGGGCACCCATGGTAGGAGTATCTTGTGGGAACCTGTCTGAATCCATTGGAAGCACTCCTAGGTGTGTAAGAAAATGATGAATCAGAGTTGGATGTGACAGTCTGTATTGCTTGGCCCTTTTTGGCCCATCATAGACAATTCTGTCAAAGATCATTTTAACCCAATCAACGCTCAACTGTATCCCTAGCTTATACAGTATAACAGCCCTATCTTTTGAAATGTCAGATTTATAAGTCAAGGGTCAATGTTGTTGATTAAGATCCAGTGGAGAATTTTGTATTTTTATAGAAGTCTTGAAACAGTCAGTTCACTAGTTTCTAGCCAGGCGGAACCAGTAACCTCTTGGGCAATGCTTTCATTAGTCAATTCATTGTCACTAGTGGTAGCAACTTCATCCAAACAAGCCAGTCCCTTAGAGAGTTAGGACTAAGTGTAACATGTCTCCCTTTAACATATACTTGCCACCTAAACTCAAATCCAGCCTTGCCCAAATTTTTAGGAACATTTGCCATGAATTCCTTGACAAGAGTTTCATTAAACTTAACGGAGAAACTCAACAGATTATGCAGTTTATGAAAACCAACCACCTCATCCAGATCAAAAGAGACAAACTCACTTTGCATTCAACAATGAACTTACGATAAGAGGTGAATGAAAAAAATAGGCTCTCAGCAGTTTTAGATCGAAAGCAGTAATTTAGTGGGTTAACAAAGTGCTTACCTCTAGTCAAGGTCTCAAACCTGAACATGTGCAGGTCTGAACTGGGTGTAGACAGTAATGTGTAAGGCCTTCTTGAAGCAGTGGGTGGCCTGTTTTGACTCGAGGTGTAGACACTTCAGCACCCTTTCCAACTTTTCATTTTCTCTATTCAGCCATGTGGCTCTTATTGGTGGTAGAGGAGTAGGACTCCAAAGACCCCTCAAAATTGACATCAAATTCAGAACTAGATTTTTGGAAAAAGGGTTGACTTTCGGCATTCTCACCTCCTGTGGTAGGAAAATTAGACTCTTAATTTCTCGTTTTCTCACTTTACGACGTTTTTCTTCCATTTCAAGATGTGCAGACTCACTATTACCAGTTCTAAAGCCTTCATGTCATTCTTCATCACATTTTTCTGGTTCAAACTCATTACCATCAATAGACACTTGGGCACTTATGGGAGACCTTATTGCTCAGAAATCTAACTGGATCTTTAGATTTTTGAATGGACTGAGACTTTGTGTGACTAATTGGAGACTTGTATGCTACAATGTAGTAGATACTTTAACATGAGGTGCAACAACGGTTGGAAGGGTGTCAGGGTCTGAACTGGAAAGCTCCAGTCTTCTTGTACTTCGCTAGAGACTCTTCACTGACGACATTTGTGGTCGCTTCTCCGATTCAACAGCAGACACTGGAGCAGTAACATCCTTGGATGACCCACCAGGGTTTTTCTTTGATTTGGGCATCTTGGTCTTAGCCATTTTTATGAATCTCAAGAAAATATCAGCAAATTTTGAGAACAAGAGTAAGAGAAAATTTGAAATTAAGTGAATTAAATAAGCAAACCTTAGAAGTCTATTTTAAAAGGGAGAAAGTTTGAATAAATTGCACCAGTGAGTAACTGAAATTTCTAAACAAGTTAAAAGCATTTACCATTTAAAAACCGATGATTGACAGTTAAGGACAGCAACTTTCCATAACCAGATTTTAAAATTTTTGAATTTATAATTTCTTGAATTTTAAAAATAATAATTCAATTAATTTTTTTGACAATCGGATAAGAGAACGAATTTTGTTGTTAAAAAAAATCCAAAAATTTTCTCAATCGATACTGATTTTATTGTCAGATTTAGACTGTTGATTGAAAATCTACAAAAATTCCGCACAAGTTACTCACACAAAATCAACAAAAATCTTTTGTAGGATAAAAATAAATTTTCATTTAAGGGAAAATTTCACAGTTCATAAAATAAACAATCAGTCCAAAAATAATGACATAAACAAGAATATACTAATCTAATATATGGTCATAATTAGATTCAATTATTTTGTCAAATTAGGATGTTAATGCGTGATAAGACTTACTAGACCTGAATCATAACCCGTCCCAATAAATCAAATTGAATCTTGTCTATAACATAAGTACATAGATGTATTTCAAACTAGTTATCATCTAAAACTGTCTCTTTAAATAATAAAATATGTGCATGCCAGACATGAGTACAATAACAATTTTTCTTTTGAGTACTCAAAGTGTTGACCCTATATATATATATATAATTTTATTAGTCAAAACACTAAAATTTTTAGTTCATAGAGTTGACTTTCTAACAACAATAAGAGTTGACATTCTAACGGCTGCACAAACCTATGGTGGTAGCACTCTCTTCCAATGAATTTTTCTGTTAACACAATAACATACTATAGTGTTAGGAGACATAGATACTGACCATATGTCCACAACAAAGTGCAAATTACTTTAAAGATAACAATATAGTCAATAGTAAGGCACAATCAAACTAGTCAAGATGTCATCAAAGTGTGTTTATTTGAGCATATTTTACTTTAATTTCAATGAGCATAACATATCGATTGGTTAATCCAAGTTAATCCAAATATTTATAGACCAATCATACATTTATTTCATATTCTATCTGCAAGAACCTTTGTTTTTAAATTAAAAAAATGAATGCAAAACAAATACAAGCACACATGATGAATTCACACAAAAAGGAATAAACAAAAAAAAAATCCTACTTCTGCTAAGTATACAAGAACTTTTTTAATGCATCAAGTAAATGTCCACGACTTTTCGTAGAGTCTCAAATCTAAGAGAATCTAAGGCCTTGGTGAGCAAATCAACCAATTGATACTCTGTCTAAATATGTTCCAAAGTAATTACTTTTCTCTCGATCAAATATCTAATAAAATGATGTCTAATGTCAATATGTTTGGTCATAGAGTGCTGAATAAGATTTTTAGAAATATTGATACCACTAGTGTTATCACAAAATATAATAACAGAATTCTAATCAATACCAAAGTCACTTAGCATTTGTCTCATTCAGAATAACTGAGTGCAACAATTACCAGCAACAATATACTCAACATATGTAGTAGATAAGGAAATATATTTTTGGTTCTTACTTAACTATGCAATGAGATTTTTACCAATGTAGAAACATATCTACTCGTGCTTTTCCTATCATCCATGTTTCCAGTCTAGTCAGCATTAGTGTATCCTACAAGATGAGAGTTATGATCATTAGTATACCACATACCAAAATCAGAAGTATAGTTAATATAGCTAATAATCCGCTTCACAGATTCTTTTAGTTTGTCTTGATAATGTGCACAGACTCCTACACTGAAGGACAGCTTGCAATCAAATACAGCAAACTGCCTATCATGCTCCGGTACAAACTGGAGTCGACCTCTTTGTCCTAGTCAACTCTGGAGATCTTCAAGGACGTGGTCATAGGAGTTCTACCTTACTTGATCTATTTAAGACCAAACTTCTTTATCAAATTTTTAGCATACTTGGCTGTGAGATAAAAACCCCTCATCCAGCCTGTTTGATCCGCAAACCTAAAAATAAGTTTAGTTCACCAACCATACTCATCTCAAATTCATTTGGCATATGTGTAACATACTCTCTGTATTTTATTTATAAGGTAGAACCAAACACAATATCATCAATTCGGTAGAGCTTGAACCCCATTTAACATGCCAGAGATAGTAGGAGTCTAATGGATTTAAGTCGAGCTACATGGGTGAATGTTTCATCAAAATCCACTCATTTCACTTGAGTGTATCCCTGTGCAACCAAGCATGCTTTATTTTTGACTATGTAGCCATGTTCATCAGATTTATTTTTAAAGATCTACTTTTTCCCAGTCACATTTGTGTCCTCAGGTCGAGGTACAAGTTTCTACACTTTATTTATTCCAAATTGAGCTAGCTCTTCATGCATTGCTAGAACCCAAATTTCATCATCAATTGCTTCATTTATATTTTTGGGTTCAATCTGTGAAGTATAGCAAACATTTCCAAGTTCACCAGCATGCCTCATCCTAGTAACCATACCTTTACTAGAATCTGACAATTCAGTTTGTCTATTACTGTCTGAACCAGACACATGGTTGTCTTAAGTGTTTTGACTTCCATCAACCTGTTCTTTCAAGGTCTGAATTTTAGTTCTTATGAATAAAAAGAAAAATCATCAGTGTCATCAATTTTTATATTGATAGATTCAATGATAGTTTGAGTCCGCGTGTTATAAATTATGTAAGCTCGACTGTTTTTTGAATAACTATTAAAAATTCACTCATCACTTTTTGAATTGAATTTATCTAAGTGTTCTCGATCATTTAACACATAGCACTTGCTACTGAAAGTATGGAAATACTTTAGGTTTGATTTTCTTCCTTTCAAGATTTCATAGGAACTTTGAATGGTACATGTTCTTAATGACACATTATTTAAAATATAACAAGCAGTACTAATAAATCCAGCCGACAATTTAATATGAAGTTTCTTATGGTTTTTGTATCACTCTAGCCATCTCTTGTAAAGACCTATATTTCTTTTCCACAACTCTATTTTGTTCAAGGGTTTTAAAAGGAGAGAAATCATGAAATATACCATATTTTTCACCAAATGTAGAGAAATTGGCATTTTCAAACTCCCTTTCATGATCACTTGTAATCGTCATTATTTTTATCCCCTCTAAGTGTTTCTCTATTGTTAATTTTAGGTACAAAAATTTAAATATTTCAAAAACATCTGACTTTTCTCTTAAGAAATCTATCCAAGTATATCTAGAAAAATCATCCATGTAAACATAGATATATTTTTTGCCACTAATACTTTTAGTTTGAATAGGTCCTATCATTCATGTGAAGTAATTCTAATATATAACATATAGCAAGAAAGTTACCTTGCTTGTGTGTGCTTTTAGTTTGCTTACTTTTTTGGTACAAACCACACACTCCTTCAAGTTTTTTAGAAAGCCTGGGAACTCCTCATACTGCATTTAATTTTGTTAGTCTCAATAGATCAATATAGTTCAAATTTCCCAACCATTTGTGCCACAGCTCTGTAAAATTAGTCTTTGAAACATGAAGAGTAATTTTGGTTTCAAGAAGATAAAATTTATTACTAGACTTAGTACCATGTAGGATTCAATTACCATCATATTTCAAGACTTTACATGAATTTTTTTAGAACATAAGTGTTTATCATCACATAGTTGACCTATGCTAATCAAATTAGCTTTTAAGCCTACAACAAAAAGCACCTCTTTTAAATGAGACAATCCATCAATTTGGATAGTTCCTACATCTTTGATTTTACCTTCAGCACCTTCACCAAAAGTAACTAGACCACATGTATTACTCTTGTAATTAGACAAAAATGATCGATTTTTAGTCATATGTCTGGAACAATCACTATCAAAGTACCATGAGTTGGAAGCAAGAGTGCTATAGGCAACATCAACCATATAGCAATTTAAATCACTTTTTCTAACCCAAATTTGTCTTACTTTAGTGTTACAATTGTGTCTTATTTGTCTACTAATCAAGTTCTTATTATATAAACAATGAAACGAGTCATGTCCTAAATTACTGCAGATGCAATATTTTACAAAGTATTTTAATTTACCTCTAAGCATAGAGACTTGATATCTTGGTTGTTTAACTGATGAACGAGTATAAATTTTAGTCTTGCTGTTGGTTAGAACCTGCATAGGCGATTTAGTTTTAGCTCTGACTGCAGTGTGAGTAGTTTTGTATCGGAATACTACAGACTGTGTTTCTTTGACAAAGTTAATCTGATTCGAGACTTTTCATTTGCTTAGACAATCAAGTTAAACACGACTCCTTCTTTATGGTAAGCCAACCTGTGAACCGGTTCAAATTTGACTGGGTTAATTTTGATCCGATTTTTTAACAAGGTGGGTCATCTTGGGCCTGGGTGGCCTAGTTCATTTGACAATTAATTTAATTTCGTTATGTTACATATTATTTTTCTTATTGTGGAGGTGGAGGGTAATAATCCTATTCTTGGGTTGGAGAAATGTAAGAGAGGGGCCAAATTTGGTTCCTCATTTACAAATTTCCACTTGGGCCATGTGAGCTTTACATGTACTGTCAAGAGGTAAAATTGTATGGCAATTAAAATTCAACTATTGGATTGTATGTTTTCAAAGGCTAGTCAACGTAAACATTATGGAAAAATCAATAACAGCTATTTTTTTGCTCTAAAACCTTTGAAAAAAATAAAAATAAAATTCATAAATATGGACGAAAAAATTCCTATAAATACCCACATTTTTCACTTTAATTCTTCACACAAAAATCTTCAATCTCTTCTTTCACATAATGCTTTCATTTGCTTTTTTAATTTTCCCTCTACAATTTTATAATACAACAATGGCGAAGAATTCCAATTCCAAAAAAATCGTTTAGAGGGCCAAATTGGAAAAAAGAAAAAATGGAGGCATTGTGTCGGGCTAGAAAATTGGCCACCGATTGTAGGCAAATATCAAATGAGGGAAATATTTTTAACCAAAATGTATGGGTTTTACAAGCTGGAACTTGGCCAAAATTTTCGTTCTAGATCAAATTGGCAGTGTCGATTCCAAGTGGAAAGAGTTGAATACTATGCCTACAAAATAGCATGAGTGTTTGTGGAGAGCCTCAAGAAATGAAAAAATTGGATGGAATATTTTAAATGAGGTACATATTTAACCTCTATGTTCTTATTCATTTTTTATTTATTTATATGCAATATGCAATTGTTAATATGCATATGCATCATGTTCTTGATGATCATATGCATCACGTTCTTGACAAAAATATGGTTTTACATTTACAACATCACATAATATGCGTTTGAACAAGGAATGACTCATTCGAAAATTCCTCTTGATTATAAATAAGGTGTGGACAGAAGTAGTCATTCATGAATTGATGATAACCTGCTTCTCGACTACGATCTTTATATTGACGGATACTTGAACTCCTTCGATCATGTTGCCAACCATTGAGCTTGATTGTCCCATCACCATTTGAAACTCTAGATCGTCTCCTTCATCTTCATCTTCGATGACTATATGAGTAATCATCTCGTTGAAACGATTTTCATTTATGTTGAATGATGAGATTGAATGTTTGGTGAAATGAGAAGGCAAATATAGTAATTGGTTTTGCTAATAAGAAGATGGGATGTGAAGAAGGATAATATTTGAAGATAAGATGAGATAGAAGATGTGTGATTTATATAAACTAGCATGGATAAAAAAGTAGAAGCAATATAAACCGTTCAAAGTGTTGGCATATAAGTCAAAAAGTGAAAAATAATGCATGGTGCTATAATTTGGTACTTTATTTTAATTAATGTGTAGTCTAAAAAATTCAAAAATCTATACCCAAAATTTCTCACGGATTTTTCCCCCTAAACATTATTTGAGATTGGATTTTTTCTCCCTAGATTTTTACCCTTGGGTTTTTTTTCCCCAACACTAGTTTTGCTCTTATACTTCCGTAAGCTATAACAACAAATAACATTTTAGATCTGTGTGACAAAGTTTTTGATAAAAATCGATGTAGCTAAAAAGTAGATAAAAATTGTGGATTCTATATATTTTATAGTTAAAATTAAGTGTTAATTTTAATATCAATTTTTTAACTGAACCAAGCAAAGACTTTATTTTTGACCATCAACAGAAGAATTAAAGAAGTAGAATAAACCAGTTAGGTTCTGTTCAACTGAGTTTAACCACAGTTTCAAAAACTAGTCTAGCCAGGTCAATTGGTCTGGAAACTCTCTAAACCTATGGCAATTAGATTGGTTGATTCAATTGGACCGGGCTACAAGTAAACCAATCAAAACTAGTTCAAATTCTAATCAAACCCCAGTTTCGATCTACCTGATTATATCAAAATACTTTCACAGCAAAGGAGATTCGATCTCAAAACCTCCAACAATGGATTTTAACTTTCAACCGCCAAGCGAAGATATGACTCCAACAATTACTTTGTACTGAATTATATGTAAATCCTTCAGATTATTATATTACAATAAAAATGAACTAATCCAAGAAAAAAATCTTGGAATACATTTTTTTTTGACTCAGTTTTAATTTCAAATAATAAAGGAAATACTAGAAACTTCACTTTTGATTTTTAACATGTCTTAACTTATAAGTCTAGTATACTATTATTCATCGAATTTTTGTTATAAAAATATTTTTTATTTAGAATTTAGAATTGACATTGACCATCGGTCACTTAGTGTTTGAACCACTAGTCCTAGGTATTCTCTACCTACCTATCTCAGATCGAGTTTGGTGCATATGTACTTTTTGTTTAATGGTCGTTCGAGCTTTTTTTGAGAGTATGACGTGGGTCCCACTAACCAATATTGCTGTTGGGTCGAATTTCAAAACTATGGGTTTGACAATGAAATTGAAATTCAAATAAACTGTTTTTTCTTTTTATTTTTAATTATTAAATAAATGTAAAATAATTATTAGAAGATAATCAATTGATTTTGCACCGTGACATTCCCAATATGGTCCAAATTTAAAATCTTTTAAGTCTCAAAATGAATATAAATGAATCCAATGGGATCGTACCAGTTTGATTTTGCGGTTTCATAGAGAGATGTCAAATTTCTAAAATAAGTCAAATCGTGACTATCTCGATTCAATTAGAACGTGACCGTGAATATAAATTTGTTTGTTAATGATTGGCTAGTGTATTTTAATATATAAAAATATGATTTAAAATTAAGACAAAAAAAAGTAAATAATAAAAGACTATTAATCGAGTCAAAACTCCCGTGTGTATTCTATGAGAAAGATTACATATATATAAGTAGAAATCACGTTACATGAGCAAATTAGTTATTCAATAACTTGCTCGTTAAAGATTTCGTTTGGTTGACTATTTACACAATAACTAACTCGTTAAGAAAAAAAAACCAATGGTACAAAATACCACCATTTTTATGAAGCTCGTGCACTAATTTTTTTAATGTAGACGTCTGAAATTCTTTTGTAAAGCATCAATGCCAATATCACCATTTTTATGGAACTCGTGTTTGTGTGCTTTATCATGACTCATTTAAAAAATTCTTCAAGCATTATCCTCTTCATATAAGATTATCTAGTTATCTTTGATTGACTATAGTCTGAATGACATTTGGATATGATGTCCAAGTGTAATGTGCAAGATATTTTAATATACAAATTGTACTAAGATATGGTACTTCAAGATCAAAACATTTTTCGTCTTCAAGTGAATAAAAATGATCATCTAAACGTCCACCAACAAAGACTTATCAAAGACTTATCCATATAAAACTTCTAGTACATTTACTGTGTATGGATATTCATGCATAAGTATTCTTTATTAGAAATATTGAATTTGCAAATCAAAGATCTCAAATTCATTTTGTATTTTTGTGGATCTTCAAGAGTATCTATAAGATTTGGCCAATAATTTCTATTCAACGAATTTCGATTGTACATCCCCGTTTTCATTCATATTAATGAGCGCATACATGATATGCACAAATGTTGTCGACAATTGTTTCTTTTAGATTCCTTTTTTCCCCCCGTTGCAACACAACTTATAGAGCTCTCCTCATTTAACTGCTTTCTCGGTGTTAAAACACCTTGACATCGACCCCGACGAAGTGGTGGATCACTGAGTGTGTGGTTCTACCGTTAACTTGGTGGTTGAACTAGTGAGCCAACTCCTATCAAACATAATAAATATTATTTTATATGCATAACAATATTTACACTTGCCAACAAATCATTATCATACTTTATATGCATTATAACATTAACATTAATTTGTCACTTTTGTGCAAAAAGACACTTCACTTATAAAAAAAAAATATTTAAAATTTGTAGCCCTAGGCTCCATCCCACTAGTCTTTTTTTTTTTTTTTTTTTTTTGTGGGTGAGGAATTTATTTGTTTAAAGTCAAATATATTTTCTAATGCTCTAATCCTACTAGCCTAATAAGTCAATAACTCATTATCTCACATTTGGCCAAAATCTCCAAACCCACAAGGCCACAAAAAATAAAACAAGGTCATAGCCAAAATTTCATATTGCAATTTACAAATCGTCAGAAACCTTTGCGGCTTCACCCCTGCTCGTCGTCACTTCCCATCTTCCGTCTTTCAATATTCATTCAATTGTAAAATCAAAATTGGCTGCAAGTGGTCGACAGTCCTCATGAAGTCATGACCCTACTTGAAAAGTGAGTATTATTTTTATTTTGAGAAAATATATATTATTCTTATTTCTTAATTCTTTTGGGTTTTGAATTTCTTATTCTTTTAAAATTGAACATTGGATTGGTTAATCATTTTATACAATAGATATTTTATATTTATTATTTGTAATTAGTCAATTAGGGATTTTTGTATTTGGGAATTATTCTTTCAGTCTATCTAGGGCGAAAATTAGGATTTTTGTAATTGTGTTAGTTATTCATAATTTTTATTCAGAATCTAAGTTTAATTATACATAATTTTTTAGTTATTTATTCATAATATTTTTTTGACAGGTTCGGTTTTTTTTTTTCTCCAGAAATTTTATCTTTTCGACTCTTTGTAATTATTTAGCACGGGATGCTGGACCTTTAGTTTCTCAATGGTACGAGATAACTATCTTACACTTTGTAATTGTATTTGATATTTGTGAATTGAGAATTGGCTATTGTGATTTGAGAATTCAATATGTAAATTGGAATTGCTATTTGTATTTGTGAATTTATAGTTCGTGAATTGATATTTGTATATTTGTGAATTGAGAATTAGAATTTGTATACATGTTAACTGTTATTTGTATTTGTGTATTTGTCATTAGCTATTTGTGGACTAAAATTTGTATATTTGTTATTTGTGAATTCAGTTTTCAATTTGTTAAATAGGAATTTGTGAATTGATTTTAGATAACACATATTTCTTACAGGTTAATTAGAATGAAAAACACAAACAACTTCCACTACTTCAACAAAAAAGATGATGATGGATAATCAAATAATCCAAATGCACCACACGATATTCTTACTTTAAGTTCAATGTCACCCTAGAAAAGAATGAATGTGGTGATGAACTATTTTAAAGTAATACTCCATATTATGAGCATAATCCTGGAGAATGCATCCCAATATTGCAGTATCCAGTTGACAAGCAAGATGAGGTTCAAAGAGTATATGTCAAAATGGGATTTCTTTCAACCTATATATAAGTATCTTGTTGTCAAATTTGGGACTCAAAATCGCAGATTTCAATCCGATTGGTATAAAAAATATCCATGGATTGAGTTTTCCATTGAGAAAGAATGTGCATTTTGTTTTCCGTGTTATGTATTTGATAAAAATACATCACAACATGACACATTCACAGTCCAGTGATTTAAAACTGGAAAAGAGTCAATTCTAACAATTGTGCATTCAAAAGGCATTTACTACATGGTTTGCCAACTTGAAAAACTACACCATCGCGACCGTCTGGGAATCATGAACCAAAAGACGTCTTTGAAAGGTAACTCAAAGAAGAACGTCCAGTTGGAAACATTCCATGACACTCTTTTCTATAGTTGCGGTAATCAGAGTCGAACAGATGAGAAAAACTGTAGGTATTTCAAAATCTTATCAAATCAACTTCTTTTAGATGACTTGGTATGTTCCCCGTAAATAAATTATCAACCCCGCCCGAACAGCTCTGCTCAGAAGAATCAAATCCAAGGTCGCCACCATTGAGATTTGGACCAGGCGAATCACTACCTACGTGAATGCTTTTCGGATTAGCTTAATATGAAGAATATATCCCAAGATCATCCACAAATCCTACATCGTCTGGATGGGCTAGGCTTGTATAATCATTTAGTCAAAAGTTATCATTCGGATGGACATGTCAACCCGTGCCTCTATTAAGCCAAAATTCAGACGGATCAACAAAACTACCTCTTTTTGCTCCATTCGGGTCACCATTAAAATCACCCTATTCTATTTTTGTAAAAAACAACTATTCTCTATTGGCCTAACTCTCTAATAGATCAAAACTCTAAAAATATTGAATCAAATCCCATCAACCACTCTTGGTTATTCAAAAAAATTCGAAGAACATTCAACCACATTTAAGAAAAATCGAAGAACATTCGAATATCAAAATAAAAAGATGGAAAAAAAAGAAAGAGAACTCACCAAAATTACCAAAGTTCTTCAAGTTGCTAAGGCCAAATGAGAAGAGATGAATGAAATCTTTAAATTCTAAGAAATGCATGTTCAACGATGAGAAGAAATGACTCCAAAATTTGTCCAAAAAATCAACCAGTGCACTCAACCATTTGGATGGACAGACTTACCGTCTAACTAATACTTTAAGTGTGTTGTTCCGCACGGTCCAACCAGATTGTCTGATCAAAAAATTTACTGGCACTTTACAAAAAAAAATAGTTATTTACCTCTGGGCAAAAAATGTCGAACGGCTATTAAATTGTGCATGCATGAACTAGGTGCATGTATGCTACTTTGTTGCCACACTAGTGCAAAGTGTGGCTCCGTGTGGCAACAAAATAGTTACCACATAGCTCGGCATAGTCATGTGGAAAAATACCACATGGCTCGGGCCATGTAGAAAGGCACCACACGTTCCGGCCGTGTGGTACAATTCGCTAACTTATCGCACGGCCAACCAGCATGGTGTTCCATGTTATCACTCGGTAATTTAATTTTCGTCTGATGATTCATCTCGTTCGAAGATTTTAAATATTAGATTAGCATATTATTTCACGCGAAATTTCAAATTTTCGTTTGACAAGTAATTTTGCCCGGTAAAAATCAAAATAATATCAAATTATTATCTCATCCTACATTTGCCGTGAATATCGAATTATTTAAAAGTCACTCGATCATGCCTAACTAAACGGTCAAACGGTCTATACATATAACCAACACCTATCACATCAGGGTCTGATTAACCCTTGCTTCTGTCTCACTTTAGAAAAAGTTCGTACAAGTTCAATAATTTCTCATTCTCAAAAGAATAATATGGACACAAGAACTACACTTGAATTCGAGTACCACTCGGATTAAGAGTGGGGGACAAATTGTAGTGGTAAAAATTATTCTACTAGCCCAAATATCCCAAAAATATACGACGTGGCCCATTCGATGAAATGCTACTTTTGGCCCAACTCGAAAAAAGTCAAATAACCCAAAAACATGGTCTGAGACCAATGGGTCAGCCCAAAACCTCTGAAACTCTATCCTCAAACGATTCAGCTATATTGTGATAGACTTGACTAAGTCTAGACGGATGAAGCTTATCAAAAAATGATTAGAATAAAATTGATTCATATCTCCACTTAACCCAAAAATCTCGAAGGATCATCACGGATCTCATCTAGACGGTTGTGACATTGCTCCTATAAATAATACCATCTATCAGAGTCGAAGGGGAGCTCATTCTGAAACATTCAACTTTAACTATTTTCTTTCCGTCTAGAATTCTTACTCATCTCTACTAGCTTACTAAATTAGCCGTCGGAGGGTCTTCTGTTGACACCACACCGATGTCTCCTTTAGATTCTTTAACGGTTCTTGTTTTGTGATCTATTTTTTTGATCTCCATAGGATTGCTAGTGGCCCAATCGATCCGATCATTTCAGTTGTAGAATCTATTGTCTACAATATTTGTTGGAGAAATTCGACCGATAACCAATAAATAATAAACACGATATATTAAAAACAAAGCAGTGGAATAAAGATTTTCTATTTCTTGTGTAAACTTAATAGGAATTAAACAAATAGAGCAATAACCAAACTAAATAATACGCAAAATTAACGACACAATATTAAACGTGGTTCGGCAACATGCCTACGTCCACAACCCAACTCTAATTAATCTTCCACTATAATAAACAATAATGGGTATAACGGTCTTCACTAGATGCGGGCTAGAGGCACACCAAATTATCAAGAACTAAACAATTCTTGGTACCAAACCGTTATCTAACAAAGATGGAAATCCACAATATGCTTTCTAGTCAATACTAGAGGTACAACCAATATCAAGAACACGAGTTTTGGCACACAAATAATCATTATCTATTAAAGACGAATTTTTTCAAAAGCAATACTGTCAAACTCTATCAAGAACTAGTTCTTGACAATACTACTCAAAAACAACAAATGAAATATCTCACCACATTCGTCACTGTTTGGATACTAATTTATTCTAAATACACCGGTGGATCTTGATCTTAACTGTAGGATTTTGTCTTTAATGAGTTGTGAACTTGTAGTCCAAATTTCATGACTATCGAACAACGGGGCATTAAGATATCAACGTTTAATCTCCACTGCGCATATTGTACAAATTCTACGAATTTGTTATAGTGTTGCTCTTGAATTTTCTTTCTATTTTAGGTGGATTGAGTTATCTCCTTCGTGCACTCACACATGGAATCTAATACTCTCCAATACCTTAATTTTTAATGTTAATTAAGGCATCAAATAAAGCCATAATGAGATTTTTCTTCTCCAATTTTTGCCCGTATAAGGATATTTTATTCTAATCACAATTGGAATAGGAGTCTTTGATACATCAAATTAATTACCATTAGGCCTCTTTAATTTGGACTGATTTGTTGGACTTGGGCCTTTGATCTACCGCAAGACATGGGGTGAATATCCAACAATATCTATGCGTATTGAAGTCGTCATTGTGCTTCTATTTTTGTGTTTTCATTTTTCTTGTACTTTCAGAATTCTTGTAACAAAAATTTTGTCACCCCACTAGACAAATAAATCATAGCTCCGCCCATGATGCACTTACTCAAAAAAATAAAATACCATTTACTTTAGGAAATGGTATAGATCCAATTTGGACGTTACTCATGATTTTTCAACAACAACACATTATTTTGTTTAGCAATACGAATTCTGAGTACTTTTTAAAGACATACTCAAAATATTGTTGTTGCAGGAGTACATTTAAGGCAGGGAAGGGATAGTCTTTCATAGTTATTTTTTCTCTACAAATTTTAAACTCACTAACAGTTTTAAAGTTTTGCAAGCAAAGATGCATTTATTCATAACGGTCTTTGTGAAGAACCATACTTTTCTAATGGTCAAACCTATCTTTCATGTTTTTCAAACTTGTGGATGTTTCACGTTGAGATACTCAATTTTCAAACCATCATGGATTGATGATAAAGAAGAAAATAAACATTTTTGCACAATTCTGCAGTGATTTTTGTTTCCTTCTTTTATGGTATCCCCCAAACCCTTTGAGACTAGACGAACTTTGGCATCTAGAATCTATGACAAATAATTTTACTTAATATGCTGAATGAAATGAATTGGAGTTGGTGATATTTGCTATTTCAATAACTATACACTAAATGAAGGTACTATTAGTTTAAAAAAAATATATGATTACATTTCATATTCATATTCTATTAGCAATGTCATGTTTGGTAAGTGTCAAACAAATAATCAATGATGTCCCATTCAAAATATGTACAAATATAATGTCATGTGTCGAAATAAAGTAACTTTCTCTCTTTCTTTCTTTTCTTTTTTCCTTTTTTAATTTTCTGGATCAAGTCCAACATTTGTTTATAAACATAAAATAGGCAGTACATATAGAATTTACAATTTTGTACTCCAATTAGTCATAAACATATCAAAATTTAATTTAAACATTTAAAGAATTGCTTGGACCCCAAATGACTTCAAATTTCAAACTCGTCCTTGGACCCCTCATTAAATATTTAGTCAATTATGAGTTGTTTAATAAAGGGGAAGACATTAAACATGTAGATTGGATTGTAAGCTGTTCTAAGAATCAATAACTAATACAACGGGGGTAATACACACACACACACACACACACACACACACACACACACACACACATATATATATATATATATATATTGTATTTCTTTAGAAAGAACAACAATATCCTTCTTGGATAGTGATTTGTACCTAATTGTGTTTCTTCATGAAGAAACCACATTTTTTCTCAGGAATATTGATAAACATTAATATTATACTACTTCATGAGTAATAATATTATATTCTCAGGAAAATTGATATATAAAGTTGTGTTTGCTCAGGACTAACAACATAATAATCTTTTATAATAATGTTGTGTAAAACTTTATGCTTCATATGGAGTAATGATGTAATATTTGTATATAAAGATTAATATATAAAGTTGTACTTTTTGGGAACAACAAAAATAATATTTGAACATCTATCTATCGCTAATCAATGAAGTGACAACAGTGTAACAAAATAAATAACATACATCAATTTGACGTGATTAAATTTAAATCTTGGAGAACATATACTAGCCATTTATTTTAGATAAAAAAGACAGTTAATATGCTAATTCACTTTCCTAGAGTTTTGCATCTTTCTTTGAATATAAAGAAAAGAATCACTCTTCCCTATTCATTTAGCTAGAATCCCGTGTTGATAACATGTTATAAAATTAAGAGAGAGAGAGAAAATAATAGAAGAGAATTAATAGTGCAAAAACTTTAATTTTGTGTGTATTGTATGAGAAAAATATCCAACCCTCCTCCCCCACCACACACACACACATATATATGATATATACGACAACAATTATTATATTTTGGCATATGATGGTGGCGCATTCTGGTACGCCCGCCTCATCGACTCGCCCATCTTGATGGTTTCATAGCTTACCTCTTGGATATGGATAGCAGTAATTCGACTGTCGTTTAATCATTCAGATCCACGACCTACGAAGTGACAGTTAATACTGTCGATTGAGAAGTTATAACATCTCTCATTAACTCTGAGTAATTAGGGTAGTAAAAGGGCACCCGGCATTAAATATAGTGATGGCTCTCACTCATGACAATCTCTATAAGTAGAGGTAAATCCCTAAGGTAAAAGAGATAACTCCCATATTTTACATAGCTATTCTACATAGTTAATTTCATCACCTACTGATTATTATACTAGAGTGGGTACAGGGGATAGAAGCCCACCCACCACTTTTTTGCAGGTCTCCACCATCATCACCACCACGCTTAGAGGAGGAGGAGAAAAACGTTCATCACCAATTGGCACCGTCTGTGAAAAATCTGCACAAAAAGACATAGCTCGAACTAGAAGAGCGAAGAATGTAACCGTCCACCCATGCCCCGTTGGACATGTTGACACTGAGTCCAACTCCGCCACTGACCACCCGCAACAAGAGTTTTTCCCTGCTGCTCAACTTGCGGCATTGTAAGCTTAGGTGGCAACTTTGGCGACTCTAGGATTGAAACATTGTTGCTTCTCAGCCGCCCCACTGGCCCTTGGTTCTTTGGTTCCATCATTTGTACCCTACATTCATTCATTGACGTCTGGCTCAAAGACACTTTGGGGGCAACTGTCATGGGTGGCTCTACCTACGCTAGGTGAGACACCAGGGTTAGGCCTCGATCAAAAATTAGAAGACATGATGGGTCGCAAAATAGCAAAGGCTATGTCTAAGAAAAGTGGCAAGCAACAATATTTGGTATTGGAAGAAGATCTTTTTGACCCATAGGTGATGGTTGTCCCTTTCCACTAGACTTCGAACAGCCAAAGAAGAAAAAGTATGACGGGTCCTCTGACCCTATTGATCACTTCAGGGCCTTTGTTGATTTAATGAGGTTATGACCCACCACCGATGCAATTATGTGCAGGCCCATCTCGCCAACACTTAGGCGGGAGGCAAGGGACTAGGTAGTGAGCCTTCTCCCAAAATCTATCCGCATGTTTGATGACTTTTATAAGTGGTTTGCTGCATATTTTGTCAGCAGCAAGTGGGCTGAGAAGACAACTATAGGACTGATGCAATTGACCTAGGACAAGGACGAGCTACTAAAAGATTTCATTGCCCAGAACAATAGGACCACTCTGGGGATCAAGGATCAACAGATGTCTGTTGTAGTCACTGCCATGATGAAAGGAGCTCACATTCACCCTTTTAAAAAGTCACTCTACAAGATCCTACCGAATACGACGCACGAGTTACTATGGAGATGGGAAAAGTATGTGAATGCTGAGGAAGTATTTTTCATTACCAAAGGTATGAAAGATTGAAAGGAGCCTAGTCTAACAAAAGGAAGACTCGAGATGGGCCCAAGCCTCGAGATGACAAAGGCAAGCAGAAAATGAACCACCTAGGCCCAATCGACCTTATGCTAGGAGTGATGCATACAATACTCATTTGCACACGTATATGACTAATGTCCTGATGGAGATACAAAATATGAAACAGCTTGCGTGGCCCAAAAAGATATTGGCACCACCACACAAGATAGATGAAACTAGGTATTGTAAATTCCATCGGGGCTATGGACACGATACCGATGACTGCCAACAGTTAAAGAAGAAAATAGAAAGACTTATAAAAAGAGAATAATTCTTAAAGTTCATGAAGAAAGATAAGGCCAGAGGAAAAAAGGATGAATATCGACAACAACCACCTCCTATGGTTGGTGTTATAAATGTCATAGTGGGTGGCATTACCTCGGGAGGTGACTCTAATTCAGTACGAAAGAACTATGCCCGATCTAGTAGATCTACTTCGGTGGACAAAAATGAAAGGTCTAGAACATCACATTCAGCAACGAGGACTTGAAAGGCATAACGTATCCACACGATAATGCTCTAGTAATAGTGGCTGACATTGCAGACTTTGATGTGAAGAAGGTATTAATAGACAATGGTAGCGCAGTTGACGTGATGTCCTGGAGAGTATTCCTAGAATTGAAGATATTGCCTAGCAAAATCAGATCAGCCACCATCCCACTCCATAGGTTTGGAAGAGCCACAGTCGTACCAGAGAGAACGATTGAGCTATCGGTAACTTTGAGCACTTACCTTGCTAGCATGGTAATACTGACTAGTTTTCTGCTGGAGAAAGCTCCTCCGGCTTACAATGTGATTTATGGTCATCCACCCACTTCTGAATGCAGCTAGGATGGTGGTATCCGCATACCACCAGGTGATGAAGTTCTCTACCCGTTGGGATGTAGGATGTGTCAGAGGCGACCAACAGGCGTCAAGAAGATGCTATGTAGATAGCATACTTCTTAAAAATGCAGTGATGATGCTCGATGTTGAACAGCCAAAGGGTGAATTGAACCCCGGAACTTATCGAAGAAATTGTGAATACAAAGGGTCAGGTTCTAAAAATCAGAGGCGAAATAGATTCGGTTGAAAAAAGAAACTAGTGCATGTATAGTTGACAATATAGACGTGTTTGCCTGGGGACCCCATGATATATAGGGGATTAGGTTTATGATTGCTGAGCATAGACTTGCGATCCCTCCAAGGATAAAGTCAATCAAACAAAAGAAAAGACAATTTGCCCCAAAATGGCAACAGACTATTTCTGTAAAGGTAACAAAAGTGCTAGAGGTTGGTTTCATTCGGGAAGTGCATTACCTTGAATGGATGGCAAATGTGGTGTTAGTAAAAAAATCAAACGGGGAATGGCAGATGTATGTAGATTATACTGATTTGAATAAATCTTGTCCCAAGGATTCTTATCCTCTTCCACGAATAGACCACTTGATGGATCCAACTTTGGAGCATGAAAGGCTAAGCTTTTTGGATGGTTTTTCTGGTTACCATCAGATATCCATAGCGGAAGGTGACTAGGAGAAGACTTCATTCATCACTAACAAAGGAACTTTCTGCTACACTGCTATGCCATTTGGGTTAAATAACGCAGGGGCTACTTATCAAAGAATGGTAAACTGGGTGTTTAATGGACTCATCGTTCGTAATGTTGAGGCCTACGTAGATGACATGGTGGTCAAAAGCAAAGCAGTGAAGGATCATGTAACCGAGCTCCAAGAAGTGTTTGATGTCCCCCGAAAGCTTAAATTGAAACTGAATCCTAAAAAATATGTGTTTGGCACATCTGGTAGAAAATTCTTGGTGTTTATGATCACATATTGGGGCATTGAAGCCAACCATGATAAAATACAAGCAATCCTAGATATGAAAAGCCCATCTACCAAGAAGGAAGTTCAACAGTTGACTGTAAGGGTGGTAGCTCTCAACCTCTTCATATCCTGAGCTGTGGATAAATATCATCATTTCTTTAAGGAAGTTGGAGGATCCAATAATTTCAAATGGACAATGGAGTGTAAAGAGTTATTGAACAGTTGAAGAAATCACTGCAGTAGCCACTGGTGTTGGCTCATCCCAACCCTGGTGACAAGTTGAGCCTTTACTTGGCAGTATCTTCTCACGCCGTCAGTGCATTTTTGGTGGAAGACCTTTTGAATGGACTGAAACCCGTTTACTATGTAAGTCAAGTATTTAGAAGAGAGAGACATGGTACAACGTAGTCGAGCAACTGGTTCATAGCCTTGGTAATAGCGGCCAAAAAATTAAGACCGTACGTCCAGGTCCATCAGACATAGGTGATGACTGACCAACCAATCAAGTAGCTACTAAGTGAGTTCGATATTGATTTCAAACCACGCACAGCTATAAAAGCACAGGCCCTAGCAAATTTCATCGTAGAACTCACTATCCCTTAAACATAGCTACTAGGCGACACCACAATGTGGGTTATTTATGTGGATGGATCGTCCAACAGTGATGGTGTAACGTCCCGAAAATTTAGAATTTTAATTCGGAATGAGTAAAATTATTAGCAAGTATTTGTGGCCACATGTCCGTCCAAAGTCCAAACGCGGTCCAATAATGATAAACCACCCAAGTCTACAAGAGAAAATATCCAACAATTTTTTAGATTAATTAATTAATTAATTAAATTAATTATAATTATTTTTAAAAATGGCAAGATTGGTAGAATATTTTAAAATTGTATTTTGCACTATATCAAAGACTTACCAATTTTCAATTCGATAAGTTCTTTGATGGGCATGCAAGATGAAGGAAAAAAGCCAAAAAAACCCTCATCTTTTCCTTTCTCTTCCCATTTCTTCTCCAAACTCGCCCCCCCCCCCCCCCCCCCCCCCCCCCCCCCACCCCCACCCCCAAATCCTTCCATAACAAACTATTAAGCCAATTTTGCAAAGAAAGAAAAGAAGAAAAGAAGAAGAATGAGGAAGAAGAGAAGTTTTCAAAAGCTTTTCATCATTTTTTAATCAAGAAAGCAAGGTAGGAATAACTATATACAAAGTTGATTTAATTTCCTTTTATGTATTGTAGCTATGTATAGTAAATAAATGAATTTTGTGGCCATCCAGATATGAATGTAGTTTATTCCATTGGAATGAACAAGAACTGGTGTTAATCCTACTTTGGATGTAATAGAAAGAATATGGTTTTAAATCATTTGGGATTAAACCTAAGAAAGAATGTTTATGTTTTTTAAATCCTTCGGGATTAAACCTATGAAAGAATTTGGAGTTTCGACCCTTGAGCTCACCGGAAATTGAAGTTTGCATGGTTTATTTACATTAATTACAATATATAAATTAGGATTTGCATTATTGTGATGATATTCCCATTGATTTTTTCCAAACTCACCATTCTCCCATTCATAGATAGATTGTAGGGTTGGATGAAGACTTGATGATAAAGGGATTAAACCATGAGAAAAGACTTTGGTCAAAAAGATGAATAAATGACAGTTTGCTTTATGATATTATAAATTCTGAAATTTATATGTTATGAGATGATTTTTTATATGAATGTTAATAGTTAAAATTGTCATAAACTTACTCGGGACTCTATGAAATGATAATTTTAAGTGTTTTGAGTATTAGATGATATTTAAATGATTTAGTATTGACCGGATTGAAAACTGTCCAGAATTTCTAGCTTGCAAGTCTAGTTTCAAACGGACGTCCGGCATGGTACACTTCAGATTTTTGGATGAAATTTAGAAGGATTTATGACCTATCAATTTCAGTCCTTTGAAACTTGGATTCACCTTGTTCGGATGTCTGTAAAGCAAGATGTGCAAATTTTGGCAATGATGGACATTTCTATTCGGGAATCTGCCTTTCATGTTTTGGAGGTTAATTTGGAGACCTCAAAAATTTTATTAAATTTTGAATTTTGGATATGATTTAATAAATTATGTGGTGTTTTATTTCTAAAAATATTATAATTTTTCAAGGTCTTTTGATATGGAAAAATCAGGACTAAAATTGAGTATGGAAAGCTGTCTAGTTTCTATTTTTCGTGTACTTTGTATCCCCTTCAGATGACCTTAACCATTCTATAAAATTATGAAATTTTAGTATATATTAGAAAGATAAGTTATGGTTATGTGGTCAAAACTTTATAAGTTTTTGTAACCGTTGGGTTGCTCGTTTATTCATAAAAAAAATCAAAGGCCAGTAATCATATGTTTAACTAGAAGTTTCGACTTTAAGAAAAATCATTGAAGATTTTTAACCTCAACTTTAAAGTCTTTATAGTTGATAAGTCACATTTGTAAACTTTTAGAATAACATCTAGATTTCTGTATTTTTAGTTCACTTTTGGGTTTTAAAATATAAGAATAGGAGAGATGTACATAAGCCTCGTAAAAGAGGTTATCGAGTGTCACAGCTTGGTATCAAAGACCAGAGTTTTAAATCGGTTGTGTAGACTAATAAAAGTTTAGGAACCAATAGGGAATGAATGAAGTCAAAAAAAAAATTTGACCCTTATGCAGGCCTCTGTCCGCTCGACCGAACACTATTTACTATTAAATTTTTTTCCTCCTAATGTGTATTTAATGAAATGTATGATGATTTCATGATTTACCAATAAATGTTACATGATTACATAAAAGTTTGTATTCTATCGGTAATTGAGAAATTTGAAAATGTAAAGGTTCCCATGGCTATCCCATTTCATCTGACGGCTACCATCCTCAAACCCTCAGGTGTGATTTTACTTGAGATATGAAAGAATTATTTCAAAGTCTTCTAGCATTAATTTTTGTTAAGTTGAATTGCATACAATTATTTTTGCAAACAATAGAATGCTATCTATTTTGATTGAGAGTTTCTTAAATTTTTTGACTTATGTTGGGCTAGACTTATGATAGAATGGCTAGAATGAGGTATACTGCTAGAAAGTCTATTGGTTTACCACATTACCTAGGACTATGAGTTTTAGCGAAACATGCCTATGAGAACATCGATTCATACATGCCCATGCCTCAACACTAAGGAGATTCTTTCAATTGCGGCGAAAGGCGACGAGTCATGAGAATAAAATTGGTAACGTTGAGGCTATCGATCTCCTTTTTCATACCTTTACCCCCATCTGGAGTAGAGATGGGTAATATGATCAAGAACGAAATGTTGAAAAAAAACCCAAACCATATCGACGTCAAAACATTTTCCTGATACGAGCAAAAATTTGAACAGTTATCAAAGTAAGCTCCTCACCTTGTTGATATTGAAGCTAAAAAGATCAAAATGTTTGAGCAAGGATTGAGCATACATATAAGGTTACTTCTTACCGAAAAATGCTAACTCGGGCCAAGACAGTTTGATAACATAAGACCAGTTAAGATCAGTCTGCTCCTCAAAATAAGAATTTTCCTAGGAAGAGAGAGTGGAGTGGACATTACAAAGGAAAAGGAAAATGGCAAGAAAATAAGTCAAATACATGATCCAACAACATCAAGCCAGGAGCCCCCGCTCTACCCTACCCAAAATGTAACAAGACTCACCTAGGAGAGTGCTTGTTTGGGAGAAATGTATGCTACTGGTGTGGCAAACCAGGCCACATGATCATGAATTGTCCAGAACTGCCCAAAGAAAGAACAGAAAGGAGAAAAAGGGATATGGGAACAATAATAAGAATGGAAAAGTGCGAGTGTTTGCCTTTACCCAACAAGAAGCAGACGAGAATCCCAACGTGATAGGAGGTACCCTTATGTTGTCACATTTTCCTATTTACGTACTTTTCGATTCTGGAGCAACACATTCTTTTATCTTTGCATCTTTTATCACTAAGGGTAAACTTTCGTGCGATAAATTGGCTAGTACACTAGAGGTTAGCATTCCTTCAGGCAAGTCACTTTTTACGAATCAACTAACTAAATCAGTTAAGATAGAAATTGGAGAGAAAGTACTAGAAGCAGATTTGTATATCTTAGAAATGAGAAAAATTGACGTAATCCTAGGCATGGATTGGTTGTGACGTAACTATGCATCTATCCAATGCCACGAAAAGGAGATAGTACTTCAGAAACTAGGAGAAGAAAAGTTTTGTTTCTCATAGACGAAAAGGACAAGTGAAGGAAAATCTTTAAATGCCTCAAGCAAATCACAACTAGGGATAATTTTTGAAGATGTAGAGGAGATATGAGAGTTTGTTGACGTTTTTCCTGAAGATCTACCAGGAATTCTGTCGAACAGGCAACTGGAGTTCACAATTGACTTAGTTCATAGAGCGACACTGATGTCTAAAGCACTTTATAGAATGGCATCGAAGGAATTACAAGAACTAAAGTCTCGACTTCAAGAATTGTTGGATATAGGCTTTATCCGACCAAGTGTGTCACCGTGGGGTGCACCAATTTTTTGTATGAAGAAGAATGATGGATCCATGAGAATGTACATTAACTATCTAGAATTAAATCAGTTGACGATAAAGAATAAGTACCTTCTTCCAAAGATTGAAGATTTGTTTGATCAACTGAGAGGATCAAAAGTCTTCTCTAAGATTGACTTGAGATCCGGGTACCATCAATTGAAGATTAAGGCTAGCGACATACCAAAAACAACTTTTCAAACTCGTTATGGGCATTACGAGTTTGTGGTTATGCCTTTCGGCTTAACCAATGCAGAATGTTTTATGAATTCTTGGACAAGTTCATCATAGTTTTCATCGATGACATCTTGGTATACTCTGAGAATCGTGAACAACATGAAGAACACCTCAAAATAGTGTTGGAGATATTTAGAAATGAGAACTTGTACGCCAAATTCAAGAAGTACGAATTTGGCTAGATCGAGTAAGTTTCCTTGGGCACGTAGTTACGGCCCAAGGGATTGAAGTCGACCTGGCCAAAGTGGAAGCAGTATCAAATTGGAACCGACCAACCAATGTTGGAGAATTGTGCACAGTTTCTTAGGGTTAGCCGTTTATTACTGAAGATTTATAGAAAGTTTCTCTAAAACTGCTAGATCAATGACACAGTTAACCAGGAAAGGAGTAAAGTTTCAGTATGTGAACAAAGTTTTCAAGAACTTAAACAACGTTTAGTTACAGCTCCAGTACTGGAAGTACCAAAAAGATCGAAAGGTTTTGTCATTTACAGTGATGCATCCAAACTAGGTTTGGGATGTGTGCTTATGCAGCATGGGAGAGTGATCGCCTATGCTTTGAAACAACTAAAATCGTATGAACAAAATTATCCAATGCACAACCTAGAATTAGCTGTAGTAGTTCACGCCTTGAAGATATGGCGTCACTATCTGTATAGTGGCAAGTGTGATATTTATACACACCATAAGAATCTCAAGTATTTCTTTACCCTTAATGAGTTAAATATGAGACAATGATGATGGTTGGAGTTAGTGAAGGGCTACGATTGTGCAATCCATTATCACCCGAGTAAAGCCAACGTCGTAGCTGACGCCTTAAGAAGAAAGACAATAGGAAATTTTACATCGATAATCACAGTGCAAGAACAACTAGTAAGAGACTTTGAAAGACTAAAGTTAGAAGTTTTAGCACCATCAAATCAAGTTGCTACAAGAATAACGTCCTTAATAATTCGACCCACTCTCCGAGATCGAATTCGAGAGGCTCAAGATAAGGACCATTTTCTGCAAAAGATCAAGGCCGAAGTTGGTACAGATAAATGCAAGGATTTAGGTTTGAATACAGACGTTGCACTCATGATCAGGAAGATTATGTATACCCAAGGATGAGAAATTGAGAAAAGAAATTTTGGAGGAAGCTCACTCAACCCCTTACATAGCACATCCTGGAGAAACGAAGATGTATCATAACCTCCGAGACACATTTTGGTGGAGAAACATGAAGAGAGGCATAGGGTTGATTGTGGAAAAATGTTTAGTCTGTCAACAAGTCAAAGTAGAACATGAATGGCCATCAGGGTCGTTGAATTCATTAAAAATACCAGAATGGAAGTGAGAACACATAAACATGGACTTCGTAGTAGGTTTTCCAAACTCAGCAAGAGGTCACAATGCCATTTGGGTAATAGTAGACCGATTGACCAAGTCGGCCCACTTCTTACCAGTAAATATGACTTTTAACATTGATCAATTAGCACAACTATACCTTAGAGAAGTTGTCATGTTGCACGGAACCCCCTTATCAATATTGTCGGATAGAGATCCGAGGTTTATATCAAAATTTTGGAAGAGTTTGCAAACAGCCTTAGGCACCAAGCTTAACTTTAGTACTGCATATCATCCTCAGACAGATGGATAGTCCAAGTAAACTATTCAAATTTTAGAAGACATGCTTCGGACATGTATTTTGGACTTAGGCGGCAACTAGGAGTCCCACTTGCTGTTAGTGGAGTTTGCTTACAACAATAGCTTTCAAGCTACAATAGGGATGGCCCCTTATGAGGCACTTTATAGTAGGAAATGTAGATATCCAGTCATTAGGATGAAGTTGGAAAAAAGAGAGTGTTAGGCCATGAAATCGTTGAACGAACAGTTTAGTCTATTGATACAATAAAAGTTAGAATAAAATCTGCCCAGGACCCACAAAAATGTTATGCAGATAAGAGAAGAAAAGTTTTGGAATTTGAAGTTGGCGAAAAGCTTTTCCTCAAAGTAGCACCAATGAAAGGCGTTCTCCGTTTCGGTAAGCAAGGAAAATTAAGACCTAGCTTATGAAATAATTGGTAATGTCGTTTATCATCTCGTTTTGCCTCCAGAACTCTCAACGGTGCATAATGTCTTACACATGTCTATGATCAAAAAATATGTTCATAACCCTAGACACGTGGTAGACTACAAGTCTTTGGAAATGCAAGATGATCTAACCTATGAAGAGACCCCAATCTATATTTCAGATAGCAAAGTTCATGTTTTGAGAAACCGAGAAGTGTTGTTAGTCAAAGTTCAATGGCGAGATCACGGAGTGGACGAGGCCACTTGGGAGAAAGAAGAAGAGATCAAAGCCAAGTACCCCTTTTTATTTTCATCATAAGGTAAATTTTGAGGACAAATTTTTTTTAATGAGTAGAGGATGTAACGCCCCGAAAATTTAGAATTTTAATTTGGGCTAAGTAAAATTTTTAGCAAGTATTTGTAGCCACATGTCCATCCAAAGTCCAAATGATGTCCAATAATTGTCCAACGATTTTTGAGATTTATTAATTAATTAATTAGAATTATTTTCTAAAAAAGGCAAGATTGGTAGAATGTTTTAAAAATGGTATTTTGCACCATATCAAATGTAAGAATTAATGTCCAATGTCCAATTAGTTGGGTCAGACTTAATTACTTATTGGACCGAATTAATTAATTAGATTAATTAATTGGGCCTATTTGTTGATGGGTTCTAGTTGGACTAGAACTAGGACTAAGGTTAGCCCCGCCTATAAATACAAAGGCACAACATATTAGGGTTAAAAGTTGTTTTCCATTACTTGCTAGAACAAGCAAAAGACAATCCAATCAATTTTCTCCCAAAAAGTTCTGCTTTCATCTGTTCTTGATTGTGGAAATCCATATCTATTCTTGCTGTGTGGATTACTATTGAAAGCTGGACAATTGGACAACTGTGGTATTGAAGATCGCACATCAGGCTAGTCAGAAATCAGATTTCACGATATTCATCAAAGGTAAACTTCTATCACGAATTCTCTCTAAGTACAAGGTTGATCCGGCTTAAAGAAATTGAACATTTAATTTTCGCTGTGCATGTATACATCAATTCCTTACAGTGATATCAGAGTTTACCTTGATACTTGTTAGAGTTCGTTAAAATGTTTTAATGAATTAAACAATAATTGTTATTGACATATTAATTTGATTTGAGTTTTGACAATAAATAAAATTATGAATTTTTAATCTGAAATTGATTTAGATTTAATTTTTTTGGAATTTAAAAATAAAAATAATAATAATAATAAAGGACGAAGATGGCGACCGTAACGGCGCGCTTTGGAAGTCGCCACGGAGATGGAAACCATGGACGGCCTCATCGCTACCGAAGCGGTGCAACATCGAAAGCAGCTGGTATATTGCCAAGGTCGATGTTGCTTGGCTGGCGATTCGCAACAACAACATCCTTTAGCCATCGCGATTTGCGGTGGCGCCCAGATAGCGACATGGTCACCGGGGTGTTTGACACCGCATGACCACTTTCGCCAAATTGACCGCTACGTGGTGATTTTCGGTGTTGCAAGGTCGAAACCCTAAGGAGGGTTTCACCCATTTGATTTGGGGAAGAAGGCTTTCAATGCAATTTTGGAAATTGCGTGGGAAGCCCTCCTAATTCAAGAGATGAAAGGGGTCTCCTATGCAATTATGAAATTGCATATGAAGGCCCAGTGTTTTAAAAACTAAAAAAAAGAAAAGAAAAGAAAATGGGGGGCTTTCAGTGCAATTTCTGAAATTGCACGAGAAATACCACTGATTTAATGAATCAAGGACTGACTGTGCAATTTCATAAATTGCATAGTAAGTCCTCAAGTTTTAAAATGAAATTATGATCTTAAATGCAATTTTGAATTTTTTGGAAAATTGTAATTATTAAATCTTTTAATGCTGGTCAAATATCCAAAATTAACTAAAATTATTTTTAAACCATATTTTGAATTTTTTGACTAGATTAAATTTTTACTTTACTTTATAAAATTGTAATTTTGACCATATACAAATTTTGTCTTCAATTTAGGATATGACTTTAAATTGGGAGATAAAATAAATTTTGAAAAATCTCCTTTATGAATAAAATTAATTGATTAATTGGATTAATTGATTAATTCTATTGTTGAGAAATTAATTAATTAATTAGATTAATTATTTAATTTCTTCTATTCTGTTTCAAAACGTCTAAACGGTTTAGACTTATGCTTTCAAAGATGCAAATTTAGAAATTAATATTTTTTAATATTAGTTATTAAAATGGATGTTTAGTGGATGATTATGGACTCGACCCATGTGATTGGTTGTATGGTTAATTATTCCTGTTGATTGTTGGTTGGGCCTGCAAGCCTATTATTTAATTAAATGGGCCTGCGAGCCTATTATTTATTGAATTAGATTTTTGAGCTATTTATTTATTATGGTCATGCATGTCCATCTATCAGAGCCTGCGTGCCAACTAGTATAGGATACATATTGTAGTTGGGCCACAATAAAGCAACTAGTATAGGATACAAGTTGCCGTAGGAGATGGAGATGTTTGCATCTAGCATTCGATGAACGAATGCAACATCCCTTAGGAATTGACAGACTAATCTTTCTTTTGGCTTAGGAAGATTAGATAGATAAAGTCCATAATCATCCACAATTAATTTTATGTATGATTGATTGCATGTTGGATGTTAGTTAATATACATAAATGTAATGAGACAAACCTCTATTTATCAAAATATTAAATTCGTATTAAATGTTTAATACAACGTGCCTTCTATTGTTATATTGAAAAATTAGAGTCTATTATCGATGTCAGTTTGTTGAGTCGTTCAAGGCTGCTCGCTCATAGATATATTTATCACTATGAAACATTCGATATTTCTGAACAATGAGTCGATTTTAACTAGAATTTTATTTTTGTTGAGTCGCTCAAGGAAATAAAATTTTAGGGGCACAATCAAGTAAAACACATAAGATGTGTACGACAATAAATTGTCTACTTGATGATCTAGGAGTTACATAGAGATGTGATTGATAAAGTATCCACCTAGATTAATGTTTGAGGATCATTAATAAAAAAAAAAGGATCCTAGCCCACTGAGAATCCAACCGGTTCTATTGATTAATGTTTGAGGGTCATTAATTCAATTTAAACAGTGGGAGTATAATTAATTTAATATAAGTCTATGTTAAATTAATTTTATGCATTTAATTAATTGTTCTATCTTATTATTTAATTGTTGAATCATGAGTAACCATATGAGTATGAGAGGCATATTGGATGCAAACATACATATCAGACCAAATTTTTTTGGACTGGCACCGCATTCTGAGAATTGTTCTCAAGCATGAAAAAGAAAAATTGGATATGTCAATAAGCAGCCAATACCAGAAGCTCCTATTGAGGAGGCTACGCTGGAGAAGGTGCAGGCTTACAAAAACATAGTAATAATAGTAACATTGCAACATGTGATGCTTGCAGTATGTCACCTGAGTTAGAAAAGCAGCATGAGGGTATAGATGACTATACCAAAATATATCATTTTAAAGAGTTGAATGATGTACAGTCACGGACTGAAAGGTATGAGACATCCAAAGGGTTATTCAGAGGTATGATGGTAAAACAATATCTTCAGTCAGTGTTCATGTACTGAAGATGATTGGTTGTATTGAGAAATTAAACCAATTGAGTTTTACCATGGACCACGAGTTGAGTGTTGACTTGGTTCTGCAGTCCCTACCTAATAGCTTTTCATAGTTCATTATGAACTTCAATATGAATAAGATTCAGGATACCCTAATCGAGCTGCAAAACGTGTTAAAAACTGTTAAGCCCAAGGATATGGGTAAACTTTGGCTATTGATACCTCTAAGAGCACTAAGAGAAAATCTAAAAGGACCTTTTTGAAAGGATCCGAGAAGGCCAAATTTGTTGGAAAATAGTTAAGCAAAGACAAATCCAAGTCTGATGATCCATGTTTTCACTGTGAAAATAAAAGGACATTAGAAGAGCAATTGCAAGGCATGAAAGAGATAAAACTAACAACTCAAATCTTTTGCATTGCAGACTCGGTCATATAAATGAAAACGCATCACTAAGTTACATAAAGATGAATACTTGGATTCAAATGATTATGAATCATTTGATAAGTGTGAATCATGTCCGTTGGGCAAAATGACCTAGACCATCTTTTCTGGAAAGGGAGACACTGTTACAGACATTTTGGATCTTGTACATATTGATGTATATAGAAAAATGTCTAAAGATGCTAAATGTGGCTTTTATCACTTCATCATATTTACAGATGACCATTCTAGATATGGTTTTATATGCTTGATGGAATTCAAGAGTGAAGCCCTTGAAAAGTTCAAGGAATTCAGGTAAGAAGTAGAAAGGCAAACCGGAAAAAATATTCTAACGCTTAGATTTAATCGAGGTGGAAAATATTTGAAGGGTGAGTTTTTAGACTATCTAAAAGAGAATGGGATTCTCTCGCAGTGGACTTTACCTTATACATCAATACAAAATAGTGTATCTGAAAGACGAAACAGCACCTTATTTGATATGGTGCGATCAATGGTGAGTCGCACAGTTATTTCAAAATCGTTTTGGAGACATGCGCTTAACGCTGCATGTTATACACTAAACCGTGTCCTATCTAAATCGGTCAATAAAACTCCATACGAGTTATGGAAAAGGGAAAAATACCTAATCTTTCATACATAAAGATTTATGGATGCGACGCTTATGTAAAGCGCGTTGAATCAGATAAGCTAGGAGCTAGATCTGATAAATATTTATTTGTGGGGTATCCAAAAGAAAATGTTGGATACTATTTGTACAATTCTATCGAGATGAAGGTCATCATATCGAGACTTGCTGTATTTTTAGAGAAGACCGTGAGAGCAATGTAGATCTTGAAGAGGTTCACAAAACCACAAATAAAATTGACCAATTAGATGTTCCAATGGCTGAGCTTGCATCTGATGAAGCACAGATTGAGAAAGTGAGAACCACCAGTTCCCAAAGACACACCAGCTCTGCGTAAGTCGAGCAGAGTCATTCATTTTCCTCTAAGATACGATCTCCTAGTTACTAGTAATGTATTACTAATCGAGGAAGATGAACCTACTACTTACGTAGAATCAAAGTCAAATGTTGACTAACAGAGATGGCAGGATGCCATGGAATCTGAAATGAACTCCATGTACGAAAACAAGGTTTGGACATTGCTTGACCCGCCTGAAGGGTTAAAACCTATAGGCTGTAAATTAGTTTATATTAAAAAGGGTCGACATGGATGGTAATGTTCATACTTACAAGGCAAGATTGGTTGCAAAGGGTTACAAGTAAAGACAAGAGATTGACTTTGATGAAACCTTCTCACTAGTAGCCCTGTTTAAGCTAATTCACATTTCGCTTGCGATAGTAGCATACAATAACTATGATATCTGGCAAATGAATGTCAAGATTGCATTCCTTAATGGGAATCTTAGCAAGGATGTGTAGGTCACACAAATCCACAGAGCCAAACAAGGTATGCGAACTGCAACAATCTATATATGGATTAACGTAAGCCTTTTAGAGCTGGAATCTTCATTTTGATAAGACAATCAAAATGTTTGATTTTATCAAGAATGAAGATGAACTATGTGTATAGAAGGTTAGTGGGAGCAAAGTCGTGTTTCTAATTTTGTATGTGGATGACATACTTTAGGAAACGATGTCTCCGATGCCATAAATCAGTAAAATTGTGGTTATCCAGAATTTCTCCATGAAGGATATAGGAGAGGCAACGTACATTCTCGGTATAAAGATCTATAGAGATAGATCTAAGAGAATGCTTGGCCTATCTCAATATATGTACATAAATAAAATCTTAAAAAAATTTAGTATGGAAGAGTCCAGGAGAGGACTCTGTCCCATCGGGTATGGGATCTATCTCTCAAAATAGTGTTCAAAACACAGATTGTGAAAGATAGTATAGATATGATTTCTTATTCATCATCAATCGGATCTATCATATATGCGATGTAATGTACTCGACCAGATGTTTTATATGCTTTGAGTGTCACAAGCAGGTTCCAAGCGAACCCTGACGAGAAATATTGAATCACAGTCAAGAACATCCTTAAGTACTTAAGAAGCACTAAAGCCATGTTCTTGGTTTATGGAGAAATGAACTTAGAGTCAAGGTTATGCCGATGCCAGCTTTCAGTATGATAAAGACGATAGCAAATCTCAATATGGATGTGTATTTACTCATAATGGTGGTATAGTCAGTTGGAAAAGTTCCAAACAAGAAACGACTGCTGATTCAACTATAGAAGCCAAATATATAGCTGCTTCAGAAGTAGCAAAGAAAATGGTCTGGATCAAGAAGTTCATTACTGAACTTGAAATAGTTCCTATCATTGTTGATCCAATAACTTGTATTGTGATAACAATAGAGCTATCGTACAAGCAAAATAACCCAGGTCTCATCAATGATCCGTATATATATTGAGGCAGTGTCATCTCATCAGGGAGATAATCTTAAGAAATTATATAAAGATAGAACTGGACCTAACATACGATAATATAGCAGATCCTTTGACAAAGTTGTTGTCCCAGCACAAGCATGATGGTCATGCTAAATTTGATGGTATTAAGATACTTGAGTGATTGGATCTAGTTTGTATGAGACATTTTGTGATATACTCTTTGTTAGACATTGAAGTATATGAACAAATTGATTAATTAAATACTTGTCTACATTATAATGACAGATATGTTATTTAAATTTTATTATTTATAATAATAGAGTCCGAAGAAAAGTTCATAGTAACTTGTTAATTACAAGGTGTTGTGATTGTGAGATACAAGTTATAAATAACTTATTCTTGAAATATCCCTAGTCATAGTAATAATGAGATACGGATATCATTATTACGGATAGACTAGCATGTGTTGCATTTCTTTAAAAAAAATTGTTGATCTCACGAGCTAAGATGTAGAGGGACATCTGAATGAACACATGAATGCATTGTCATGAGAACATGACATTGGATGATCCGCCTAGAGATTCCACATGGATAACTATCCAAGCGTTAGTGGTAAATCTCTAATGCGCGGTTGTGGATTTGGTCCTTTGACTTGAGGACATCATAGAATCTTATGTGAGGACCACTATACTTTGGCGAACGTTTGATGGGACTCGAAGATTTAAGTTACTAAGAAGACGTCGTACGGGTATAGTGAGAATCATATGAAGGTTGTGAATGTCCAATATGAGGATTCGTCACTCCTGGAAAGTAGGAGATTATAACCTGTATTTTGCCTACTTAAATTGATATAAATTTCTTCGGCCGGGGTAGAGTTATGAGTTGAAAATTTTTCAATCATAACTAGATTAGATCAACAAAGAGTTGAGGTGAATAATATAATTGGTTGAAATGAGATTGACGCCGATCCATATCTCTTAACCAATTGGGTTATATTGATGAAGGGATTATATTTACACGGTAACCGCACATATATTGGTTCTGTCATACCACATGACATTTTCCTTCATATGGATTGTCTTGACACATTGCTAGATGTCAGTCTTGGACGGCGACGTGAATTGATCGATTTCAGTGAATCGATGAGAATATCACTGTGTTTGCCATCGTGAATAGGAACCTAATGAGTCACACACATAAAGTGAGAATTGGGCATCTGGAGTTGGACCTTGTCCAAGTGGGAGATTGTAAGAATTAATGTCCAAGGTCCAATTAGTTGGGTCAGATTTAATTACTTATTGGACCAAATTAATTAGTTAGATTAATTAATTGGGCCTATTTGTTGATGGATTCCAATTGGACTAGAACTAGGGCTAAGGTTAGCCCCGCATATAAATACAAAGGCACAATATATTAGGATTAAGAGTTGTTTTCCATTACTTGCTAGCACAAGCAAAAGACAACCCAATCAATTTTCTCCCAAAAAGTTCTGCTTTCATATGTTCTTGATTGTGGAAGTCCAGATCTGTTCTTGCTGTGTAGATTACCATTGGAGGCTGGACAATTGGACAACTTTGGTATTGAAGATTGCACATCAGGCTAGTCAGAAATCAGATTTCACGATATTCATTAAAGGTAAAATTTTATCACGAATTCTCTCTAAGTACAAGGTTGATCCGACTTAAAGGAATTGAAGATTTAATTTCTACTGTGCATGTATACATCAATTCCTTACATCAAAGACTTACCAATTTCCAATTCAGTAAGTTCCTTGATGGACATGCAAGAAGAAGGAAAGAAGCCAAAAATTCTCATTTTTCCTTTTCTTTTCTCCCCATCTTCCCCAAACTCGAATCCCCCTTCCCCCCAAAATAAACCATTAAGCCAATTTTGCAAAGAAAGAAAAGAAGAAGAAGAAGGAAAAGAAGAAGACGAAGAAGAAGAAGAAGAAGAAGGAAAAAGAGAAGTTTTCAAAAGCTTTTCATCAATTTTTAATCAAGGAAGTAATGTAGGAATATCTATATGCAAAGTTGATTTAAATCCCTTTTATGATTGTAGTTATGTATATTCTATGCTAAAGAAATAAATTTTGTGGCCTTCCGGATATGAATGTAGTTTATTCTATTGGAATCAACAAGAAATGACATTCATCCTATTTTGGATGTAATAGAAAGAATGTTTATGGTTTTAAATCCTTTGGGAATAAACCTAAGAAAGAATGTTTATGTTTTTTAAATCCTCCGGGATTAAACCTATTAAAGAATTTGGAGTTTTGACCGTTGAGCTCACCGAAAATTGAAGTTTGCATGGTTTATTTACATCAATTGCAATATATAAATTGGGGTTTGCATTATTATGATGATATTCCTATTGAGTTTTTTCAAACTCACCCTTCTCCCATTCATAGATTGATTGTAGGCTCGATGATTAAGAGATTAAGCCATGAGAAAAGACTTTGGTAATGAAGATGAATAAATGGCAGTTTGCTTTATGATAGTATAAATTCTAAAATTTATATATTATGAGATGATTTTTTATATGAATGTTAATAGTTAAATTATCATAAACTTGCTCGGGACTCTATGAAATGATAATTTTAATTTTTTTGAGTATTAGAGGATGTTTAAATGATTCAATATTGACCAAAATAAAAATTGTCCAGAATTTCCAGCTTGCAAGTCCAGTTTCAAACGGACGTCCAGAATGGTACACTTCGGTTTTTGGGATAACATTTGGTGAGATTTATGACCTATCAATATTGGTCCTTTGAAACTTTGAATCACCTCGTTCGGATGTCTGTAGAGAATGATATGCAAGTTTTGGTAATGATGGACAATTCTATTTGAGAATTTACCTTTCATATTTTAGAGGTTAATTTGGAGACCTTAAAATCTTTATTAAATTCTAAATTTTGGATATCAGTTAATAAATTATGTGGTGTTTTATTTCTAAAAATATTAAAATTTTCAAGGTCTTTTCATAGGGAAAAATCAGGACTAAAATTGAGTATGGAAAGCTGTCTAGTTTATGTTTTTCATGTACTTTGTATCCCCTTTAGATGACCTTAACCATTCTATAAAATTATGAAATTTTAGTATATATTAGAATAAGTTATGGTTATGTGGTTAAACCTTTATAAGTTTTTGTGACCGTTGGGTTGCTTGTTTATGCATAAAAAAAATCAAAGGACAGTAATCATATGTTTAACTAGAAGTTTCGACTTTAAGGAAAACCATTAAAGATTTTTAACCTCAAATTTAAAGTCCTTATAGTTGATAAGTCACATTTGTAAAATTTTAAAATAACATCTAGAATTCTGTATTTTTAGTTCACTTTTGGGCTTTAAAATATAAGAATAGGAGAGACGTGCCAGAGCCACGTAGAGGTGGTTTTGGGGCGTCACAGACTGCTAAGAAGCTGGAGTCATAATTCTATCTCCAGATGTCGAAGAACTCAAATTCTCACTTCGCTTTGAATTTTTGGCTACCAACAACGACGTAGAGTATAAGGCTGTCATCATAGACTTAGGACTAGCCATACAGTTGGGAGTGACTGTTGTGGAAATTCGTAGTGACTCACTAAATTTTAGGAGAATATGAGGCCAAAGATGGCCACATGGCCGCTTATCTGATGAAAGTAAGAGACTTGCAGCGAAAATTCAGAAGGTAAGATTAAAAAGGTCCCAAGGAAAGAAAATGAGTGGGTAGACGCTCTCGCTAGGCTAGCATCAGTCAACCAAAAACATATTCCAGCCACATCCAGTGTTCAGGTACTTAGTGAGCCCAGTACGGTGGCATTAATTGAGATTTTTGAATTGAATGACAAACCCTGCTGGATAAACCCAATTTTGGATTATCTCACGAAAGGTATTTTGCCAGCAGACCCAATGGAAGCAAAACGACTAAGGGCACAAGCAGCTATATATTCTGTGATTGATGGACAGTTGTATCGAAGGGAACTCCCCATGCCTTATCGAGAGGTGCCTTTGATTGACAGAGGTTCTAGATGAAATACACAGTGGCCTTTGTGGAAATCACTTAGGCGGGGACGCACTTGCCTTTAAAGCTTTAAAGCAATGATATTATTGACTGACAATGAGGCAAGAGGCTAAGTTTTTGGTAAGAAAATGCACGCTTGTCAAAGGTTTTGCAACATAATCCATCAACCAGTCGAGCCACAGTTAGTAATTTATGGAGTATACCCATTTTATTAGTGGAGGACGGATATTTTGGGAACCTTACCACTCGCCAAGGGTAAGAGAAAATTTCTGGTGGTGGCCATTGACTATTTCACAAAATGGGTCAAATCCGAGCTGTTTGCTACTATAACCAATGCCAAGGTGCAAAGTTTTGTTTAGAAATATATAATTTTCCGTTTCAGGATACTGTAGATGATAGTCACGGACAACGAAAGGCAATTTGATAACCACAGCTCTAAGAGTTTTTGAGACAGTAATAAAATATCACATCAACTTACTTCGGTAGAACACCCTCAAAGCAATGGCCAAACTGAAGTAACTAATCGTAACATACTTTGGGATTTAAAAACCAGGTTGGGAAAAAAAATAGCTTGGTGGATAGACTACCTAATGTACTATAGCCATATCACATTACACCTAGGGGCCAGCGGGCGAGACATCATTCAAGTTGTCTTTTGGAATGGAAGCAGTGATACCTGTCGAAGTTGTAAACCCAACTTTGAGAATGCAAGTCGAACAGAAAAGTGACAATTTTACAATAGCAAAATTTGACCTACTTGAAGAAGTTAGAGAAAAGGCTGCAATCAAGACAATGGCTTACAAGCGCAAGGCAGGAAAATATTTCGACTGTCGGGTGAAGCCCAGGACTTTCCAACCCCATGATTTAGTGTTAATGAGCAGTGCAGCCGTCGGACACCCACCATTCAAGCTAGAGCCAAATTGGCATGGCCCTTTTGAGGTCATCAAAAAAATCGGAAAGGGAGCATATAGTCTTAAAGATATGAACGACAATTTATTGGGAAGGCCATTGAATGCGGATCACTTGAAGAAATATCATCACTAAAAAAATTGGCATTTTTCTTAGAATAATTATTATTTCTAGCTATTATCTAATCTTTCTTTTTAAAAGCATCTATAGTTGTATTATGTCGCATTTCTCAATTTGATTTTCAATTTAATGAAATGCCAAGGCGGATAAATGATGAGGGTACTAAAGAAGGATCAGCCTAGCTGGGAAGTCCTAGTGCACCTATTGAACCCAACCTGCGATAATCACTTATTTTCACTACAGTCTTTATTAAGGATAAGCCAAGCGACACAAATTTCTCATAAACTACTACAACATTCAAACAAGGCAACAAGCCTTAATTTCAAAACAAGGCGACGAGCCCTGGTTTAAAAACAAGGTAACAAGCCTTAGTTTAAAAACAAGGCGACAAGTCTTAATTTAAAAACAAGGTGACAAGCATTAGTTTAAAAACAAGGTGACAAACCTTAATTTAAAAACAAGACGACGAGCCTTAGTTTAACAAGAAGGTGACAAGCCTTAATTTAAAAACAAGACGATGAACTTTAGTTAAAATAAACAAAATTCCAAGTGAACGAGAATACAAAATGAAAGGAAAGACCCACGTAGAGGATCAGGCATAGGCCCGTTCCACACGAGGCGTGGGGCCCGTCCACAACAAGGTGTGGGCACACATCCGTCCTGCCCAGCCGTGCGCCTGATCCCATCTCCTCAACATCCCTATCCATACCCAATTTTACAAACTACCTTACTTTAAAATATTGGCCGGGGACTATACCACTATCAAACATTAAACAACCATCGATTGCAAAGTGAACAAATTTACTAGATAAAGACAAATGTTCCACATTGAACATATAAAACTGAAGTTTGCGGAATACTCAACAATATTCGAAACAAAACAAATTGAGTCTTAGTTACATATAGTTTTCGTGATCAAACGGGACAATCGTCACGAGAGTAAAAAAACAAAAGATAAACAGATATCTAATCATCAAACGAGCCATCGGGTAGGAAGCTGGCCTCCCCATGGTCAGTCATCCCGGCTTTCTAATAAGTCAAGTCTAAAGCCCTAACTTCTTAAGGTACTTATCAAATTCATATGAGTTTATTTCTAAATGCTCATCAACTAGCCACTCCTTAGTCATGTTGCTAGCAGCCTTCAAGGATTCTACACCATACATATGCAGACTACTCTAATACTCTTTTAGACATCTTGTACCTCGCTATCGCTTCATCACCAGTAATCTCCAAGCCTTTACGAAGCTGGTCGACCTCTTTATGAAGCTGATCGATCTCACATTCTTTTTCTTGGACGCAGACATTACCTTGTCTAGTAGAGATTGCACCGCCGCAACAGTTTTTTTCGGGTCCTTATCTTTCTCGACCGCATGTTTCTCAAACTTCTCCAAGTCGTGCAACACTTTTCCATAACAACCATCTCTACAAAACAATAAGTAATTGATATCAACTAGAGGATAAGTGTTAAATGAGAAAGCAACATAACATGATCAAAATAAGACAACTTATCCTATGGTGGTTGGTATACATGATTTGTCGTATAGCAGCTGCTTCATTGCTCTCTAAAATCTCAACGAACCTTCCATTCACACAGTCTAACATGACCTCGGCCTCGACCGACGAGTCAACAGGAGAAAATTTGAACTCCTTGAAAGTATGGGCATCAATACCCCAAGTAGTATGCGGCGCAGATAAAGGAAAAACTATCATCTCAGCAGTGGCCTTTCATTTATCAACCAGTCTCTTCTTTTTGTTCAAGGACGACGGAGGCAGGTCTTCAGCATCGGTGGCAAACCCGGCTGCATCCATCACACCTCCAAGATCGAACTTCATGCCTGCAAAAGGAAATAGATGTTAAGAAAACAAATATATGCAAAATAAAAAGTCAAAAGAGAATATGGACATAAAAGAAGCCTACCATCAAGTGATCCAATGCGAACCAGTCGCAAGTTCTCATTAGATAGCACATCGCTCATGTGCACACCAAGTGACATCGAGTGTAAAAGTTTATCTAAACGTCCCTTCAACCCAGAATCAAGGTCTAGGAGCTCGTTAAAAAGCTTGTAAAAAGGAGTTCTCCCGCTCGTCTTAAAAGAGAACAGTCCCACCTCTGGCAGAACAAAAAAGAAACGCTTCATCCAGTCGCTATTGGAATTGGGAAAGTGTGGCAACAACAATCTTACTTTAAGTTAGAGATAAGCATAAAAGTTGCTTCTGGACATAAAAAAAAATGTGTGAAATACACTTCTAAAGAGTCTTAGACACGAGTCGATGTCATTTGTAAGACACAAGTACAAAAACTAAGTTGTTATATGTCAAGAGTTTGGAGTCAACTAACCGGGAGTGACGCGAAATTTGTTGAAAAAAGAAACGAACAAGGGATGAAGAGAAAACCTCAAACTAACTGTCATGCTATCACGGTAGGCTAGCACTTCCCTAGGGTTTGACCCTGGGATCCGTTCACTAGGACCGAGGACTCAGTATGAATGATTAGGGGGCAATTCATATTTTTGCAATATTTTCTCAAAACTTCTAATATTGGGAGGTCTAGATCAATTAATTTCTCGCGGAGAAAGCGTCCTGGTTGTATGTTGAGTGGGTGGGGTTCCATAGAAAAACTTGCATCGGAATTTACAAACTCTATGAGATAGAAGGGTCTGCATTGATCGAGATGAGCGAGCACGTATCATGTGAAGGGTCTGCATCGATCGAGAGGAGTGAGAACGTGGTGGACGTGCTGGTCCGCCATCGGTCAGATCGGGCTTGGCACAGAGAGGGCATGCCTGCTGGTCCGCGGTCGAGTTGGTCCCGTCCCAAGGCGGGTGGGAGTCTCCTCGTCTAAGCTCGCTCTTGTTGGATCACTCAATCCAATCGATACCAAGTAGCGAGGCCTGCTATGTCCTAGAAAACTAACAAAGATCCATTCCTCTATCGGTGGATTATTATCATTTCTCCCTATAGATAAGGTGCGATAAGACAGGTCTCTAAGACTGCTACGAGATTTTTTATTCGAAGAGTCACTACTAGACATAATCACTGTCTTGTACATTTAAAAAGAAAAAAGAAGAAGGCTGAAAAGTTTAAATCAAAAGCGAGGCACGAAATGAATACCTTGGGCGACGAAAAAAAAAAAAATCTATGACTCGGACAGAGAAAAGAAAACCAATCTGGAAGAAGATCCAACCAAGCAAGAAAATATAGGGAGACTAATAATGGTCTCCCACTCTCCCTCTTTTATATAAGCAAACAAAAGGGGAGAAGTTCAAAATTTAAAATTTACCACTTGAAGGGAAAAATCTCTCCTGCATGGGGCTTGAGGTGGTGGGTCAAAATTTGACCCGCCACATGGCGAGCCATCACTAGGTTGTGCCTCACCAAGTGGCGGGCCTGCACAGGATTGTCGGCAAAAAATAACTTTTTTGATTGTTTATCGATTGCTACTGTTGTACAAAAACACGACATATACGCGCACTTATGGCACACAACATACACATAATTATTTATGCCCCGAAAAATTTAAAGGAAAGCAGGTGTGGAGAATTATTTCTACTTCCCATCGACGATGATCTATGAAAAATAGATAGGCTTATGATGATAGATACGACAACAGTTTTTATATTTTGGTTGTATGTTGGTGGCTCGTCCAGGCGCGCCCGCCTCATCGACTTTCCTTCCTTGATGGTCTCATATCTCGCCTGTTGGATATGGATAATGGTAATCTGATCGTCGTTGAATCAGTCAGACCCACGATACACGAAGTGACAGTTACTATTGTCGATTGAGAAGTAGTAACGTCCATCATTAACTCTGAGTAATGAGAGAGTTAGAAGGGCACTAGTCATTAAAGAAAGTGAAACTTGTCACTTATGATAACCCCAACAAATAGAGGTAAATCCCTCATGTAAAAGAGACAATTCCCATATTTTACATAACTGCAGTGAAAGGTACTGTGGTGGATTTTGGGTTTTGGAGTTTTTTTTGGCGATGGTGAATTTTGGATTTTGTGATTTGATAAAGAAGGGAGCCACTTTGTTACTTTTTATTTTTTTGTAGTAAATTTGGTTATTTTTCAATCATTTTTTTTCTTTTTCTTGTTTTTTGCTTTTTTGTTTATTTAAAGGAAATAGAAATTTTTCATAAATGACCTACCATGCTTATTTTTTCAAACGTTGGAGATGTCTGGTGCTATTTTTATAAGTTAGGAGTATATTCAAATTTTTTGAAATATTGGAGACCAAATATGCAATTATCCCTAAAAAAATATAGTGTTAATATAATTGAATGTAAAAGATATTAAATTTTTTATCAAAATTACAAACTAAAAATGCTTTATCTAAATTATCTTTTCTCTTTAAATTTTCTAGAAGCTCCTTTTTTAAAGTTTGGGACCAATAGGGAATTTTTTCTTAAACATGGTATATTGACCACTTTGCCTATTCGCGTGGAAAATAAATTCACAGTACATTTTTAGTATGTTAGATTAGAGAGACAATAAAATTTGAAGAAGGAAGGCGTGTGGCAAAATTATTTATATATAAAACCTAGTGAGAACATAAAATAAAAAATTCGTTTGCACATGCATGGAAATGGGATGCATTAGTAGCAAATACTTTAAACAAAAGGTCAAGGAGGAAAGATTACACTTTTAGCCTTCTGAAAGAGTCATAAAGTACCGCGTACAAATTAATACATAAGTGGGGTCAATTAGAAAATTCAAATCTAGAAAAGTAAAATAAGAAACTTCATTGCTGGTTCTTGAATTCAAAAATCAACATTGGAGATTCTAATTGATATCTGGTGGGATCTCTCTTTTTGTACTGTCAATATCTTTCGGTATCCATTGGGATGTTTCGATGCACTTATATATTAACAAACTTTACCCAAAGAATCACCCATCATTCTCGATTCTCGATTCTCGTTTCTCGTTTCCAATCTTCAGTTTGATTCTGATCAAAGTTCATGAAAATGGGTGGAGTAGCCACAGAAACACAGTTTCATGTATTGGCAGTTGATGATAGCATCATTGACAGAAAGTTGATTGAGAGACTCCTCAAGACTTCTTCTTATCAAGGTATATCCATATTTATATACTTATTATTGTATTAAGCTTATTATTTTTATTTTTATTTTTTTTGATATTTATATGTAATTATTATGTGCAGTTACTGTTGTGGATTCTGGAGTAAAGGCTCTTGAATTTCTGGGGTTGATTGAGGATGACAGTGGAAGCAATGATTCTACAAGAAGAAATTCTCATGTATGATTTTATTATATTTTGTATTTTTGTGTTTGTTTTATATTTTCTGTTAAAACTTATTGTCCGATTTTGTAATATTTATTTTCATTAATTACAGGAAGTAGAAGTCAATTTGATTATTACAGATTACTCTATGCCTGGTATGACTGGTTATGATCTCTTGATAAAGATCAAGGTACCAATTTGCAATTCATATGTAATAGAGAAATGTGACAAAATTTATCCATTACTCTATTGAGTCTTGTCTAGTCGAGGCCAGTAACAATAACTTAGAATTATTTATGTGATTTGCAGGAATCGACGTCATTAAGGGACATCCCAGTAGTGATAATGTCATCAGAAAATGTTCCATCAAGGATTAACAGTTGCTTAGAGAAAGGAGCAGAAGAATTCTTTCTGAAGCCAGTTCAACAATCTGATGTTAATAAACTTAGACCCCATTTATTGAAAGGAAAGGCTTGAATTAAACACATTTTCTAAAAAAAAGAATTGTTTCTGTAGGAACGAATCCAAATTCATCTGTTTATTTAGTCAAAACGAAGAATATTAAGTAGCTTAATTAACTTGGACATTTCTTTCTTCCCCCATTTAACCTTAGTCATACATATTCATATAAGTTGAAAGATTTATTGATTATCGGGAAACTTTCCCTTTTTTTGGACTCCGTAAATCATCAGAAATATAAGATGATGATAGTTTTTAGTTACACAGGCTTGAGTAAAATAGCGCCAACATTAGAGATGTTAAAAAGATGAGTTTGTCCAGGCTCGGCACAAACTATGCCATGTCATTTTGAGCAATGGTCGGCGTGGATCTTATGTTCGCAATTCAAGTTTCCAATATTTTTGTTTTCTTAAAAAAGGGAAAAATAAATTAATAAACTAGAAAGTCTGGTAGAACACTAGCATGTAATTATTGGTAGAACCAATGGGCCCTTGGGGGGTGCACAATATATATATATATATGATGATAAATAATTTTCTCCTCCTCCAAATACGGCTGTGACAGTGGTAGAGACGTGCAAAAGGTGGCGGATCTTTTTCTCCCGTGGCCACTCCGGTGTGATAATCAGTATATGATTAAAATATATGTGTAGAATAACAATATAGAGTGTATGAGAATTGTGTCTTATGTTTTTACCTGGGGTTGGCCTCTACTTATAGGGATGGCCTGCAGTTATTGATGATGAGTGTCCTTTCATCTCCCTCATTATTAGGAGTTAATGATGGATGTTTCATCTTTCCAATTATTGAGAGATGTTTCGTCTTCTCGATAACTGGTGGTAACTATCATTCCATGGGTCGCCTACTTGGCTAATCTGATGACAGTTGGGTTATTGCAGTCTATCTGTCAGAAGCGTGCTCATGAGATCAACAAGGTGGACAAGCCGGTAAGGCGGGCGTGCCATGACGTGCCACCATAGTTAAATAACATATATAGTCATAATATATATATATATATATATATATATATATATATATATATATATATATATATATATATAGAGTAAATTGCGGTAGTGTCCAATATTTGATTTCATTTGTACTAGTATCCTTAGTATTAAATCTTGACATCCATCACCCCAACCTTTTATATGATTAGCAGCCAATGCCCTCACATCAGGGCATTGGCTACTAATTATATAAAATGTGCGTGAGGGTATTGGCTGTTAATCATATAAAAGGTTGGGGTGACGGATGCCAAGAATTAAATACTGAAGATTCAAGTGCAAATGAAGTTAAAAGTTGGGGACACTAGCTGCAATTTACACACACACACACACACACTAGTTTTTGATACGTACGTTTCACGTTTGGTAAGCGTTGCTTGAATATATACGTATAAAAAATTCTAAATGTTTAATACGTAAATATAAAAAAATATTTTTGAACATACCATTTAATACAATTAACTCTTAAATCAATGTAGTAAAATGTTGAAATTGAAAAGCATAACACAAAAGTATGAATTATATAAATCAAATAAACACATAACTCATACAAAAAAAAAAAATATTAAAAAACTAAATAACTAAGATTCGTAAACATTAATATTTTACAGACCTTTGGCGGAATCCTCACTTTGTAAAGTGATATGTTGTTCTTGAAGAACTCATTTATATTGAACTGGACCAAACTCACAAGAATTCGAATCCGAACTCAGGTTCTAACTTTTTCACCAAGAAATGACCCAAATATTGAATGCTAAATATTAACAAATTGTTTACAATTTGCTTATAAGATCAAATACAAAATGGTGAAAAATTGAATGAAAATTTGTTTGCATTGGTTCATTTTAACAACGATGTTGGTTTTTTTTTTTTTTCAAAGTGTCTTACAAATAAATTTTTTATATTTATTATTTGTGGGATTATACATTTAGAATTTTTTTCATTTTTTTTCACCAAAAAATGACTCAAGATCAAATTTTTTAGGTTGATTTTTCCGACATTTCATTTCGGAAAATCAACAATTATTAATGTCGGTTTTCCCGACATTATTATTGTCGGGAAACACGACATTAATGCCTGGGAACCAGCATCCCAAGCATTGGCCCATTTGCACTTTTTTTTTCTCTTCCATTTCTTTTTTCTTTCTCCAATCCAAAAGATTTTTATTCAATTTTTCACCATTCTTCTTTTTTTTTTTTTTTTTTTTTTTGTGTATTTAATCTTATAAGCAAATTGTAGACTTAAGGTTTGGTCCAATTCAATGGGTTGTTATTATTTGTGGATTATACATTTAGAATTTTTTTTTTTTAATACATTTCAATGGGTTTTTATTATTTGCAGATTATACATTTAGATTTTTTACTTTTTTTTTCCACAGTATAATTAGTTGGATTTTGGCCCATTTAAAATGTCGACAAAATTTTGTCAATATTGTCGACAAATAATAGAAACTAATGTTTTCTTCTCAATTTGTTTCTAGATTCTCGACACAAATTGTGGTTCCCAATTTGTGTCGATTTGTGTCGAGATTCTCGACAATCTGTATTTTCACATGGTCAACGACGATCCGTATTGTCGCATGATCAACTTTATGTTTCTTATCTAGAGCATTTGAGAGTACGGCATCATCTACTTTGTAAACAAAATGTGGTCTATAAAAAAAATTTATCAGTCATGCATCCGTAATATTATTTGTTAATATTATTTGTCAACAATATTGACAAAATTTTGTCGACATTTTAAATGAGACAAAATCGATTAATTATACAGTGAAAAAAAAGGGGAAAAAAATTCTAAATGTTTAATGAGCAAATAATAACAACCTATTGAAATGGACCAAACCTCAAAAATTCGAGCTCAGACTCCAACTTTTTCACCAAATATCTAAAGCCAAATATTGTACAATTTGCTTATCAAATCAAAAAAAAAAAAATTAAAAAATGGTAAAAAATTGAATAAAAATTTGTTTGGATTGAAGAAAGACAGAAAAAAAGAAGAAGAAAAAAATTGCAAGATGTGCCAAAACGCCCACGAACCAGAAATTGGTTCCCAATTTGTGGGCCCATTGTGTACCACTTTTTTCTCCTCCATTTTTTTTTTCTTTCTTTCTCCCATTTTCATTCAATTTTTCACCAATCCTTTTTTTTTTTTGTGTATTTATCTTACAAGAAAATTGTACACAATTCTTTAATATTTGGCCTGGAACAATTTCAATTTGTCGAGCTTCTCGACAAAAGATGTATATATATATAACTCGACAAATTGGTAATCTGAGATCTCTATTTGTTGAGATGATCGACAAATAATTTGTCGAGTTAGTCGACAAATGCGAATTGTAAAAATGTCCAAGGAATTTTACGTAACTGGAAGTCGGTGAATCTAATAAGGAAGAAATAAGTAAAACTTGGACGAAATTGTGAATTTTAGTATAGTTAAGGATATTTGTCGAGATGATCGAAAAATAATTTCTCAAGTTAGTCGACAAATGCGAGTTGTAAAAATGCCTAGGGAATTTTACGTAACTGGAAGTTGGCGAATCTAATAAGGAGGAAATAATTAAAACTTCGACGAGGGTGTGAATTTTTGTATAATTAAAGATATTTTGATTCTCCAGTTTATACACTGTTCTTCCCTTTCCTCAATGCTACAACACATACACACACGCATACATATTTATAGATAGATACATATGGATACATTTTTTTAGAGTAACGAAAACAACACTTTATTTTATGAACAAATGAAAGAAGCATATTAAAAGTGAAAACCTATTTGAAAAATGTAAAGAATTTACCTTTGATTCAAGCATGGCGGTTTCGTAAACACCACAAATATTAATGAGATTTCGAGCTTATTCTGAGCTTTGCCAATTTGTGATTCGGGATTTGCATGGAACTGGGAGGTTTTGGAGAAAATTTAGAGTTGGTGGATAGAAACATTGAGTTGTGAAATAGTATGCCAAAACTACGAAAAATTGAACAGTAATCACCCAAAACTACGTCGTGTTGAACGAAAAATGAACAGTATATATATACACACACACTAGTTTTGGCACGTGCTTTGCACAGTTGGTAGTTGTAATGGAATAGCTCTTCATCGTTTACATTTATAATTATTATTATACATTTAGATGTATACTTTATATAGCAACAAAAAAGATATATAGAGATTGGAGTGAAGCAATCCAACATCATTCATGGTATACACAAGTTGATATATACATATAGATGTATACTTTATATAGCATCATAAAAGATATATAAAGATATATTCAGATTGGAGTGAATCAATCCAACATCATTCATGGCATACACAATCCAATATTTCGATGTCAAAAAATATATCGACACAGAGTTTGTCGACACCGACTATATTTGGTCGACATCAACAAAATAATGTCGATGTCGACAATTTTTTGTCGATGATATAGACAAAACAGGCGTAGACAAAACAGATACTAAATTAATAACTTTTTCATATTATCCATTTTGTAGATCTTAAAATTGGAATTAATTTGTAGATGTCGACAAAATATGCCATTTTTTCATTTAACAAATGGGGACCGGGTTCCCATTTTGTTGACAAAATGGGCAAATGGACAAAAACCCATTTATTAACATTAGATATGATAACCAAATTTGGTTCCCATCATTTGTCGACAATGTCAACATTGTCGACAATTTAAAATGGGACAAGATCGACCTCAATTATATAGTGAAAAGAAAAGGAAAAAAATTTAAATGTATAATCCGTAAATAATAAATATAAAAAATATATTTTTGAACATACCATTTAATACGTTGTAAATTAACTCTTAAATCAATATAACTAGAAATGCATATAAGCTTTAAATAAGAATATCATAGAAGTACAATGTTGAAATTCAAACTTTCTATTAAGAAAAGTAGAACCCACAACAGTATGAATTACATAAACTAAATAAACACATAACTCATACAAAAATAAAAAAACTAAATACATGCTTCACAAAAATTTAAAACTAAAATTCGTAAATATTAATATTTTATAGATCTTTGGTCGGAATCCTCATCGGCAAAGTGATGGGTGGCGCTTGAACAACCCATTTTATTGAATTGGACCAAACCCTCAAGAATTTAAACACAGGACTCCAACTTTTTTAGGAAGAAATAACTCATCTATCAAAAGCTAAGTATTAATGAATTGTGTAGAGAATTTACTTGTTACAAGATCAAATACAAAAAAAGATGATTGGTGAAATAATTGAATGAAGGACCTATAATATGTTCTCATTCGAGGGGGGAAAATCTTGTTAAGAAAATGGGCAAATGGACCAAAATATTAGAAATGGGAAACAAATTTAGTTCCCATCATTTGTCGACAATGTCATCAATCCAATATTGTCGATATTTCAAAATAAGACAAAATCGACCTCAATTATATAATAAAATGAAAAAAAAATTATAAATGTATATTCTGCAAATAATAAATATAAAAAATATAAAAATCATATTTTTGAACATACCATTTAATTGTGCTTTTCTCGAAGAAACACAATTTACAATTCTATCAATATTCCAGAAGAATATTGTATTGTATGTCACAACCTAACATATAAATATTCTAGAAGAATATTTTATTGTTACTTTTGAATAAGCAAAATTTTATATTATATTAGTATTCCAGTAGAATATTAATTGCTCCTGAATAACCTAATTTTATAAGATATAATATTCTTTAAGAATATTATAATATTGTTCCCGAAGAATAAATCTTTACTTCAGAATAGAGTTAACATTTTAAAATAATTTGTTGTTGCTCCTGAAGTAGCACAATATTATATTAATATTCTAGTAGAATATTACTTGTTATCAAATAGTGTAATTTTATAAGATCTATTATTTTATAAAATATTATATTAATACTCCTAAAGAAGTATAACGTTATGAATATCAATATTTTAAAAAAAATGATATTGTTGTTTTTGAAGAAACACAAAGTATAGAAAATATTATAGTTGCTCCTGAAGAAGCATAACCTAATTCAACGAATATTATATGACTGTTTTTGAAGAAGCATAAATTTGTACATATCAATATTCTAGAAAAAATATCGTGTTGTTGCTCTTGAAGAAGTACAACTTTACAATTTCAGAATATTAATGTTGTGTAATATTAGAGTGTTGATACTCTTGAAGAAGTACTATATTGAACTAGAATTTCAATGTCCTAAAAATTTTATTGATTGGCATTACCGGATCAATGTGATGTGAATTATTAACGAGAATATCTATTGAAAATCAGAAGATTTTTCAATAAAATGAATTCTCACGTGATGCTTGTTCTCATGGTATATAAAGCAGTAGACATTCACTAGGTAAAATCGGGACTGAATTCCCTGCATTTCTGAAAATTATTTAGGGTGATTTATGGAACCCCATCACCCTCCATGTTGACCATCTATATATTATTTGTATCTAATAGATACATTTACTTGATGATTATATGGTGTTATTATTCACAACTTGAAGTTTGCGAGATTACTTGCTCAAATTTTAAATTATGAGCATAATTTTAAGATTACACAACCATGACGGTGATGTCTCTTGTCAATATTAGTGAGTCTAAATCTCAAACTTCAAATAAATGTTAGTTGAGATGATGTTAAATGGTTTAGCAATATTGTTTGTCAACGCCTCCAATTAAATTCTAAACCATTACTATTAAGAACAAAGTACTTCCCATTTTTGTTTAGAGAATGCTATTTTATATGCAAAAAAACTAATACGCATCATGTCAACATCAAAATTACCCCCGCTATAGTTAGCTTTTGGTTAGAGCATAATATTATCCATCTAATGATTTTTGATAATGATATATGTACAATCGGTCGACCATAGTGCACTGAGATGGGCATTGAAAAATGTTGAGAATACATGTTTAGTTTGGAACATTATAAAATATCTTAAGTCCTAACAGGTGATATTTTATAATACGATTTTTCGCATGTCATTTTAATAAGACAGTTTTCTCAACATTAGGGGAGAGAAATTAAGTAGCTGGAAAGAATACATGAAAATGCAGCATATTATGTTTTCTAGATCCTTGTACAAGACAATATGAACCAGAAGTTCGACAAATAACTCATTTGTAAGTTATACAATTGACAGGTGCATTTACTGACCAAAGAGATTAAATCCAATCTCATATACCAGCTCTAAATGCTCCAATTTATATTAACGTCCTTGAAGGACAATTTATTAACATTATATCAGATAAATTAATGACACGCCTGAAGCGTGGTGACATTTGATTCCAAAAAATTCTCAAATTAAAAATAGAGTCAATTAAAAAGATGGTCATGTTGAGGAGGTGTATATTCTTGGAGTGTATATAGACATAACTAATTATAAAAACCCAGAAGAGGTTCAGCTAGCTGAAATAATAAAACGAAAAGATTTCGTTAAGTTATGTCGTTATGAGAAAGAAATGGATTCAAAAATAAATGTTGTTGACAACACTTTTGTATATAAAAAGGCGCTTCATATTATGAAAGGTAGCAAAGATATTGAAAGAAATTTTTCAAAGAATAAATTGGCCAAATAAAAGGATATAATCCAAGTAAATTGAACTAACTAGAGAAACTTGAAGTTTATGGACCTATAGTTCGAGCACCTAAAGGTGTATATTTATACGAAAAGGAAATGAGAAAATGAAGTCGTAATGTGTAATGCACGACTTTTAACATTATGAATTTTGCAAAGGCACATGTAAAGTAATCACAAGTTGATATCTTGTTAGTCTGTCAATGCATGTCATATATGCATACAATGAATATTGTTATAACCAACTCATCTCGCATGACTAATAAAACTATATATATAAATCCCTAGAGGATTTAATATGCTTGAAGCATATAGTTCAACTTTTCAAGAACTTAATCGATCGAAGTACAGATCTGAAGTGATATTATAATGAGGGGGGAGCAAATACGTGTTGTACTCTTTTCCTTGACAAATGTTTTGTCTCGTTAGATTTTTCTGACAAGGTTTTTAATTAGACAACTTAATGGTGTATTAAAAGAATTATGTACCCTTTTTCTCACTAAGATTTTTTCCCACCGAATTTTTTCTAGTAAGGTTTTAACGAGGTATATTCTTTCTGTAAATGACATACAATTAGAAGTGATATAAATATTATAATTATGGATGTCCATAACATACAAAATATTTTACCTTCATTATAACTCTATGGTTATACTCTCGTGTATTATAAATTGTATATGAGACCCCTGAAGGGAACAACAACAAGATCTGTTTTTAATATAATTGCATCAAACCATCATGTCAACTACAGTCAACCAAAGATAATGTATGAAGATGATATTACTTGGAGGTTATAACATGGAGAATATTTCATGAGAATTGTTTTATACAAATTTTAAAAAAAATTGACGATATTGAAGACATTGACGCACAGGATGTAGATAGTTCGATACAAACTTTTTTCATTGATTGAAATCAGTGGAGTAGCTGTACTCTTTTTCCTTCACTCAGTTTTTGTCCTACTGGATTTTTCTGACAAGGTTTTAATGAGGTAGCATTTGATTACTCCAAATTTTTGATAATATTTATTTGATTGATATTTTTGTCCCATTGGATTTTTACCAAACAAAATTTTTAACGAACCAGTTATTGTGTAATAAGTCATTCAAGGGAGAGTGTTGTAAAATTATAGATAATGATGGATGACTATTTATTTGTATCTAGATGTCTATATAGTTATCTACTTACTCTATAAAAGTGTATTCTAATCAGGTTGTAACTCCCTTTGGAACTCTATAAATAATAGTTATTGTTATAATAAATTTATACACTTTTGTTTTGACTTTCTCTATTATTATCTCTTTTTCTCTCTACTTTTCTAGTTTCATAACATGAATTTGTTTATATAAGAGTCTTATTTCAAGACAATCACATTTTTTCTGCTTTAATCAGATCATCTCGAAATAAACAAGCAATATCTAAATTTAATAAAACTCGAGTTATATGGTTTCTAGAGTTGCTTCAAATATGTTCAGATGAGTGTGTGAACATACGGAATTTTATTCCATAACTAACTTATCTCGAAATATAATTTTAAATATATTTGAATTAATTATGAATCCAACTAGGAAAGTCCAATCAATTTTAGATTCCTTAAAGTCTCCTTTTTTTTTATAGTCCCAAAGATACTAGAAAAACTACTAAGATATCATTCTTTATCACATTATCACATTATCACATTTAGGTATCCAGAATTATAAGAGAAAATACACGCAAACTTGAAAACCCAAATTCAGCATAAATGTGTCTTCAGACACGTTTAATGGTGCGTTTGAACGTTTACATGAACATTAACTCATTGCCTTAGACAAATTTTTCTAACACTTCATATGTCCAAATATGATCCAATCAAACTCATATAGTACACACAAGCTCGATCCTAAAAACTTATCAAATTAAGAAAACCAACAAATCACTAACTAACATTGGTTAAATAAAAAATATATTGTCGTGCATATTTTCCCGACACTTGATATTAATGAATTGTTTGCATTTTCAAATGAGGGAATTGGACAAACTACCATTTCCTAGAAGTATATTTTGAAATATATCCAATTTTATAACATTTGACGAATTGAGCAAATTTTAAAAATTTGGACATTATTACCCCCCAGATGACTAATTGAATATCTATTATAACCATTTTTTTTTTAATCTTCTCAATCCCACTCTCTCTTTATAACTTAAATACTTCGTCCACCCTAAGCTCTATTTCTCACTCCACTTTGTTATTTTTGTGGACGGGTTTTCTCATTCTTATCCCAGATTCAAATACAATGTTGGATATGCGACTGATTTTTGAGCCATTTGAAGAAGTTGACTACTCCTGAGATATAGTGGAAACATTTTGTTATGGTGGCGAGTGAGGAGTGAAAAGACCAATGCAGCAGAGAACGGCCGCATGAATTGGAATCCACGACTTCGCGTTCTTCAAATGGTTGATCTTAGCTTAGCGTGCTAGCTGGTGCTTCATTTCGTATAGTGATAACGCTTTCTCTTATAGGGGTCTATTTTCTCCGACTATTTAAAATTTTTAAAGTGAGTTATAAGTTATTAACAATTGAGAAAATTAGTATGTTCTTGCTGTGTATTAAATAAAACTTAAATTTGATATAATGTATCTCTATTTTTTTATCGATATATTTTATGTTGTTGGGGTAATTTTTTTTCGATTTAATTTGTATATACTGGATTGTATTATATATTGATTTTAATTTATAAATTTTGTCGATTTAATTTGTTGGTATATTTTTTGTTGTCGATGTATGGAGAATGAAATTGGTTACATTTAGTAAGAAACATGTAGAGAAATAGATACAAAACTCGTTTCTTTGTCGACCAAATGGGAATCAAACCAGAGTTTAAATTTGCAAAGAAGATTTGAATGATAAAAGCTTTCTTAATTTATTCATTTCAGCATCTGCTGATTTATATAATACAAGAACCGAGAATGGAATACATACAAAAACTATATACATTATATCAACCAATCACCTATTAACAAGTGTCTAACTAACAATTACACTTCCTGAAATTAAGGAGCCACCAATGCTGTGACTTATTAATGGCATCAGAATCTGGTAGAACAATTGAACAATTACACTTCACTCTTATACTTTTAATCAGCTGCACTTCCATCCTCAATGCATGGCGTATGTAATAAATGATCCCTATCTTCATCTTTAACACCCTCCCTCAAACTGGAATATACTGCAGTGGCTCCAAGTTTGTCCTTCAGAAAAAGAAACTGAGAGTGTGATAAAGGTTTTGTAAGCAAGTCAGCTATCTGTTCAGAAGAAGGAATGTAACATATTTGCAACTCTTTTCCAATAACTTTGTCTCTAACAAAATGGATGTCAAGCTCTATATGCTTTGTACGAGCATGATAAACTGGATTTGAGGCAAGTACTTTAGCACTAAGATTGTCACACCAAAGAGTAAGAACTGCTTCTTGTGCGAAATTTAATTCCTTAAACAATGATTGCACCCAAGTTATTTCTGATGTTGCTTGAGCCAATGCCTCAGATTCTCGCTTGTCGTACTTGATCCGCTACTACATGTTGTTTCTTCGAGGACCATGATATTAAGCTATCTCCCAAATACACACAATATCCAAATTGTTGATCTTCTATCATCCGGACAGAAGCCCAATCAAGATCGATATGCGCTTATATCCAGATTGTAGCATTTTTTGATCATCAAACCTTGATCAATTGTCCCTTTTAAGTATCTAAGAATTCTTTTCAATGCCTTCAAGTGAATATCACTTGGCATATGTAAGAATTGACTTGCCTTATTCACTGCAAATGTAATATCAAGTCTGGTGTGGACTAGATACTGTAAACCTCCAACTGCACTTCTGTACAACCAGGGATTTTTCATCAGCCCATCCTTATGTTTTGACAACATTTTTCCAACTGCTATGGGAGTATTACATGGCTTCAAGTGTTGATAATCAAACTTTCTCAACAAGCTTGCTATATATCCTTTTTGAGTAAGGTGTAAACATAAGTTATACCTCTACACTTCAATTCCCAAAAATTGACTAAGAGATCACATGTCTTTCAAGGAAAAAGTAACATTGAGATGATTTATGAAGGTTTGGAGCAAGCTATTATTATTTCCTGTCACAACTATGTCATCAACATATATGAGTGCAAACACAACATGTTTCTCATTTGTAAAGTAAAAAAGAGAATTATCAGCCTTTGATTGTTTGAACTTCCACTTAATTAGAATAGAGCTCAGCTTCTCATACCAGGCTCTTGGAGCTTGTCTCAGTCCATACAGTGCCTTCTCCAATTTACAAACAAAAGTTGGATTTGCCTTATCAATAAATCCTTATGGATGTTCCATGTATACGGTTTCTTCAAGGTTTCTATTGAAAAAAGCATTGTTGATATCAATCTGTCTTATTTTCCAATATTTTGCCACAGCAAGAGTCAATATGATTCTTAGTGTTGCAGCCTTGATCATTGGACTGAAAGTCTCATTCAAGTCTACTCCAGTGGTTTGAAGGAACCCTTTTGCAACCAATCTAGCTTTAAATCTTTGTACCTTTCCTTCACTAATAGATTTGATTCTGTGCACCCACTTGTTTCCTATCATCTTCATGTCTAGTGAATGTGAAACAAGCTTCCATGTTTTGTTTCTCACTAAAGCATCAAATTCATCTTTTATTACGTTTCTCCACTTGCTATTTGACATGGCTTCCTGTACACTTAATGGTTCTGATTCTCCTGACTTTTCAATGTATTCAGCAGCTTGTCCAGCATACACCTTTGGCTTAAACACACCTGCCTTGCCTCTATTAATCATAGGATGCTGAATAGGTGTTTTATTTCTTTGTTCACTTATCTGTTCATCTATTTCAACATTTTGATCTTGCTGAGTTTCATCATTTCCACTTATATTTTTCGGTTCTCCAATTTCCTCTAATAACTCATAAGGATAGTGGTCTGCATTATCAGAAACTAGGTGTTCATGACCACTTGACAAAGGTTCTTCAGGTAGAGTTGCATCAGGAGGAATTGTATCAACTGGAGGATGCTCTATTGTTTCATGACTAGACATGGTATTGAAAGGTAGATAGGAAATGATTACTTCTTCATTTTTTTGAATGATCTTTTTGTTTAAGAATCCAGCTTTGAAAGGAAAGTCTAGTTCATTAAATACTACATGTCTAGATGTGTAGATTCTACCCACTGGACTGAGACACTTATATCCCTTGTGTGATTCACTAAAGCCCAAAAACACACACTTCAATGAATGATAACTAAACTTGTGTTTTTGATAAGGTTTTAAGCATGGAAAACAGGCACACCCAAAGGTTTTCAATGACTTGTAGTCTACACTCTTTTTGTATAGGACTTCAAAATGAGGTTTTATTTTAAGTAAGGGTGTAGGCATTCTGTTAATTAGATAGGTTGCTGTTTGGAAAGACTCCCACCAATAATGCAGGGGCATTTGTGCTTGTGCTAAGAGGGGTAGACATGTCTTTGTCACGTGTCTGTATTTTCTCTTAGCTTTTCCATTTTGTGCAGATGTATAAGGACATAAATACCTCAGTTCAATACCTGAAGTAGAGGCTATATGTGTAAAAGATCTAAACTCACATCTCTAGTCAGATTGTATGACTTTAATTTTCCTCTCAAGTTGGTTTTCTATCAGTTGTTTAAACTGCATGAATATGTTTAGTGCTTCAGATTTGTGCTTCATTGGATATATCCAAGTGTACCTACTATAATCATCCACAAATAGAATGTAGTATTTAAATCCAGAGGTAGAACTAATGGGTGCTTGTCCCCATACATCAGAGTGGATCAAGTCAAGTAGAGCAATGGCATGTAATGTTGATGAATTAAAGGGAAGTGAGTGTGATTTTCCATATTGACAAGCATCACAGAAGGATGATATTTCATTAACATTAGATTTTTCATTACATAGTTTGAACACTTGAGACATTACAAGTTTTGAAGGATGTCCAAGTCTCTTATGCCAAACATCTAAATTTGATTCAGAAGACTTAATAGGAACTGAAGCTTTTTCTCTACTGGAACTAATAGTGAAGGCAGTGTTTTGGAATTTGGGATTGTTTTGATGACTCGACTCATTTGATGATGAACTGGTAACTTGATTTGGGAATTCCAGCTCATACAATCCATCCTTAAGCTTTTCTTGTAGCATAACCTTCTTTGTCAACTGGTCTTTAACAGCACAAGAGTTAGGGTGAAATTCCATGAAGGCATTGTTATCAGCAGTTAATTTGGACACACTTACTAGATTCTTCTTAACAAAGGTACATGAAGCGATTATTTAGAAGTATAGGCTTATCATTCAAAGCGATCAAACATTTAATACCAAGATGTGCTATGTGTAGTGAGTTTCCATTACCAACTACCAGTCTTTCCTTACCATTATACTACTTGGTCATGGTGAGATTTTCTTTTTCTGCTGTTACATGGTAACTTGCTCCAGTATCTGCAAACCAGGCAGGATCTTCAACTGTGCTTAGAGATGCAACAAAAGCTGATGGTGTTGAGTTGTTGTTGCTTCCATTCTGGTTGTTTGGCCTGTTGCCCATGTATCTCTCATCGTATCTATTAAAACACCATGAGGCTGAATGATTATTCATTCCAAAGATCTGACATGGATTTTGATGCTCAGTAATTCTTCCTCCTCTACCTCTATTCTTTCATCTTCCTCTGAAGTTGGATGATCTGCCATAGTTTCCTAATTTGTTTTCTCTAGTATTATTGAAACCACTTCTTTGAACAAAGTTAGTAGATGCTTGATTAATGTTTATGTTACTCATTCCACTTCTTACTACATTCAGATGTTCAATTCTACTTTCAAAGGTCATAAGTATTGATGCGAGTTCATACCATAAAATTTCTTCTCTGATATTGATCTGCACCACTATTGGTGTAAACTCTTCATCCACTCCAGCAAGATCTTGTGTTACTAGATCTTCATGAGTGATGGTTTTTCCAGCAATTTCAAGATTGTCAGCCAATTGTTTCACTGTGGTGAGATATTGATCTACTAACATTGATCCTTTTTTGGTTCTTTGAAGTTCACCAGTAAGGAAGGTTACTCTGGATCTGTTCATTATGCCATAACTTTTATTCACTGTAGTCCATAGCTTGTTTGAGCTCGAGCAACCCATTACCCTTATGGCAATTTCTAGTGTCATTGATGAATACAGCCACCCCATAAGTAGCTGATCAGTAGAGATCCAATTGTTGTGCTCTGGATTTGGTAGCATCTCCACTCTTTTTCCATCATTGGTAATGGTTTGAGAACCAATGAATTTTGGTGGACACTTCTTTGTCCCAAGTATGAAGGGTTCAATATTATTCTCTTTAATGATTGGCATAATCATGTTCTTCCACAGTAGAAATTTGTTTCTGTCCAGTTTCACTGATGGTGTTTGTGTTAAATTCATTCCAAAGGATGAAAGCTAATTTGCAACTACTGGTGTATGCATTATTGTACTGGATTCAGATGGAGAAGAGTTGTGGCCAGCTCCGGTGTTAGCCATTGTCAGGCTCTGATACCAAGTTTAAATTTGCAAAGAAGATTTGACTAATAAAAGCTTTCTTAATTTATTCATTTCACCATCTGCTGATTTATATAATACAAGAACCGAGAATGGAATACATACAAAAACTATATACATTCTATCAACCAATCACCTATTAACAAGTGTCTAACTAACAATTACACTTCCTGAAATTAAGGAGCCACCAATGCTGTGACTTATTAATGGCATCAGAATCTGGTAGAACAATTGAATAATTGCACTTCACTCTTATACTTTTAATCAGCTGCACTTCCATCCTCAATGCAAGGTGTATGTAATAAATGATCCTAACCTTCATCTTTAACATAGTTTAGTGTCCATTTGGAACGACACATTTTGAATCCCCATGCGACAACAAATACAAAGTCCATGAAGTATATATATCGCACCTAATTCCTCCTCCAAGCTATTGCCGTGACCAAAGTAGGTAAACAAAGCGAATGTAAACTTCCCTTCATCATATATATCGAATAATTCCACCCCCTGCCATTGGCCTGGAGAAGATATGTCAACCAATGAAAAACAGAAACTACTTTCTCAACCAACAACGAAAGTGAGCTGCAATGTCTAGATCACCTCTCCAATCTTCAGATTTGAACAATTAATATATAGCTAAACTACTTATAAAAATTTATTGTGAACCTAGTTTTTGTATAGTTGAAGTATTTCTTTTTCTATTTTCACTCTATTCGGTTCATTGTAATTTGCCAAAACATTCAATCAGATGAGATCATTTGCTACTACACTCTTAAATAAAATTAAATATTATTGTACTTACAAACATCTTTAATTTAACCATTATATATTCACCATAGTTCAAACTGGAAAGAGAGAGAAAGTAGGACATGTATTATATTAAAATGACAAAATAATGAAGAATGTTCATAATTCATAATTAATTAAGAAGCAAGTAACCACCAATCTTGCAAGATGGATAAACATCAACGGATGCATATTCAACTTGTTCATTACTTAGCTCTATTCCCTCCCAATCACTCATGCAAACATCATCCTCATAATTCTTCATGTCAAGATCAAAGAATTCCAGGGCAATTTCCTTCAATGACGAATAGCTTAATCTTTATGGCGAATACAAACAATTATTGACCAGAAATTGAACGTCTTGCATTCTGTCACAATCCAAGATGTAATCTTCATTTATCTTGGAAATAACATCATCCGATTTAATTCCCACAAAGATGAATCTGAATGAAATTTTGGTCTCCTAGCATTACTAAGATAATTGCTGATTCTTTAAGTTTTTGTTTTGACTCTTTCTTGCTACACATTTCTGTTAGTGTGGTCTGCATTTTAGCATTTTGTTGGTTCCTGTAAGGCTATATAATAGCCATTGCTGATATTCAATAAATAAGGTCATTCATTCCAGTTTTGTTGTGTTCTTGTTTATAGCAATTTATTTTCTGAACTTGTTCTCAACATTCTGGTATCATAGCCCCCACTAGGCCTAAGTGGAAAAGCCACAGCTTTGAGTGATCCCAAACACAGAGAGAAAGAGAGAGCTCTTCGAGTGATTCCAAATACAGAGAGAAAGAGAGGGGGAGATGACTACCGAAGGAAACTTTGTGCAACCTTCCATACCACGTTTTGATGTTCATTACGATCATTGGAGCATGCTTATGGAAAATTTCCTTTGGAGTAAAGAATATTGGAGTCTGATTGAGACCGATTACACAGAGCTGGGAGTAGTACCATTGACTGAGACGCAGTAGAAAAAGCTAGATGAGTTGAAGCTGAAGGATCTCAAGGCAAAGAACTACCTTTTCCAAACGATCGACATAACGATTTTGGAGATGATCTTGGAAACAGATACTGCAAAGAAGATCTGAAAATCAATGAAAAAGAAATTTGAAGGCAATGCTAGGGTGAAGTGATCTACACTTCAAGCCTTGAGAAGAGATTTCGAGACACTCGAAATGAAGGTCAGTGAAATAATTATTGAGTACTTTGCTAAAGTAATGACAGTGGACAATAAGATGAGAATATATGGAGAGACTATGACTGATGTTACTATTTGTGAGAAAATCCTTAGATCCCTCACCGACAAATTCAACTATGTGGTTTGTTCGATTGAAGAATCTAAGGACATAGACACACTCTCCATTGATGAACTTCAAAGTTCACTGATTGTGCACGAGCGAAAATTCAACAGAAGCAGTGGTGTTGAACTAGTGTTAAAAGTAACAACTAATGAAAGATTCGGAGGAAGTGGCAGAGGAAGAGGTTGTCAAGCTTTCAACAACGCCACATTTGAATGTTACAATTGTCACAAACTTGGACACTTCCAGTACAAGTGTCCCACTTGGGACAAGGAAGCAAACTATGCACAACTTAATGAGAAAGATGAAGTGCTTTTAATGTCTTACGTTAAACTGTATGAGGCCAGAAGAGAAGATGTATGGTTCCTTGATTCAAGGTGCTATAATCATATGTGTGGAGATCGAGTTATGTTTACTAAACTAGATGAGAGATTTTGGCATTCAGCCAAATTGGGAAACAATAGCAGAATGAATTTAATTGGGAAATGAATTGTGAAGCTGTTGCTGAATGGAGTCAACTATGTTGTCACCGAAGTATACTATGCTCCAAAGCTTAAAAAAAATCTCTAGCATAAAGCAACTTCAAGAGAGAGGCTTGGCTGTTTGTTTCAGGGGGACTATGTAAGATCTATCATCCGGATAAGGGCTTGATTGTTCAAACTATCATAAGTGCCAACAGAATGTTTATATTGCTAGCACAGACTCAGACCTCTTCACAAGCTCAGCTAGAAATGTGCTTTCACTCAAGCTCTCAAGATCTTTCTCACCTTTGGCACTGGCAGTATGTATACCTAAATTACAAGGGCTTAAGAACCTTGCAGTACAAGAAAATGGTGCATGGACTTCCTCAGTTTCTAGCTTCAAATGTAATTTGCACATATTGTATCAATGAAAAGCAACATCGAGACCCCATACCCAAGAAGAGCACGTAGAGAGCAAGTCAAAAGTTAGAGCTCATTCATGCAGATATTTGCGGGCCTATCACTTCCACATCCAATAGTGGAAAAATGTACATGTTATGTTTCATTAATGAGTTACCCAAAGAACATGGGTGTATTTGTTAATAAAGAAGTCAGAAGCATTGGATTTCTTCAAGTGTTTCAAGAAGATGGTTGAGAAAGAAACAGGGTTATGTGTCAAGTGTTTACGAACTGATAGGAGAAGTGAATTCACCTCGAATGAGTTCAGCGATTTCTGTAAAATGAGTGGAATCAAAAGACAATTAACCACTGCATATACACTGCAACAGAACGGCGTGGCCGAAAGGAAGAATAGAACAGTAATGAACATGGTTCGATCAATGCTCTCTGACAAGAAGATTCCAAAGACATTCTGGCCAGAGGCGGTGAATTGGACCTTTTATGTTCTGAACTGGTGTCCGACTTTGGTTGTCAAAGATATCACCTCAAAAGAAGCTTGGAGTGGAGTGAAACCCTCAGTATAACACTTTCTAGTATTTGGTTGCCTAGCTCACGTACATGTTCCAGATGTAAGAAAGAAGAGGTAAGCTTGACAATAAGAGTTTTCCTTGGGTATTATTGGGTGTTAGTGAGAAGTCGAAGGGGTATAGATTGTTTGATCCTATAGCTAAAAGGGTTGTTGTGAGTAGAGATGTCACTTTTGAAAAAGAAAAATAGTGAGATTGGGGTGTGAGTTATGAGGAGCAGATTTTGTTAGATTTAGAATAGGGTGAGGCTGATAATGAAGATGTAGAAAGGGTAAGTGAAGATAGGAGTGAAAACAATGATGTTATAGAGATAGTAGGAGAGGTCGGTTGTGATGAGGAAAGTAGAGAAGAAGAAAATGGTTCCCATAATCCTAATAATGAGGAAAATGGGGGTGAAAAGAGAGTAAGGCGTCATCCGGTGTGGATGCACGATTATGTTAGTGGAGAAGGCTTATTAGAAGATGAAGCAAACATGACATTTGTTGTGTCAACTGATTGATTACATTTTGAAGAAGCAGTAAAGAATGCAAATTGGAGACTCGCTATGGACCGTGAGATCAACTCTATTGAGAAGCACAAAACATGGACACTCACCGAGAGCTGCCGATCAAGCAAAAAAAAATCGAGTGAAGTGGGTTTACAAAACAAAGTACAATGAACATGGGGAGATTGATAAGCACAAGGCACGACTAGTCGCTAAAGGGTACTCACAAAAGCTTGGCATAGACTACATAGAAGTCTTTGCACCAGTGGCAATGATGGATACGGTAAGGATGATTATTACTTTAGCTGCACAGAAAGGTTGGGAGATTCTTCAGTTGGATGTCAAATCAGCATTTCTTCATAGTGAGATAAGCGAAGATGTTTACGTTGATCAACCGAAAGGGTATGAGAAAAAGAGCAACGAGAATCTAGTTTACAAGTTACACAAAGCATTCTACGAATTAAAACAAGCTCCACGAGCTTGGTTTAGTTGAATCGAAGCACACTTCATCAGTGAAGGTTTCCAAAGGTGTGACAACGAGCAGACATTGTTTACTAAGCGAAGCAGGGAAGGAAAAATCATCATTGTAAGTGTTTATGTTGACGATTTAATCTTTACTGGTGATAACAAAATCATGATGTCTGAATTCAAAAGTTCTATGATGAGAGAGTTCGACATGTCAGACTTGGGAAAGATGAGATTCTTTCTTGGTATCAAAGTGTTACAAGGGTCAAATGGTATCTACATAAGCCAAATAAAATATGCACTTGAAGTTTTGAAGAGGTTTGGTATGTTGGAGAGTAATTTAGTTAATGGTCCAATGGTTCCAAGTTGCAAAATCAACAAAGATGAAGATGGCATTACTGTTGATGAGACATCCTATAAGCAATTGGTTGGAAGCTTGATGTATCTCACAGCCACAAGATCGGATATGATGTTTCTCACTTGCCTCATAAATAGGTACATGGCAAAACCAACATAGCTTCATCTTCAAGCAGCAAAAAGGGCACTTCGATATTTAAGAGGTACTGTGAATTTTGGAATTCATTACAAGAAAGGAAGAAGTGGTGATTTGCTTGCATTCACAGATAGTGATTACACTGGAGACTTGGAGGATAGGAAGAGTACGAGTGGATATGTATTTATGCTAAGCTCAGGTGCAGTTTCTTGAGTTCAAAGAAGCAACCAATAGTGACTCTATCAACCACAGAGGCAGAATTTGTGGCTGCTACATGCACAATCTATTTGGATGAAAGGATTTTCAAGGAATTGGGGCATTCTGATGGAGGCTGTACATATGTGAGATGTGACAACAACTCAACTATCAAGCTGTCTAAAAATCTGGTGATGCACGGCCGCAACAAGCATATTGATGTAAGATACCATTTCTTGTGAAATCTTACTAAGGAAGGCAAGATTGCATTGGTTCATTGTGGAAGTCAGTACCAGGTGGCAGATTTGATGACCAAACTGCTGAAGCTCGATGCTTTTCTGAAGTTAAGGGAGTTGTTGGGTGTTCGAGAAGTTTATGATATAAACTAACTGCAAATTGCAATAAGTTTAAGGGAAGGATTGTTGGGTATTTTGGTCTCCTAGCATTACTAGGATAATTGCTGATTCTTTAGGTTTTTGTTTTGACTCTTTTTTGCTACACATTTCTATTATTGTGGCCTGTATTTTAGCATTCTGTTAGTTACTGTAAGGCTATATAATAGCCATTGCTGATATTCAATAAATAAGGTCATTCATTCCAGTTTTGTTGTGTTCTTGTTTACAGCAATTTATTTTCTGAAATTGTTCTCAACAGAATCTTGGGTAAAGAAAGCAGCTACTGAGGCACATGACTAGAACATTATCCATGTGTAAAATCTGAAGAATTAAGCACTTGTCATCAATACAAAGTTACAGAATGGCTAATTTTTTCTTAAATGATCGAAAGGGGTGGCGTTTCCATTGAACATCTTTATAAGTACAATTTTGTACTTATTGGAGCTCACAAAAAGGGACGATTATGAGTCATATTAATTGTTTTCATTTTAATGGTGCATTTTTTTCTTATTATTTAAGGAAATAATCAAATTCAAGTGTCAATCTGACGAAAAGACGAAAATGGAGCAAATAGAAGAACCAAGGGATTCAATTGAACATATAAAGAGACTTCAGGAGCTTAGCATGTAAATAACAAAGAAATGAATCCAATAAATCAATCAAAATAACCATGCGATCGCATGGTTATACGAAGCTGTGGTCGCAAGGTGTCAAGAAAATCAGCAGAGCATAAAAAGATAAAGCCATGCGATCACAAGGCTATACGAGGTAGCAGTTTGGCAGAATCCAGATTGAAATAGAATTCTACAAGTTCTAGGATAAAACAACTATCTAATTCACGTCTTGGAGGGTTTGGAGAGGAGTATAAAAGCCAGAGAATAGACATCTCGCGGGACACGAATTTTTGGAGAACAAGATACAAACGAAGAATCGAAGATCAAGGCATGGGATTTAAGATTCTTGAGCCGGGATTACGGGTTTTATTTACTTTTTGTTTACTTTTTTTCTTTCTTTCTCTGGAACATGATGAATTCAATTATTGTAATAATTAACGAAATCATGTCCGACTAAATTTACTTTTCTAGGATGAACGATGAAACCTCATGTTTTTAATTAATTAGAAGTTTTCCGTTTTAGCAGTTAATTGCTTCTTGATTGATTATTATTTATTCAGTATTTTTAATATTTTAATGCTTGATCATCATTAGAATATTCTGTGATTTTTATTGAAGTCGAGAGATTCAATATAAATTTAGCACGTGATTTTAAATAACATAGGGTCCAATAATAGATAGAAATTAATATTATGCTCTATGAAATCCGGTTAGGTGTTTTTTTGATTTAAATGCTTATTGTTATGTTCAAAACCTTATTAGAGATAATTAAGTTCGCATATTGATATAGAATTGATTGACCATCGAGAGAGGCTTTTGATTATTATAGGATTATCGATTTTCAATCTAGGGTAATTAGCAGTTAAAGCGATTAACGAATAATTGATTAAAGAACATGTAGGCGGATTCGTAAATCTTAGTGTTAGTAAAAACTCGATTTCAATCTCATAAATTTACTTTAATTATTTGATAATTTAGACTCAATTAAAATAGTTTTAGAATCATAAACCAAAAACAAATCTGTGTTTTTCATATTATTAGAATTTGGATTATAAATTAATTGATTAAACTGATATCTAGTCCTCGTGGGTTCAACACTCTACACATCATTATATTACTTGTAAACGAACCGTACACTTGCAGGATTGAAATCGCACAACAAATTTTTGGCGCCGTTGTCGGTGACTAGTTTTATCAATTACTACGTTAATTGATAATTTAATTTTTAACAATTTGTTTTTATTGTTATTTTCTTTATTTTTTAGTTTTATATTTATTCTAAATTCGTTGTGTTCAGGTATTAAGTGTGTATGCACCGTACAAAGGATCTTGATCTTTTTTATTTAGATCCATAGATTGAATGGAGCTTTCGCCAAAGACAACGTGAACGAAGAGAAAAGAAACAACAGCAAAAAGACACAATAGAAAATAACCAAATCCAGAATCCGTTACCTGCAGATGTGAGAAATAACCTTCCACCAGTGGCTCGACCAGTTGAAGTTAATGAACGAGATATCCTTATGGGTTAATATACGATGCCACCAATTGTTGAAAATCGGTCCAATGTAATCTATCTGCCTTATGGACACGATAACTTCCAGTTGAGGCCAGATGTGATTAATTTGTTCTCGAACAATCTGCCGTTCTATGGTAGGACAGATGAAAATCCTCATTACAATATTTCTCGCTTCGATGAATACTGTGGAAATTTCAAATACCACGGTGTTAATGAAGAAGTACTGTAGATGAGGCTCTTCCCACACACATTGAAGGATAAAGCTAGAGAATGGTTAGATTCTCTACTGCGTGAGAGCATCACTACTTGGGCAGATCTGATCCAAAAATTCACACTGAAATATTTTTCTCCAGCCAGAGTAAAAAGATTAAAGTATGAAAATTTCAATTTCCAGCAATCTGAGTTGGAAAACTTTCACGAGGCATGGGAAAAATTCAAGCAACTGCTCAGAAAGTGCCCAAGTCATGGTTTTCCTTTAGCAGCTCAGAATCATTTCTTCTACTCTGGTTTAGTTCCAAGCAATCGTTCTTCAGTCGATTCTACAGTAGGTGGCTCTATCCAAAATAGATCTGTCGGTGACCTCTATTACTTGTATGAAACAATGAGTGAACAGTTCATTATGTGTCCAGACAGATGGATGTAGAAGAAAACAACAGCAATACATGAGGTAGACACCAATTCGCTTGTACTAGTGAAAATCGATGCATTGGCAAAGTAGATGGAAGTAATGAAATATTCTTATTCAGCTAATATGGTTCAAATGTCTCCACCAATCTGTGTAACATGCGGGGTAAACCATCAATCATCAGAGTGTCCTTTGACAAAAGTTGATATGTCATCTCCTGAACAAGTTGCGTATTCTCAGGACTTTCAGCGACAGCAGAATAATCCGTACTCACAGACTTACAATCCAGGATGGAGAAATCATCCAAACTTCTACTATGGCAACACCCAAAATATTCAGAATCTGCCAAATCAAGAGAGACCACAAGAGAGAAAAGGAGGATTGGAAGAAACTGTCACGCGTATGGAATCTGAGTTAAAGAAGATACAAAAAAGACAAGATGTTGCTATAAAGAATATAGAAAATCAGATTGGGCAATTGGCTAAACTGTTGATCGAACGACAACCAGGCACATGGCCAAGCAATACTGAAGTTAATCCAAAAGAGCAAGTCAATGCAATCACTACGAGAAGTGGAGTTGAGTTGCCAGAAATTCATGTCAAAAGACCAGGTGTTGAAAAGAAAACCGCGTTAAGTAAAGAGAGAGATAACAAATTAGTTTCAGAAGTTGATCAAGAAAAAGAAAGCTCTCCCCCAGATTATATTCCGCCACCGGTCAAGGTTTATGTTCCTCCAATTCTATTCTCTCAAAGGCTGTGAAAACATAAGCTAGACAAACAATTCGAGAAATTCCTCGACGTGTTCAAGAAACTCCAAATCAACACACCTTTTGCTGATGCTCTAGCATAGATGACAAGTTATGCAAAATTCACGAAGGAAATCCTTTCAAACAAAAGGAAGTTGGAAGAGCAGGAAACAGTCATGCTTACTGAGGAGTGTAGTGCTATCTTGCAAAACAAGCTACCGCCGAAGTTAAAAGATCCAGGGAGTTTTTCTATTCCTTATACTGTTGGTAGTTCATTTTTCGAAAAGGCATTATGTGATTTAGGTGCTAGCATTAATTTGATGCCTTACTCTATTTTCAGGCAACTAAGTCTCGGAGAAGCAAAGCCAACCACAATCTCACTACAATTAGCTAATCGATCAGTTAAACATCCATGCGGGGTTGTTGAAGATATTTTAGTGAAAGTGGACAACTTCATATTCCCAGCTGACTTCATTATCTTGGATATGGAGGGAGACAGGGATGTACCACTTATCTTGGGACGACCATTCTTAGCTACTGGACGAGCACTGATTGATGTGCAAAAAGAGCAGCTAATGTTGAGATTGAACAAAGAGCAAGTAACTTTCAACGTGTTCAAAGCAATCCAATATCCAATCTCCTCTGACTCATGCTTTCAGATCGATATCATTGATCATGAGGCAGCTAACACATTTGTTTTAGTAAATCCTTCAGATCCATGGGAAACATGTATTATGCATTCTCAAGAAGATAATTTTGACTCTCCAGTTCTTGAATAATGTGCCAGATATTTACAAAGAGTGGAACGGATGGAAAGAAGAATTAAATATATGGATCTGGGTACCACACCTCCTCAACAGCCACCTTCGGTTCAAAAGGCCCCAATTCTCGAGTTAAAGAAATTACCTTCTCACCTTAGGTATGTTTATCTCGATGAGTCATCTACTCTTCTAGTTATTATTGCAAATTCTATTAATCAAGATCATGAAGATAAACTACTCTGAGTTTTGAGGAATTACAAATCAGCCATCGGTTGGACTATAGCAGACATCAGAGGTATCAACCCGTCCATATGCATACACAAGATTATAATGGAAGAGGCATATAAACCAACAGTGCAACATCAACGCAGATTGAATCCTCATTTGCAAGAAATAGTTCGAGCTGAAGTGTTAAAACTACTTGATGCCGGTATCATCTATCCTATTTCATATAGCACTTGGGTAAGCCCAGTTTAGGTAGTGCTTAAAAAAAGAAGGATTACGGTTGAGAAGAATGATAATAACGAGCTCATACCAGTCAAATTGACTACCGACTGGAGAGTTTGTATTGACTACATGAAGTTGAATGATGCCACCCGAAAAGACTATTTTCTTCTACCATTCATTGATTAGATGCTCGAACATTTGGCGGGTCATTCTCATTATTGCTTTCTTGATGGGTACTCAGGCTACAATCAGATTCATATAGCGCCAGAAGATCAAGAAAAGACTACATTTACTTGCTCTTATGTCACGTTTGCATATAGGCGTATGCCATTTGGCTTGTGCAACGCTCCTACCATATTTCAGCATTGTATGATGTCTGTTTTCTCAGATATGGTCAGAAAATTCATTGAAGTTTTCATGGATGATTTTTCTGTTTTTGGATCATCATTCGACGAATGCCACAAAAATGTGACCCTGGTACTTCAGCGTTGTGAGAAAACAAACTTGGTACTCAATTGGAAAAAATGCCACTTTATGGTCCAAGAAGGCATCGTGTTGGACACATGATTTCAGCTAAAGGTATTGAGGTCGACAAAGCAAAGTTTCAGGTTATAGAGAAACTGCCTCCTCCGACAACAGTTAAGAGAATTTGGTCTTTTCTGGGACATGCGGTTTCTATAGAAGGTTTATAAAAGATTTCTCAAAAATAACTAAACCGTTGTGTAGTTTGCTAGAAAAATAAGTCAAGTTTGAATTTTCTATAGACTATCTTAAAGCTTTCAACATTCTCAAGGATTGCCTTATCTCAGCACCAGTCATTGTACTACTTGATTGGGATCTACCATTTGAACTCATGTGTGATGCAAGTAACTTTACCATCGGGGCAGTTTTGGGACAGCGTAGAGAGAAAGACGTACATGTCATATATTATACCAGCCGAACTCTCAATGACGCTCTAATGAATTATGCAACTACAGAAAAGAAATTACTAGCAGTAGTATTTGTCTTCAAAAAATTTCGATCCTACCTCATTGGATCGAAAGTAATAGTGCACACGGACCACGCAGCATTGAAATACCTTTTTGCTAAAAAAGATGCAAAACCAAGACTGATTCGGTGGATACTACTTCTTCAAAAGTTTGACTTGGAAATTTGGGATAAAAATGGAAGCAAGAACATGGTTTCTGACCACTGGTCAAGAATAGAGCAGTCAGAAGGAAATGAAGAAGGTGAAATAAATGAGAAATTTCTAGAAGAGCAGATTTTTAGAATATAGTAGATGGAAAGCGCACCGTGGTATGCAGATTATGTGAATTACCTTGCAAACAATATCGTGCCGCCTGATTATGATCATCAACGCTGAAAAAAGTTCTTTTCAGAACTTAAATACTATTTTTGGGAAGATCATATTCTCTACAGAAGGGGAGTTGATCAAGTAATTCGGAGATGTATACCTGAAGAAGAAATAGAGACTGTCTTGGAGCAATGTCATTCCTCACCATACGGAGGTTATTTCGGTGCTACCAAAACAGTAGCCAAAGTCCTACAATCTGGTTTTATTGGCCAACATTATTCAAGGATGCCTAAAGTTTGGTAAAAAAATGTGACAGGTGCCAAAGAACGGGAAATATATCTCGAAAGCAGGAAATGCCCCTTCAAAGTATTTTAGAGGTTGAACTTTTCGATGTATGGGAAATTGACTTTATGGGACCATTTCCACCATCGTTCTCAAATTCCTACATTTTGGTGGCTGTGGATTACGTGTCTAAATGAGTAGAAGTTGTGGCCTTACCGACCAATGATGGCAGGGTGGTGGTGAATTTTCTCAAAAAGAATATTTTCACGCGTTTCGGGACTTCTCGAGCAATCATAAGTGACGAAGGTAAATATTTTTGCAACCGACAGTTTGAAACACTCTTGGAAAAATACGGTGTGAAGCACCGTGTGGCTATTCCATACCATCCACAAACTAGTGGCCAGGTGGAAATCTCCAACCGGGAGTTAAAACAGATCTTAGAGCTTACGGTGAATATCTCGAGAAAAGATTGGTCGAGAAAACTGGATAATGCTCTTTGGGCATATCGAACTGTATTTAAAACACCAATTGAAATGTCACCATATCGCCTAGTTTTTGGAAAGGTGTGTCATTTACCAGTTGAGTTAGAGCATCGAGCATACTGGGCATTGAAGAAGTTGAACTTTGACTTAAAAGAAGCCGGTGAGAAACGACTGCTTCAATTGAACGAAATGGAAGAATTCAGGTTTGAGGCTTATGAAAATGCCAAACTGTACAAGGAGAAAACCAATAATTGGCATGATAAAAACATTCGAAAAAGGCAGTTTGAGGCAAGACAAAATGTTCTCCTATTCAACTCACGACTCAACCTCTTTCCTAGAAAACTACGTTCAAGATGGTCCGGGCCATTCACGGTAGTGAAAGTATAGCCAAATGGAGCGGTAGAAGTAGCTCATGACACACAGGGCAAGTTCAAGGTGAACGGACAAAGGCTAAAGCAGTACTTGGAAGGTCCGCTTTAAGCAATTCGGAGTGATCACCACGACAAATTCGAGCTAAAGACTGTAGACAAGCGCTCAATGGGAGGCAACCCATTTTTCTTCCCTTTTATTTAAATTTCAGCATCGTTTAAGTTTTAAAGATTAATTCAAGTTTTTGCACGTTTTTATCCTTAAAGGAGTTTTTTTTAAAAGTAGGCTTTTAATTCTTAGGTTTTGAGGCTAGGATCATCGTCATTTTGCATAAACACGTTTTCAATTGCATTTAAGTTATGTTTAACAAACAAACAAAAACAAAATAATTTTTTTTTTTTGAAATAGGGTACATAACAATGCAATCGCATGGTTAAAACCATTACGATCGCATAGACTAGGCAGAAAATATTCTTCCCAGAAATTGGTAGTCCTGCGATCGCAAGAATTTCCTTCCTTGCAATCGCAAGGACTACCAGATAACTTAAAACCGGGAAAAAACATTTCATTTCAGGACAAAAACTTTCGTTCCAAAACCCAATTCCTTTCTTAAATCCGGGGTTTCCAACCTTCAACAAGCTTCACAATCATTCATCCTCACTTAGAAATCAATCAACCACAACACTATCACGCAAATTCGAAGGTAAGATTGAAATTTTCATGAATGAAATTCTATTTTTTCATCTTTTTCGTGCCATTTAGTTAATTTCTATGAAATTGTGGAGAAATGTGGTGTAGTTTAGGCTTGAATTGAAGGGTGTATGTTGTGCGATTTATATCCCGCAAGTGGACGGATCGTTAACAAGTAATATAGTGATAAAATAAAGTGTCGAACCCACGAGGACTAGATACTAAATTACCAATTAATTTCACAACTCAAATTTTAACTATGGAAATAAACACAGATTCAATTTTTGATTCTTAAGATTCTAAACTAAATTAACTATTTTAATTAAATTGAAATTCACAATAAGCAACTTTGAAAAAATGAGAACGAATTAAAGTTTAACAATACTAGGATTCACGAATCCACCGACACGTTCTACTCAATTATCTGTTAATCACTTTTAGCTTTTAATTACCTTGACCGAAAATCGGTGCTCCTAAATTAATCGAAAGCCTCTCTCGATGGCCAATCAAATCTATTTGTTATGCGAACTTCATTATCTCTAATTAAGCTTCGAGCATAAGCACATGCATTAAAATCTCAAGAACGCCTAAATGGATTTCATAAAGCATAATAGTAATCTCTATCTATTATTGGACCCTATGTTATTCAATACTACGTGCTAAATCTATATTGAATCTCTCGACTTCAATACAAATCACAATATATTCTAATGGTGCGCAAGCATTAAAATAATAAAGAAACTGAATAAAGAATAATCAATCTACGGGCAATTAATTACTAAAAAGGAAAAACTGCTAATTAATCAAAACGTGAGGTTTCATCGTTCATCCTAGATAAAGTAAATTAGTCGGACATGATTTCTTCAATCAACGAAAGAATTGAATTCATCATGGTCCGGAGAAAGGAAAACAAATAGTAAAATAAAATCCGTGATCTCGGCTCGATGATCTCCGATTTCGCGCCTTGATCTTCGTTCTCGCCTTGTATCTTCTTCCTCTCAAATTCGTCTCTCGCGAAAAATCTATCTTCTGCCTTTTATAGTGCTCTCCCAAGACCTCAAAACGTGTGTTAGGTATTTGACTTAATCTGGACTGGTAGAATTCTAATCAAATCAGGTTTCTGTCAAATTCTGTCGCGCTTGGCCTATGCGATCGCATGGTGATAGTTCTTGCGATCGCATGGTTGAGCGGTTTGACATTCTGTTGAATTTTTCATAATCTTGCGATCGCACCAGGATATTACCATGCATATTACCATGCGATCGCATGGTTTATTGTGGTTCTGAATTTGAATTTCTCGCCTAGGTATTTGCACATCAAGCCCCTGCAGTTTCTTTTCTTAGCAATTAGGTCCCATTATCTTCATTTTGCTCTCTTTTCATCTAATTGATACTTGACTTTGATTTTTTTCCTAAATTGATAAGAAAACAACATGCAATTAAACTGTAAACAACCAAAAGAACTTATAATTGTCTATTTTTGTGAGCCCAGATAAGTACAAAATTGTACTTATCAAATACTCCCAAACTTGAACTATTATTCGTCCTCGAATAAACTACTAAAAACAATCTTGTACTAGATGCAATAAGCAATAATAAAATTCATAAATAGCTTACCGTTTTTGTTTCAGATTTTTGCAAAAAGAAAAACTTATAATTCATGACGAGTGTTCAGGTTATACAGTTGTAAACGTGATTCTATTTAAAACATACTTGAATCGTGTGTGAGGGCAGTTCATCTGATCAGCTTAAATTCTATGGAGGTGATAGTCCAACCACTTGGTCAATTTTTCCTTTCCCTCTCGTAAGATACACTTCCCCCAAAATAATTGTTTTCTCTTACAATTCCGAGATTTCTGGGTCTAAGGTTGTTCACATTCTTTTCTTTCTAGAAGCTGGTTGAGAAAGCGAATGATTGTGACAACCTAGGCTTATGAAGATTCTCTAATTTATGAGCACTCTTGACCAGAAATTTTCTACTAAGTAAGTCAAACCCATTAGTCATCTAATCCTCAGGTTACTTTGCAAAGAAATTTTATTTTATTTTTTATTTATTTATTTATTTATTTATTTATTTATTAATCTTATGTGCAGAACTCAGTCTATTAAGCTTTCTAAATGACCCATGTAATGAGCTTTAGGCCGATGACTCCCAAGTCTTTTAAACTTTAGGGCATCGGATTTTGAGAAACCCCTACGGGCCTTTTCACTCGAGTCAAATAGGCTACGAAAAGAATTATAAGATATTTAATCGTATGCGAAACTCATTCCATTAAGCTTTCTAAATGACCCATGTAACGAGCTTTTGGTCAATGACTTTATCACTCGAGTCAAAAAGGCTACGAAATGAGTTATATAAAAATAAAAGCCTTGTTCTTTGCATGCAATAAGTTCATGCTGAGGGATTAGATTCCTAACATTCGATCATTACTTAGTTTCCTCTAACTGGTCTAAAGTGCTCCACACAATTTTATTTTTTCGACATACACGGAATCAAACATAATCTAGATAGCCACCATCACAGCTTACTCACTACAATCACTCACTATATTGGTTATTTGTTCGAGATACGGATGATGAATTTTTTTTTTTTTTTTTTTAGGTTTAAACAGGTATCCTATTATTTTCAACTTAAGTGCACCAACATAGCTACATATCATCGTCACTGGCTGACACAACACAATATCAGATATGATTAATTAGTCTCACATTTAAACAGCAATATATTCTGTTCACAAGTCATGATTTAAAGCTAAAATTAAATGAAAATTTCATCATTAGCCGGCAAGGCTATTCATATCACACAAGCATGTAAACAAAATAAAAAAATTAATTTTTTTTTATAGAATCAAAAATGAACTAAGTCAACAATCAAATATCATCAAATATCATGAATATGTCAAATTGAGCAAAATTTTTATCAACCACACTTAAAACGTGCATTGTCCCCAATCGCATGTAAAATAAAGAAATACATAAAAATTTAAGAACTTCCCGGAGGTGGATCGGAGGGTGCCGGAAGAAGGAGCGTGGAAGGGTCAACCGGTGGAGGAGCTGGCGTGGGTGTCGGGCGGCAGATCTGATCATGGATGTCATCCAGCTTGCCCGCACATCTGTCTAGTCTTCACTTGACCTGGTCGCAGTCAGCCCGAATCCGACTCTGCTCTAGGGAAGACTGACTCAGGGTAAACTCCATAGATGACTGAGTGTGTCTGACTGCATCTACTCGAGACCGCAGAGTCGTCAACTCTCGCCGCACTGCGGCGTAGCTCGATCCGAGTAGCGATAATGAGTCGTGGTTCTCGGCCGACCCTCCAAAGATGCGCGATGTAGCATGGCGGCTATACCTCCAGGTGGTGCGGCTGGTTGGGGTACGACCGGGCTCTTTGGTCATCTTTGCTTGGCCGCCTCCTCGTGGGTGCTCGTCATGCTGGTGAGCAGCCCCCCACAGCTTGTGCGCAGGCCCCGTCTGGCATTCTCTAAGGCAAATCAGTTGATAGGTCCCTTTGCTCTGAAAACTGGCTCCACAGGTGAAATCGAGACCCCGTCAAGCCGCAGATCTCACCGATCGTTACTGGAAGATGGTTGTGCCTCTCTTGTCCGTCTGGAAGGCCAAAGATGTCGATCGTGGTGTAGATGTAATTCTCCAGGTCGATTTTCCTTCCATGAGCCAGATGGTACAACAATCGAGCCCGAGCATCATTGATGGTGGTGCGATGCGTAGTCGGGTCGATATTGTGGCTCACAAACACATTCAGGATGAGGAGGGAGTCTGTCAGCTTACTGTGCTCGAAATCCCTCCCGGGTAGTGGCCATGCATCTGCTCGACCATATAAAAATCGGGCCACCTCACCCATATCCTGAATGGCGGGCAGAGGGTGAATATCTTCAGCGGATAGGCCATAGAAATCGTTGATGACCCTCGGGGTGAACATGAACCATGTGCCCCGGACCTATGTCTGCCCGTAGTGCTCTGTCCCGTGAATGTCTATCTCTGGTTGAAATTCGTGTAGAACTCATGGACGAGTTGGGAGTAAATAGGATGCGGTGTATCTGCCACCTTGGACCATCGGCAGACATCAATGAGGTTGAAGAGCTCGGAATGAGAGAAGTCGTCCAGGTGCAATCTTCGCTCTCCCCAAATGGTCCAATGGCTCACGGCATTGGTGAATCTCTCTTTGTGCCTCTCGGACAGATAAAGGCGAGAGTCGGCGGTGTCTGTCGTATCCACCCATGCCCTCTTAGATGTGCCGCCGGTAGCCTTCTTTTTTCCCTTTTCGGCGGCAGTCGGTGGTCTTTTCGGGGCCATAATCTGCAAAATGAACAAAAATATGTTAGAAGTGTAAGAAAACATATATGGATCAAGATATAACCCCCAAACTTGTTGACACATTAGGTAAAAAAAATTCGAAAAATATGATAGACGAGGCTACTTCGTGTATCGAGAAATATACCTAGGAAATTGCAAAAATGAAACGGGCAAGTGTGGCATGAAAGTGCATGATAAGGTCTACCACATAGTCAAATTTCACATGATTCCGAGGTCAATAGGGTCAAACGGATGGTGGACGAAGTTGCTAACGGAAGCAGGCTGCTGTGGCATGCCTGTGGGCTGCCATGGCAGCCTGCTGGCCCTATGGTTACGGCTGGGATTATTTTGCGCCAAACTTGTGTTCAAGCTAAATTGGATGACCCTAAGTGTTAACCCTCATCCAATAAACGAAACTAAGAACCCATTTTCCCAAGAATTTGCAAAGACCGTGGTTGGAACAATTTGTCAAACATGTAGCATGCATGTAGTGTTCTTCAAAGGTTTGGGAAAAATGGAGAACTCATGAAATCCAAAAAATTTTCACATCCTAATCACCTAAAACCCAATCCAAATATATGTCCCAAACCGATTCAAGCCTAATCTAACCAACCATTTTCTCCACATTAAGCAAAAAGCATGAAATTTCTAATAATCAATGCAAAAACCGAAAATAACTTGAAAGAAATTGGAACTTACCGTTTAAATTCGTGTAGATGGATGTGAATGAATGTTGGATTGTGTAATTCGAAGCTCAAGATGCGTGTTCTGGAGTTGGAGATCAAGAGATATGAAGAAATCGGATGTTTGAAGTAGAAAATGTTGATTTTGAAATGAAAGGTCAATTCCCGGTTTTTAAATCATCTGGCAGTCCATACGATCGCATGGACTTAAATACCTGCGATCGCACTAAAGGTGAAATCTGGGCAGAATGTAATCTGCCCAGTCTATGCGATCGCAATGGTGTGAACCATACGATCGCATAGTCTTAACCCCTGTTTCAAATTTTTTTTTTTTTTTAAAGATTAACTTTTAAAACAAGTAAACGTGCATATGCAAAATGACGATGATGAAATCCTCGAAACCTAAGAATTTAAAAACCTATTCCAAAATTAAAATCCTAAAACGTGCAAAAACGGGATTAAACAACTAAGACTGAAATAATGCTGAAAATGTAAATAAAAGGGAGAAAAATGAGCTGCCTCCCATTGAGCGCTTGTTTAAAGTCTTTAGCTCGACTTTGTCGCGGTGATCACTCCGGATTGCTCAACGTGGTAAATGACTTTTCTTTCGAAAAGTCACCCTCCAAGTAATGTTTAAGCCTTTGTCCGTTCACTTTGAACTTGCCTTTCGTGTCATGAGCCACCTCCACCGCTCCATGTGGATAGACTTTCACCACCGTGAATGGCCCGGACCACCTTGAACGCAGTTTCTCAGGAAAGAGCTTGAGTCGAGAGTTGAATAAGGGGACTTTTGTCCCGCCACAAACTACCGCTTTTGAATATTTTTGTCATGCCAATTCTTGGTTTTCTCTTTATGCAGGTTTGGCATTTTCATAGGCCTCGAACCTCGAATTCCTCCATTTCGCTCAACCTGAAGCGCTCTTTTCTCACCGGCTTCTTTCAAGTCGAAATTTAACTTCCTCAATGCCCAATGAGCTCGGTGCTCCAACTTAACCGGTAAATGGCATGCTTTCCCAAAAACTAGGCGATAAGGTGACATTCCAATTAGGGTTTTGAATGCAGTTCGATATGCCCAAAGGGCATCATCCAGTTTTTTCGACCAATCTTTTCTCGAAGTACTCACCGTAAGCTCCAATATCCTTTTCAACTCCCGGTTGGAGATTTCCACCTGCCCGCTGGTTTGTGGATGATATGGAGTAGCCACACGGTGCTTCACACCGTATTTTGCCAAAAGAGTGTCAAACTGTCTATTGTAAAAATGCTTACCTCCGTCACTGATGATTGCCCGAGGAGTCCCGAAACGCGTAAATATATTCTTTTTGAGAAAGTTCACCACCACCTTGCCATCATTGGTCGGCAAGGCTACAGCTTCTACCCATTTAGACACATAATCCACAGCCACCAAAATGTAGGAATTTGAGAATGATGGTGGAAACGGTCCCATAAAGTCAATACCCCACACGTCGAAAAGTTCAACCTCTAGAATGCTTCGTAGGGGCATTTCCTGCTTTCGAGATATGTTCCCCGTCCTTTGCACTGTCACATTTTTACCGGTCGTAGGCATCCTTGAATAGTGTCGGCCAATAAAATCCAGTTGTAGGACTTTGGTCATTGCTTTTTGGTAGCACCGAAATGACCTCCGTATGGTGAAGAGTGACATTGCTCCAAGACAGATCTCCATTTCTTCTTCGTGGCATCTCCGAATTACTTGATCGGCTCCCTTCAGTAAAGAATAGGATCTTCCCAAAAATAGTATTTAAGTTCTGAAAAGAACTTTTTTCGACATTGATGATCATAATCCGGTGGCATGATATTACTTGCAAGGTAATTCACATAATCTGCATACCACGGTGCACTTCCCAACTGCTCTATCCCAAAAATCTGCTCATCTGGAAACTTCTCATTTATTTCACCTTCTTCATTCCCTTCTGTCAGCTCGATTCTTGACAAGTGGTCGGCTACCACGTTCTCAACCCCTTTTTTGTCTTGAATTTCCAAGTCGAATTCTTGGAGAAGTAAGATCCATCGAATAAGTTTTGGCTTTGCATCTTTTTTAGCAAAAAGATACTTCAACGCTGCATGGTCTGTGTGCACTATTACCTTCGATCCAATGAGGTAAGATCGAAATTTTTCAAAGGCAAATACTACTGCAAGCAATTCCTTTTCTGTAGTGGTATAATTCATCTGAGCGTCATTGAGAGTTCGGCTGGCATAATAAATTGTATGTATGACTTTTGCTCTACGTTGCCCCAAAACTGCCCCAATGGCAAAGTCACTTGCATCACACATGAGTTCAAACGGTAGATCCCAATCAGGTGGTACAATGACAGGTGCTGAGTTTAGACTATTTTTGAGAGTGTTGAAAGCTTTAAGACAGTCAATAGAAGATTCGAACTTGGCATCTTTCTCCAGCAAACTACACAATGGTTTGGTTATTTTTGAGAAATCCTGTATGAACCGTCTATAGAAACCTGCATGTCCTAGAAAAGATCGAATTCTCTTAACTGATGTCGGAGGAGGCAGTTTCTCTATAACCTGAATCTTTGCTTTGTCGACCTCAATGCCCTTTGCTGATATCCTGTGTCCCAACACGATGCCTTCTTGGACCATAAAGTGTCATTTTTCCCAATTCAGTACCAAGTTGGTTTTCTCGCAACGCTGAAGTACCAGGGTCAGATTTTTGAGGCAATCGTCGAATGATGCTCCAAAAACCGAAAATCATCCATGAAAACTTCAATGAATTTTTCGACCATGTCCGAGAAAATCGACATCATACAACGCCGAAATGTGGTCATGGCAGTTGCATAGGCCAAATGGCATACGCTTATATGCAAACGTGCCATAAGGCGGGTAAAGGTAGTCTTTTCTTGATCTTCGGCGCGATATGAATCTGATTGTAGCCTGAATACCCGTCAAGAAAGCAATAATGGGAATGACCTGCCAATCGCTCCAACATCTGATCGATGAAAGGTAGAGGAAAATGGTCTTTTCGAGTGGCATCATTCAACTTTCTGTAGTCAATACAAACATGCCGTACCGGTAGTCAATCATTGAAATGAGCTCGTTATTTTCATTCTTCTCAACTGTGATCCCTCCTTTTTTTGGCACTACCTGGACCGGGCTCACCCAAGTACTATCTGAAATAGGATAGATAATACCTGCGTCAAGCAGTTTCAACACTTCAGCTTGGACTACTTCTTGCAAATGAGGATTCAGTCTGTGTTGATGTTGTACTGTTGGTTTATATGCCTCTTCCATTAGAATCTTATGCATGCATAAAGATGGGCTGATACCTCTGATGTCTGCTATAGTCCAACCGATGGCTGATTTGTAATTCTTCAAAACTCGGAGTAATTTATCCTCCTGATCCTGATCAATAGAGTTCGCAATGATGACTGAAAGAGTGGATGATTCACCGAGATAAGCATACCTAAGGTGAGAAGGTAATTGCTTTAACTCGAGAATTGGTGCCTTTTGGACCGAAGGAGGCTGCTGAGGAAGTGTTGTACCCAGATCCATATACCTACTCCTTCTTTCAATCTGTTCTGCTCCTTGTAAATATCTGGCACATTCTTCAAGAACTGGAGATTTGGAATTTTCATCTTGAGAATGCATAATACACGCTTCCCATAGATTTGAAGGATTTTCCAAGGCAAATGTGTTAGCAGCCTCGTGATCAATGATATCGATCCGAAAGCATGAGTCGAGGAGGAGCTTGGATATTGAATTGCTTTGAACACGCCGAAAGTGACTTGCTCCTCATTCAATCTCAATATCAGCTGCCCTTTTTGCACATCAATGAGAGCTCTTCCAGTAGCTAAGAATGGTCGCCCCAAGATAAGTGGCACATCTCTATCATCCGCCATATCAAGGATAATGAAGTCAGCTGGGAATATGAACTTGTCTACCTTCACCAAAATATCTTCAATAACTCCACGTGGGCGTTTAACTGACCGATCAGCTAACTGGAGTGAAATTGTAGTTGGCTTTACTTCTCCGAGACCTAATTGCCTGAAAATAGAATAAGGCATCAAGTTAATGCTAGCACCTAAATCACATAATGCTTTTTCGAAAAATGAACTACCAACAGTACAAGGAATAGAGAAACTCTCCGGATCTTTTAATTTCGGCGGTAGCTTGTTTTGCAAGATAGCACTACACTCCTCAGTAAGCATGACTGTTTCGTGCTCTTCCAACTTTCTTTTATTTGAAAGGATTTCCTTCATGAATTTTGCATAACTCGGCATCTGTGCTAGAGCATCAGCAAACGGTATGTTGATTTGAAGTTTCTTGAACACATCGAGAAATTTCTCGAATTGCTTGTCTAGCTTATGTTTTCGCAGCCTCTGAGGAAATGGAATTGGAGGGACGTAAGCAGGTGGTGGAATATAAGCTGGTGGAGAGTCCCGTTCTGGTACAATTTCTGCATCTAATTTGTTTTCTCTCTCTTTGTCGGACACAGTTTTCTTTTCTACACCTGGTCTAGTCACATGAATCTCTAGTAACTGAACTCCGCTCCTCGTGGTAATTGCATTTACTTGCTCCTTTGGATTGACTTCGGTATTGCTTGGCCATGTGCCTAGTTGTCGCTCGGTCAACATTTTAGCCAACTGCCCAATCTGATTTTCCATATTCTTTATAGCAACATCCTGTCTTTTCTGCATCTCCTTCAATTCAGATTCCATACGCGTGACGGCTTCTTCCAGTCTTCCTTTTTTCTCTTGTGGCCTCCCTTGATTTGGTGGATTCTGAATATTTTGAGTGTTGCCATAGGAGAAGTTTGGATGATTTCTCCATCCTGGATTGTAAGTCTGTGAATAAGGATTAATCTGCTGACACTGAAAATTCTAAGCATATGCAACTTGCTCAGGAGAAGGCATATCAACCTTTGTCAATGGGCACTCCGAAGATTGATGGTTTGCCCCGCATGTCACACAGATTGGTGGAGACATTTGAACCATATTAGCGGAATGAGAATATTTCATTGTCTCCATCTCGCTTTGCCAATGATCGATTTTCGCCAAGATGCAAGCGAATTTGAGTCTACCTCATGTACCCTATTTGCTTTCCTTTGTACCCCTCTGTCTGGCCACATAACAAATTGTTCACTCATTGTTTCAAACAAGTCATGGAGGTCGCCGGCAGACCTATTTTGGATAGAGCCACCGCTGCGAGATCAATCAAGAACGATTGCTAGGAACTAGACCGTAGTAGAAGAAATGGTTACGAGTCGCTAAAGGAAAACCGTGACTCGGACACTTTACGGCGGCTGCTTGAATCTTTCCCATGCCTCGTGAAAGTTTTCCAACTCGATTGTTGGAAATTGAGATTTCGTGCTTTTTAACTGCTCACTCCGGGCCGGAGGAAAGTATTTTAGTGTGAACTTCGGATCGATCACCCCAAGTTGTGATGCTCCCGGTGAGTGAATCTAACCATTCTCGAGCTTTATCTTTCAATGTATGTGGAAAGAGCCTCATCTTCAATGCTTCTTCGTTAACACCGTGGTATTTGAAGTTTCCACAAGTATTCATCGAGCGAGAAATATGGTAGTGCGGATTTTCATCTATCATCCCGTAGAACGCAAGCATTGTTCGAGAACAAGTTGATTACATCCGCCTCAATTGGAAGTTGTCGTGTCCATAAGGCGGGTATATTATACTGGACCGATTTTCAACAATCGGTGGCATCATATACTCACCCATAAGAATATCTCGCTCATTAACTTCAACAGGTCGGGCTATTGGTGCTTGATTATTTCTGCCATCTGCAGGTAATGGATTTTGGATTCGGTTATCCTCCATTGTGTTTTTGTCATTGTTGTTTTTTCTTTTTCTTTTTCACGTTGTCTTCGGTGAAAGCTCCGTTCAACTTCTGGATCTAAATCAAATAGATCAAGATCTTTTGTACGGCGCATACACACTTAACACCTGAAAATTTAGAAAACAGATAAAATTCAGCAGTATCACGAAGAATTGAAAATAAAAATAAAAAGAATTAATACTAAAAAGAATTGTTAAAAGCCAAATTATAAATTAACATAGCAATTAATAAAACTAGTCCCCGGCAACGGCGCCAAAAACTTGTTGTGCGATTTATATCCCGCAAGTGGACGGATCGTTAACAAGTAATATAGTGATAAAATAAAGTGTCGAACCCACGAGGACTAGATACTAAATTACCAATTAATTTCACAACTCAAATTTTAACAATAGAAATAAACACAGATTCAATTTTTGATTTTTAAGATTCTAAACTAAATTAACTAATTTAATTAAATTGAAATTCACAATAAGCAACTTTGAAAAAATGAGAACGAATTAAAGTTTAACAATACTAGGATTCACGAATCCACCAACACGTTCTACTCAATTATCCGTTAATCACTTTTTAGCTTTTAATTACCTTGGACTGAAAATCGGCGTTCCTAAATTAATCGAAAGCCTCTCTCGATGGTCAATCAAATCTATATGTTATGCGAACTTCATTATCTCTAATTAAGCTTCGAGCATAAGCACATGCATTAAAATCTCAAGAACGCCTAAATGGATTTCATAAAGCATAATAGTAATCTCTATCTATTATTGGACCCTATGTTATTCAATACCACGTGCTAAATCTATATTGAATCTCTCGACTTCAATACAAATCACAATATATTCTAATGGTGCGCAAGCATTAAAATAATAAAGAAACTGAATAAAGAATAATCAATCCACGGGCAATTAATTACTAAAAAGGAAAAACTGCTAATTAATCAAAACCTGAGGTTTCATCGTTCATCCTAGATAAAGTAAATTAGCCGGCCATGATTTCTTCAATTAACGAAAGAATTGAATTCATCATGGTCCGGAGAAAGGAAAACAAATAGTAAAATAAAACCCGTGATCTCAGCTCGATGATCTTCGATTTCGCGCCTTGATCTTCGTTCTCGCCTTGTATCTTCTTCCTCTCAAATTCGTCTCTCGCGAAAAATCTATCTTCTGCCTTTTATAGTGCTCTCCCAAGACCTCAAAACGTGTGTTTGGTATTTGACTTAATCTGGACTGGTAGAATTCTAATCAAATCAGGTTTCTGTCAAATTCTATCACGCTTGGCCTATGCGATCGCATGGTGATAGTTCTTGCGATTGCATGGTTGAGCGGTTTGACATTCTGTTGAATTTTTCATAATCTTGCGATCGCACCAGGATATTACCATGCGATCGCATGGTTTATTCTGGTTCTGAATTTGAATTTCCCGCCTAGGTATTTGCACATCAAGCCCCTGCAGTTTCTTTTTTTAGCAATTAGGTCCCATTATCTTCATTTTGCTCTCTTTTCATCCAATTGATACTTGACTTTGATTTTTTTCCTAAATTGATAAGAAAACAACATGCAATTAAACTGTAAACAACCAAAAGAACTTATAATTGTCCATTTTTGTGAGCCTAGATAAGTACAAAATTGTACTTATCAGTGCAAATGAATTGGATTAGGTTTAGATAATTAAGTTGAGAAATTTTTTAGTTTTGCCTAGTTCTCCAAATGTCTCTTCCTACCAAGAACAAACCCTTGCATTCAAAGTGTTTGATGAAATGTCTCATCCAAATTTTTTGCCAAAATTGATGGAAACTAGACCTTAGGCTATTCCATTAGACTAATGCCATCGTCTATAATTCTTCACCTCAGCTCGGGCACACTTTTATCACAAGAAATATCCAACCGTGACCATAGGGCTACCGGCCTGCCATGGCAGCCCACTACAAGCCACACCAGCCTGCTTCCATTAGCACTTTCGTCCCCCATCCGTTAGGCCCAAATGACCTCGAAATCCTATGAAATTTGAATATGTGGTTGACCAAAGCATGCACTTCCATGCCACCATCTTCCATTTCAATTTTGCACATTCTTAGGTAGATTTCTTGGAGCATGAAATAGCCTAGTCTAACACAATTTTTCAAAAATTTTACCTAAAGTTTAGGATAGTTTGGGGGCAAAAACTTAAACCATATGTCATTTTTCATATCTAACTTTTTTATGTTCATTTTACTGGTCATGGTTCCAAAATGACCCCAATCGCCTCCGAAAAAAGAAACAAAAAGGCATCAAGAAGCACGTCAAAAAGAGCCCGAGTAGAAAACACCGACTCCCGCCATTATCTTTCCGAGGAGCACGAGGAAAGATTCAAAAAGTTTATTAGCCAATGGACTATATGGGAAGAGCGGAGATTACAATTGGAGGACTTTCCTCACTCCGAGCTTTATAACCTCATTGACGTATGTGGCTGGTCCAAGATTGCTGATATACCGCACAAGATATACTCCCAGCTCGTCCATGAATTCTACACCAACTTCAACCAAGAAATTGACATTCATGGGACAGAGCATTATGGGCAGACTTTAGTATAGGGTAAATGGTTCATGTTTACCCTGATGGTCATCAACGACTACTATGGTATAACCACTAAAGATATTCACCCTATTCCCTCTATTCAGGATATGGGTGAGGTGGCCCAATTTCTATATGGCCGAGTTGATGCATGGCCACTACCCGGGAGGGACTTCGAGCACAACAAATTGATAGACTCCCTTCTCATCCTGAATGTGTTTGTGAGCCACAATATAGACCCGACCGCGCATTGTACTACTATCAATGATGCTAGGGCTCGACTATTATACCATCTCGCTCACAGGAGGAAGATGGATTTGGAGAATTATATCTACACACTGATCAGAATACTGGGCTTCCAAACACACAAGAGGCACACAACCATCTTTCCAGCTCTGATCAGTGATATCTACGAAGAAGCGGGGGTCTAGATCTTACCAGCACAGCCAGTATTGAAGGCAAAAGGACCTATCAACTGCTATGCCTTGGAAAATACAAGAAGGTATACTACATGAGCTGTGGGGGTAGCCCCAGCCATAGACGAGCAGCCTCAAGAAGAACATCCGGCCACACCCTAGCCAGCCACACCTTAGCATGCCACACCTTCTGGAGACATAGCATCCATGCTACATCGCCTACTAGAGAGTCAGGCTGAGCAGACACGGCTCATTGTCGTTACTCGAACTGAGTTGCACACTGTACAGCAGGAGTTGACGATGCTGCGATCTCGAGTGGATGCAGTCCAACACACTCAAATGAATATCGAGATCAGTCAGCGACAGGCTAACCTGGAGCAAAGTTGAATTTAATCCGACTGCGACCAGGTCAAGAGACAGCTAGACAGATGTGCGGACAAGCTAGATGATATTCATCACCAGATTTGTAGGCCGACACCCATGCCAGTACCTCCACTAGTTGATAAGTTTGGGGAAGATGTATGAAAAATTTGCTTGACTTGATAAATGATATTTGATTTTTGATTTTTAAGTTAGTTTGATTTTTAATTTATTCCGTTTAAAAAGAAAAAAGAAAAAAGAGCACGATTATGTTATATAAATAGTCTTGCCGGCTAATGATGTAATTTTTATTATTTATGTTTTGCTTTAATCACGATTTGTGGACAGATAATTATTTTGTTTAAATGTGAGGCTATTTAACCATGTTTGATATAGTGATATGTTGGTCGTTTATGATGATTTTTAGCTATGTTGGTACACCTAAATTGAAAACAATAGGATACTTTTTTAGAACTTAGAATTATCTGTATCTCAAACCAGTAACCAATTTAGTGAGAAAGTGTGGTATACCAGCAGTGATGGTGGCTATCTAGGTTGTGATGGATTCCATGTATGCAAAAAAATTGTGTAGAGCACTTTAGACCAGTTAGATGAAGCTAGGTATTGACCAAATGTTAGGAATCTAGTCCCCTAGTATGAATTTATTGCAGGCAAGGAACAAGATTATTATTATTATTACTTAACTCTTTTCGTAGCCTATTTAACTTGAGTGAAAATGTCCATATGGGTTTTTCAAAACTCGATGCCTTAAGGTTCGAAAGACCTAGGAGTCATACACGAGTCATTTAGAAAGCTTAATGGACTGAGTTTTGCACCCTATTAATATCTTATAAATCTTTTCGTAGTCTATTTGATTTGAGTGAAAAGGCCTGTAGGGGTTTTTCAAAACTCGGTGCTCTAAGGTTCGAAAGACCTAGGACTCATCGACCTAAAGCTCGTTACATGAGTCATCTAGAAAGCTTAATAGATTGAGTTTTGCACATAAGATTTATATATATATATATATAATTTAAATAAATAAATTTTTTTATTTTTGCTAAAGCCAGTGAAAAATCCTTTGCAAAGTAAATTTGGGGATTAAATAAATAATGGGTTTGACTTAGTTAGTAGAAACTTTCTGGTCGAGAGTACTCAGAAATTAGAGAATCTTCACAAACTTAGGTTGTCACGATTACTAGCTTTCAACCAGTTTCGAACAAGAAAATAATGAGTGAACTGTAACATTTTAACCAAAAATCTCTGGATTTGAGAGAAACATCATTTTGGAGGAAATGTGCCTTACGAGAGGAAAAGAAAAAATTGACCAAGTGGTTGGGCTATCACCACCATAGAACTGGGATCGGATTAACTATTCTCACACACATCTCAAGTATGGTTTAAGTAGAATCATATTTACAACTGTATTACCTGAACACTCGTCATGAATTATAAGTCTTTCTTTTTGCAAAATCTGAAGCAAGAACGGCAAGCTATTTATATTGTGAATTGTGTTAATGCATATTTTATTAAGTGCAAGATTATCATTAGCTAGTTTATTCGAGGACGAATAAAAGTTCAAGTTTGGGAGTGTTTGATAAGTACAATTTTGTACTTATTGGAGCTCACAAAAAGGGACGATTATGAGTCATATTAATTGTTTTTAGTTTAATGGTGCGTTGTTTTCTTATTATTTAAGGAAATAATGAAATTCAAGTGCCAATCTGACGAAAAGACGAAAAGGGAGCAAATAGAAGAACAAAGGGATTCAATTGAACATATAAAGAGACTTCAGGGGCTTAGCATATAAATAACAAAGAAAGGTATCCAAGAAATCAATCAAAATAACCATGCGATCGCATGGTTATACGAAGCTGCGGTCACAAGGTGTCAAGAAAATCAGCAGAACGTAAAAAGGTAAAGCCATGCGATCGCAAAGCTATACGCGACAGCAGTTTGGCAAAGTCCTAATTGAAATAGAATTCTACAAGTTCTAGGATAAAACAACTACCTAATTCAAGTCTTGGAGGATTTGGAGAGGAGTATAAAAGCCAGAGAATAGACATCTTGCGGGAGACAAATTTTTGGAGAACAAGATACAAACGAAGAATCGAAGATCAAGGCACGTGATTGAAGATTCTTGAGCCGGGATCACGGGTTTTATTTACTTTTTGTTTTTCCTTCTCTGGAACATGATGAATTCAATTATTGTAATAATTAACGAAATCATGTCCGGCTAAATTTATTTTTTCTAGGATGAACGATGAAACCTCATGTTTTTCATTAATTAGAAGTTTTTCGTTTTAGTAGTTAATTGCTTCTTAATTAATTATTCTTTATTCAGTATTTTTAATATTTTAATGTCTGATCATCATTAGAATATTCTGTGATTTTTATTGAAGTCGAGAGATTCAATATAAATTTAGCACATGGTTTTGAATAACATAGGGTCCAATAATAAATAGAAATTACTATTATGCTCTATGAAATCCAGTTAGGTGTTCTTGTGATTTAAATACATATTTTTATGTTCAAAACCTGATTAGAGATAATTAGATTTGTATATTAATATAGAATTGATTAACCATCGAGAGAGACTTGATTATTATAGGATCACCGATTTTTAATCTAGATAATTAGCAGCTAAAGCGATTAACGAATAATTGATTAAAAAACGAGTAGGTGGATTCGCAAATTCTAGTGTTAATAAAATCTCGAATTCATTCTCATAAATTTATTTTAATTGTTTGATAATTTAGACTCAATTAAAATAGTTTTAGAATCATAAACCAAAAATAAATCTGTGTTTTTCATATTGTTAGAATTTATATTATAAATTAATTGATTAAATTGATATCTAATCTTCGTGAGTTCGACACTTTATACATTATTATATTACTTGTAAACGAACTATACACTTGCGAGATTGAAATAATAGAACACATCTAAACCCACAACATAAGAATATACTTCATCGCAATTTACATAAATTCCATTGATCCATTCAATGGCAATTTCTTCTTTGTCAGTAACTGTTGTTTCTATAGTCTTATCGTCGAAAATGAAGTAATGTGTTGACAAATATGGGTCAGAGGTGTCATCAACTTCCCTCATTGTTTTGGTTTTCTTTTTATTTGAAAAATGAACAGATATATATATATATATAAGATGAAGCATTGGTTACTTTTGGACTGTCTCTTCAGTTTTGATTTAATGTCAATAATTATAATTATAATTATAATTATTTAATTAAAATGGAGATTCACGGCCCTTCATTTTCTACTTAATTTTCGGTTTTCCTTTTATCAATGACGTTTAGTTGACTTTGTAGGATCAAGAATATTTTCGCACTTGGATAATCAACTTTAAAATTTGTGGCTCTCTAATTTTTTTTTTCTTCCCTTTTTCTAAAGTAACATTTGCTTAATTTGGCAGGATGAAGATGAAATATCTATGAATTTCATTCTGTAAATGATGATTTTATCATGCACTTCATTTGTTTTAAGGGTTTAACCAAATTGCAAACTAAATTTCATTCATAAGAATATTTAGAGTCGGTAAAATGTAATAATTTTTTCAGTAATTCTATTTAATTTGACATATAACAATTGAAAGAGCACAATGGTTTGTACCAAACAAAAAAGAGCAAAGCCCACAAACAAATTTCCAAAATTTTGTGTTGGAAAATGAATCAGTTTAGCACCTGATGTACATTCAAAATTACAGAAGACTGAAGTATGTTGTCGATACAAAAATAATGTACTAAATTATTTTTTTGTTGTATTTTTTTTATCATCAACCCTCTATTAGTTAGCAAATTTGGTTCATGATGACGGTTTTATCCAAAGAGTCAAATAAGAGGGCGTAAAAAAAAATATTTAACTCCTATATTTTCAAATAAACAAAAACACAACAAATACTAAAGTGCGACAAATAATTTGCATCTCATTCAAAGTACACTAACATAATATTTTAACAAAAACCATCACGAGGACCAGATGTGCTAATTGATGAAACGTTGAAGATAAGAATGCGAAATAAAATGGTGGAGATATAAGTGAGACAATGACCAAAGATTGATGATTTTAAACGCAATTAAGAAGTTGTAAAAAATAAAAAATAAAAATTTGTGGTGCCAATATAAGAGCATCTCCATTAAAATTGTAGATTGTACTAAAAAGTATGACATATCATTCTAAAATATTTACATGGCAAGAAAAAAGTAGAGGATTGCGGTGTGCTGTATATTTTCTATTCATTTTTTTTTATCATTAATATCCATCAAAATGTGTGTTAAGTACTCTCTTTTATTTAATTTTTTATAATTTATTTTTATTGAAATGTGTGTTAATCATCATTTATTTATAATATATCTTCATTCGGCCTCTTGTGCAATCTATATATATATATATATATATATATATATATATATATATATATATATATAATGTCTTTGTCAAATTATATTTTTCCGTCCAAATGTACTTTTTTTTTTTCCCGGTTTCCAGAAATGAATTTTTTAATAGCCATTAAATGCTCATTCCTAATATTATATTCAATAGCCGCCTGATTTTTTATTTTTTATAATTGGAGTCCCCCGCCATCTACCTTTTAATTTAGTTATTATTGTAAAAACTAATTTAATTTTGTTATCATTACAAAAATTAATTATCCAATGCGTTTTAATTTAATTGTCTATATTTAAAATATTTAATTAATTTAATTAATTAATCAATCTTATCTTTGTTTTGGTAAAAAAATGCATGGATTTTCCAATACTCGTTAAGATTAGAGATTACATTTTCAAGATTATTTTCAATATTATTATGGAAAACAATCAATGCACATTAAAAGAAAAATAAGCCCAAATCTATATTTTTAAAGTTTTGTTATTATTGCAAAAATCAATTTTCCAATGCATTTTAATTTAATTATCCATATTTTAAATACTTAGATAATTTAAGTTAATTAATTAATAATTAATTAATTTTATCTTCATTTTGGTCAAAATATGCACGAGTTTTTTAATGCTAATTAAAATTTAAGAGATCACACCTAAGATATTGTATTTTCAAGATTATTACGGAAGACAATCAATGCAAAGTGAAAGAAAAATAAGTCAAAATTCATATTTTCAAAGTTTTGTTATTATTGCAAAAATTAATTTTTCAATGCGTTTTAAATTTAATTATCTAATTAATTTAATTAATTAATTAATTAATTAATATTATCTTCATTTTGGTCAACGTATGCATGGGTTTAATACTAATTAATATTTAGTGTTTAATTTTATTATAACTAATTAACTTTCATAGATAACTTTCGAAATTATTTTTTGTGATTACACCTCCCGTGCATCACACGGGTGCAACACTAGTTGGACTATAATTTTTTTAATCTACGACCCATTGGAGATGTTCTTCTCTCCGCCTTTATTTTATTTACCACGTCATTTTTTTAATTTTTAATTTTATTTATTAACATGCAATTTAATAGTAGGCAATTAGATTTACTGGCCTAATAAAATTAATAATACAAAGTTATAGATGATTTGCCCATTACCTCAATTTCAGTGCACGTCCACCCATCTGAAATCTGAATCTCTTATTTTTCTTCCCCGTTTTCTACACTAAATAAAGGAGAAGTTAGCTTACACATTCCAATATCTACAAATCTTCCTCAAATCACCCTATATTATATTTCTCCAAATTTTAAAACTCAATTACTAAATTTTACTATAAAATCTTTAATTGCTTTGCCACTGAAAAAATCAAGACTCTAAAGCATGGGATAAATTTTATGCTCGTCACTTCACTAGCAATTTCTTTAAGAAAAAGGGAATACTGAAAAACAAGTCGTTGATTTTTTATAAATAAAAATTAATAAAGGTATTTTTCTTATGAATGCATATCGTGTTCAATTTTTTTTTTCTTTAGGGGTTGAGTGATTTAGTTTTATTTGTGATGATATAAATAATGACAGTTGCTAAATGTTATTTAGCTGTGGTGGCACGTCTTGGTACGCCCGCATCGAGGATTCACCCGTCTCACCGGCTTGCCCACCTTGTTGGTCTCATGAGCACGCTTCTGACAGATAGACTACAATAACTCAACTATCATCAGATTAGCCAAGCAGGCGATCCATGGAATGACAGTTACCACTAGTTATCGGGAAGACGAAACATCTCTCAAAGATGAAACATCCCTCGTTAACTCCTAATAATGAGGGAGATGAAAGGACACCTGTTATCAAATGAGGAAGATGAAGTGACACCCATCATCAATAACTACAGGCCATCCCTATAAATAGAGGCCAACCCCCCAGGTAAAAAGAGAATACACAATTCTTATGCTATATGATTATTCTGCATATCTGGCTTTAATTATATACTGATTATCACACCGGAGTGGCCACGGGGGAAAAAAGTCCCGCCACCTTTTGCAGATCTCCACCACTGTCGCAACCGTCCACGAAGGAGGAGAAAATTATTTATCATCAATTGGCGCCGTCTGTGGGAACCGCACTAGAAGTTATGGCTCAAACCAGAAGAGCTAGGAGTGTAACCGCTCCACCAGCCCCCGTCGGAGATGTAGGCACCGAGTCCAACGCCGCCACTAATCACCCACAACAAGAATTTGTCTCTGCCGCTCAACTTGCGGCACTACAAGCTCAGGTGGCGGCTTTAACGACTCTACTCCAAGATCGAAACGCTGCGGTTTCTCAGCTACCACAGTGTCCTAACCCTCTGCCGGTAGGATCTTCACTACCAGGGGCTCTACCCCAGGGTCCTAGCTATCCACCGATACGGCCCTCACCGCTAGAGGCTCCTCCCAAGACTTCTAACTTTTCGACAATGGAAACACCGCCAACGGTAGCTCCACTGCATGCTCCAGTTTCTTTAGCTCCACCTTCTGCACCCCACTTCTATTCATTGACATCTGACCTAAATCCATACTGGGGGCTACCATCATGGATGCCCATGCCTACGCTGGTTGAGACACCAGTGTTAAGCCTGGAACAGAGATTAGAAGAAATGATGGGTCGCAAAATAGCTGAGGCTATGTCCAATAAAAGTAGTAGGCAACAATCCATGGTATTGGAAGAAGACACTTTTTCCCTAGAAGTGATGGCAGTTCCCTTGCCACGAGACTTCAAACAGCCAAAGATAGAGAAGTACAACGGATCCTCTGATCCTGTCGATCACCTCAGGTCTTTTGTTGACTTGATGAGGTTACAAGCCACCCCTGATGCAATTATGTGCAGGGCTTTCCCACCAACACTTAGGCAGGAGGCCAGGGACTAGGTAGCCACTCTTCTCCCAAAATCGATCTGTACATTTGACGATTTTTCTAAGAGTTTTGTTGCACACTTTTCCAGTAGCAAACGTGTTAAGAAAACTACTATAAGTCTGATGCAATTGATGCAGGATAATGACGAATTGTTAAAAGATTTTATTACCCGGTTCAATGGAACAACGCTGGGAATCAAAGATCTGCAGATGTCTACTGTAGTCACTGCCATGATGAGTGGAACTAGAAGTCGTCTTTTCAAGATGCCACTCTCCAAAAACCCGCCGAATACGATGTATGAGTTACTCAATAGAGGGGATAAGTATGTGAACGCTGAAGAAGCATATCTCATTACCAAAAGTATGAAAGATCGAAATGAATCTGAGTCTAACAAAAGAAAGATTCAGGACGAGCCCGAACTTCAAAATAATAGAGGCAAGCTTACCCAAGACGAGGCGAGTCAACCAGGCGAGCTCACCCCGAGAGCCAAGCTAGCTTACAAAAAAAAAATTAAGGCGAAGTCACTTGTGGTGGGCGAGGTCACCCGAGGCGGACGAGCTCACCCAGGAAAAAAAAAATATTTAAGGCGAGGTCACTTGAGGCGGGCGAGGTCACCTGAGGTGGGTGAGCTCACCCAGGAAAAAAAATATTTAAGGCGAAGTCACTTGAGGCGGGTGAGGTCACCCCGAGACAGGCGAGCTCACCCATAGAAAAAAAAATTAAAAATGAGTAGGTGCGTTAAATTACTTCTACTTCTCATTAACGATAGTATATGAAAAGTAGAGGGGCTTATAAGACCAGAAACAAGGCCAGTTGCTAGTGTCTAAAAAAAAGGCGATGAGCATATATTTAAAGATTAAGGTGATAGCTACCATTAAAAAATAAGGCGATGAGCCTATGTTTAAAAACCAATGCGATAGCCACTATTTAAAAATTAACGTGATAGCCACCATTGAAAAACAAGGCGATGGGCTTCTGTCAGAAAAACAACTATGTTTAAAAATAAAGGCGATGAGCCTCTGTCAGAAAAAGTTGAACCAGATGGAAATAGGCATGTTTCAGATCACATTGCATGTAATTTCCATGTTACACATTATACTTGATCTATGTCATTGAATATGTTAGTGTGGTGACCGTTGATGGATCCAATTACCAATATGTGTATAACGAAGGTTGTTTTGATCTCATGCTGACATAGTAGATAGATCAGATTGTAACTTAGAAAATGTTTCAAGGCAAGATAGCATTTTTGTATACACATAAGATTATATGATATAATTTTTTCGAATAACGTATGTAGCCCAAGTGGGAGATTGTTGAATTTTAGTTCTTATGTGGGCTACATATTTAAAATACAATTATACTATAAGCTACATATAAGTGATGAATTAATTGGACTATAGAAACATATACTGGTATGGACTCTGAAATGTGTAGAGACCTAATACTAGTCTAATTAGGGTTGATGAGAATCTAATTAGCTAGTATATAAGAAGTATCATATGGTTGGATTCCCAAAATCAAATCATTCAATAGCTTAGGGTGTGTTCTCTTTGGTGTTTTAGGACCATTTTCCGTTTTGTGTTTTTGAAAATAGTGAAAACACGTTCTCTTTCTCATTTTTGAAAAAGCATTTTCTAAACCACCAAAAAAAATTTCAAAGGAAACACAAAATGATATTTTTACCATTTTCGTGTTTTATGTACAAAATCCTTTTGTTTTCCAAAATGGTACAAAACGTGCGTTTTGTACCATTGGTCCGCATTTCGAGTCCCAAATCAGGCATTTTTTCTCATTTTATGCTGGTCAAAATAGTAATGATTTAAACCATTTCCGCATTATTTTACAAAATGCGGATCCTATCCAAGATGGCAAGGCGCGCGGTGTCCAACACTGATGGTCACTAGTTCAAATCCCAGCATTTTCCTTGTCTTTTTAATTGTTTTGAATTTTTTTAATTGATTTAAATTGTGTTTAATTCCAAATATAATTGTTTTTAATTTCAAACATATTTGTTTTTAATTAGTAATTATTAGTAATTCCAAATAATTCCAAGTTTTTTAATTGTTTTTAAATATTTTTAACTCCAACAATAATTGTTTTTAAATATTTGTAATTTTTTTTAATTCCAACAATAGTTGTTTTCAATTGTTTTTAATTGTTATTAATTCCAAAAATAATTGTTTTTAATTATTTTGTAATTGTTTTTAAATGTTTTTAATGAATAATTGTTTTTATTTCCAAATAATTCCAAGTTTTTAATTGTTTTTAAATCCAACAATAATTTTTTTAATTTTTTTAATTAATAATTGTTTTTAATTCCAAGTAAATCTAAATTTCTAAAAAAATTCAAAGAAACGTGTTTTTGAGTTTTCTGTTTTCAGAAACTATTTTCGAAAATTGCAAAAAGAACGTATTTTCAAAAATTTCAAAACAAACACTCAAAACACAAAACACAAAATGAATTCAAAACACAAAACACAAACGTAAAGAGAACACCACCTTAGCTTTTCTCCTGTATCCTTGTTTTGGAGCAGGTTCCTGTTGAAATTTTAAAACAGTAGTCCTTCAATGCAATTTCACAAATTGCACAAAAGACTCTTTCTCTGAATTTTTAAAACAGTGGCCTTCACATGAAATTTCGTAAATTGAAGAGAGATCCTTTTCATATCAATTGAAATTAGGAGGCTTTTTATGAAATTTCCAAAATTGTAAAAGAGGCCCCCGTCTCCATATTTCAAAAAACGCAGAAGACTCGCTGAAACCCTAAAGCGTTTCAACCGGCGCCGCCAGATCTTTGGGAGCTGGCCGCACCAAAGGTCTAAACACCGACGGCCACCTCTTTTTTATCGTCGAGCGCCTCTCGTTGTTCGACTTCTCCCTGTGACCGTTGCTACTTCTAGCAGCGGCGCATGATATGGTTGCCGTTCATCGTTATCAGCCGCGAAGATCAAAGGGGAGGTGGTCACGCTAGTTGCGACCACCACCGAGTCTGCAAAGAAGACGGTGTTGTTCTCTCTGTCGCTAGTAGTTTCTTCCTCTGGCGGCCGCGACTTCAAAAGTTCCGACCAGTTAGCTCCGTTCGCGAATAAATCTAAAACTAATTTCAGATTTTGCTTTTTCAAAAAATTCAAATTTTTTTTGTTTTATTTTTATTCCAAAATAAAATCTGAATCATATTCAGATTTCTAAGAATTCACAATTATATTTAACTGTCAAATGTCAAATCAAATTAATATCGCAATAACAATTATTGTTCTATTCATCAAAACAATCTAACAAGTAACAAGGTAGTCTCTGATACCACTGCAAGAAATTGAGGTATACATGCACAACAGAAATTAAATGTTCAATTCCTTTAAGCTGAATCAATCTTGTACTTAGAGAGAATTCGTGATAGAAGTTTACCTTTGATGAATATCGTGAAATCTGATTTCTGATTAGCTGGAGGTGCGATCTTCAATACCACAGCTGTCCAATTGTCCAGCCTCCAATTGTAATCTACACAGCAAGGACATACCTAGACTTCCACGATCAAGAACAGATGACGGAACTTTTGGGAGTAATTGTATTGGGTTGTCTTTTGCTTGTGCTAGCAAGTAATCAAGATAAACTCTTAACCCTAATATGTTGTACCTTTGTATTTATAGGCAGGGCTAGCCCTAGCCTTAGTTATAGTCCAACTAGAACCCATCAACAAATATGTCCAATTAATTAATCTAATTAATTAATTCAGTCCAATAAGTAATTAAGTTCGACCCAACTAATTGGACCTTGGACATTAATTCTTACAGTTTTGGAGCAAGCTCCCGTTAAGCACTAAAGAGATTTGGTTGTGAAAGATCCTAACCCTTTTAATTGCAATGCAATGAATTCAAGTATTCTTCTTCAACACATACTCTTGATAATTTAGAATGATGATCTTGAGTTCTTTGATAATCAAATTATAATTAGAGATATATGTTTAAATTTAACATTAACAACTTAAGCATACTATTTATATATACCGTGTGATCATGGAACTTTATAGTTATTCGTATATGCAAAATACGATAACTAAATTGTATTATTAATAAAAATATCGTTTATTACAAAATAGCATTTAACGAGCATAAATCTTACAATCTTAAGCTCTTACATTGTAGTCCTGATCTCCAGACATGGAAAGCTTATGTAGTGTTCTCTTTGCGTTTGAGTTTTGTATTTTGAGTTTTGAATTCATTTTGTATTTTGTGTTTTGAGTGTTTGTTTTGAGATTTTTGAAAATGCGTTCTTTTTTGTGTTTTCGAAAATTATTTCTGAAAACAGAAAACTCGAAAACGTGATTACTTGAATTTTTTGAGAAATTTGGACTTTGAATTAAAAACAATTTAAACTTGGAATTAAAAATATTTGAAAACAATAAAAACATTTAGACACAATTAAAAACATTAATTTATGGATTTAAAAATATTTAAAAACAATTAAACACAATTAAAAATATTTAAATACAATTAAAAACATTTAATTATGGAATTAAAAACATTTAAAAACATTTTTAATTAAAAATATTAATTATGGAATTAAAACATTTAAAAACATTTAAACACAATTAAAAACATTATTTATGGAATTAAAAACATTTAAAACAATTAAAAATATTTAAAAAATTTAAAACATTTACTAAAAGAATTTAAAACATTTAAAAACAATGCAAAACATTTAAACACAAATAAAAATATTTAATTATGAAATTAAAAATATTTAAAAACTATTAAAAACAATTAAAAACATTTAAAAACCATTAAAAACATTTAAACAAATTCAATAAAAGAAAAAAACAAGCTGGGATTCGAACCTTGGACCTCCACATTCATATCCGCACACTTGGCCATTGGGGTAAGAGGCTGGGTTTTGTCAAAAAAAGCGGATAATGCTTAAATTATAAATTATTTGCCCAGTGTCAAAAAAAAAAAAAAAAAGCTGAAGCAGGAATCGAAACCTTGACCTCCATTTTGAAAACGCGCGTTTTGACCATTTTCACAAACTCCGCATTTTGTACACAAAACGCCCAAAACTATTAAATATCGTTTTCCGTTTTCTTTGCAAAATTTTTTGATGTTTTAGAAAATTTATTTTCGAAAATGAGAAAGAGAACGTGTTTTCATTATTTTCAAAAACTAAAAACGGAAAATAGCCCCAAAACACCAAAAACTAAAAACGGAAAATAGCTCCAAAACACCAAAGAGAACGCACCCTTATATTTTTACGGTTTTAGCTGGACACCAGGCTGAGCTCCCCTTCCTGAATATATAATGGTTAAAACAATTTATCAAAAAAAGAAAAGAAAAATGAACTACTAGAACGTAATTTGAGACTTGATATTCAAGGAAAGAAGGAAGATCTTGTGTAGGGGACAATTTCTGCTGCCCCTCGGTTATGTAAAATTGGATGAAGGGCTCTATTTTCCATGTAGATTTACATAGATAAATAAATATTAGTTGTTTTGTCGTAAATATATATTAAATTAAGGACATCCACTTGCAATATTTTTGTTGATACTCCTATTTCAAGAATAATTTAATTGGTGGCATACAGTTAGAAATCCATTTGATTCTATTGTAAATAATTAACACCATGACAGGAAAACTGGGAGGAGATTTTTGAGGATAAAGATATCAGTACCCCACCACAGATGGCATAAATGATTTTGAATGATCGATAAAGATTTTGGAGGACTTGTGTACTCTTTTTAGAGGTTAAATCTGCTTGCACGACTCAGTTTTCTGACGGCCCGTGTTGGGTCACCATCAGCTTGATTACTACATCCAAATTTTGGAGACGTGCCTTCAAAATTACTGGGCTAGACACGACCACACGTTTTTGGCCACCTCCGTGTTCAAAAAACAACACAACATGTTGTTTTTAAAATAAACGAATAAGTGTTTGTTTGATAAAGTTTAAAAATAGTATTTTTAAAATTTTTAATAAAAAATTAATGAAATTTTGGAGGCGTGCCTTCAAAATTACTGGGCTCGACACAATGACACGGTTGTTGGCCACCTCCGCGACAACACAACATATGGGATAATAAATACGATAAGTGCCTGTTTAATAGAGTTTAAAAGTAATTTTTTAAAAATATTTTGATAAAAATTAATAAAATTTTAATTAAAAAGTTGATTAAAATTGTAGATCTCATAACATATGTGGTTGAAAATGAGTTTGATAAAAAAAAAAAAACTAAAAAATATTAAATCTCGTAAATATTGATTTGCTTCACTCTTAATCTTGAGTTAATTATATTTTCGTATCTTTATATTTCTCTATTTAAGGTACCAAGGGTAAGACTTAACTCTAAGTCCACATATTCTATCATCTGATACAATTAATGTTTAATCAGTTTATAAGTGCAATCATACAATAAATTCAATGAACTATAGGGAACAAGTATACTCAAAGTCAAGTTTAAATCTAAAATTGATAAAACTCAATATAAAGAGAAAGATAATTATAAATGGACAAAATATAATATTATGATTTCTCTCTAATAGGAAGTACACTTAGGTGTACCTTGGACAAAAAGCTCAAAACAATTATCGTTTAAAACGATCATATTGTTGGGATTTGAAGTTCTATTTCGTATCATGCATTACTCCAATCCCATTACAAAATCAAGATCATTCTCATGTCTAGCTTATGTAATAATATTTTTCCAACAATTCAAACAATCCCTCTCAATTAATGAAGTACCACATCATCACAGCTCACTCCCTCAATTGATGACATATTCCATATATCTCAATTCAACCAAGAAGATTATACACTCCATCGAGATCTAAGTCATCTCCACTGCACCAAGCCTACGTGACCATTGAGGCTTCACCACCTCAAGAGTTCATCATCTCAGAATTTCTCGCCATCATGATTGACTGGAACACACTTTCATTTAGAACATCCAAAAATGTCCGGAGAATCATGTTGCACGTCCACATGGGTAATATTGTGGCATGACTTTGATACCAGTTGTTGCATTCCAAAATGTTAGCCCATTAATTGGACTATCTTCTCACAAACTCGAGACCATCCCCAGTCAATATTGAATCTTGTTTCTTTTTCAGCAAAACACATGAATATCTTTCTTCCAAAAACAATTCTTTTAGATCAAAAGGTGTTTGATTCAAGCCATTCCTCTCAATAAGTGGGGTCTAAGTTTATTGACATCAGATTGTTGAACTGGCTTCAGAAAGAATTCTTCTGCTCCTTTCTCTAAGCAACTGTTAATCCTTGATGGAACATTTTCTGATGACATTATCACAACTGGGATGTTCTTTAATGACGTTGATTCCTTGATCTTTCTCAGGAGATCATAACCAGTAATTCCAGGCATACTGTAATCTGTAATAATCAAATTGACTTGCAAATTGTGATGATATTGTGTCGTAGAATCAGTGCTTCCATTGTCATCATCCAGCAAACCCAGAAATTCAAGAGCTTTTACTCCAGAATCCACAACAGTAACTGCAATTAATAATCAAATCCGTTAGAAAAAAATGAAAGAATTTATTATAATTATAAAGTTAAAAATACAGATCAAAATGGAAAAGAAATTAGGTTGAATACCTTGATAAGAAGAAGTCTTGAGGAGTCTCTCAATCAACTTTCTGTCAATGATGCTATCATCAACTGCTAATACATGAAACTGTGTTTCTGAGGCTACTACGCCCATTTTCATTTTATTTCCTGTGATTAATAAAAACTATGTACAGAAAAAGTGCAGAAAGGAAGATTGGAGAGTATGATGGAGAGTTATTTGGTAAGGTTTGTAAATAAATATATATGTGAAGAAGAGATTCTGAAAATATAGACAGTTCAGAAAGATGGATCCCACCAAATATTACTCAGAATCTCCCAAATCTCCAATGTTGATTTTTGAATTCAAGAACAAGCAACGAACTTTCTTATTCTACTATTCTATATATAATTGAATTTTGAAATTTGACCCTTTTATAAATTAAAATATTGGTATAGATTATAAAGCGGTTTCTTTAATAAAAGAGGGAAGGGTTTTTTGTGTATAGCGTGACATTTTAATAAAAAGTAGTCGAATAAATAAACCATAAACCGTTATAATCTATATCAAACCTGAAATTTAAATATACATACCATGGCTCTTTGGGAAGGGTAAGGCTGTAATGTTGCCCTTTGACCTTTTGTTTAATAGTAGTTATATTCACACCACTTTTTATTATAAATGCACTATATTTTAATTACATAAAAAGTCTATAGTTTTTTATTTATTGTCACATTTGTGTCTTTAACTTTTTTTCATTAGATTCTTATATTAAACATTCTATTAATTAATACATTTTGTTCCTACTAACGATTTTCCTCTAAAAATTGTATTAGTATGCTTTAAAATGAATGATAAAAATTTAATTGAAAATTTGCATTTATTTATTTTTCTGCGTATTTAAAAATACGGGTGAAAAATAAGTTTTTTTTTTCTTTCCTAATGGATTTTTTGGACGAAAACTATTGTCAGAAACAATATGTGGTAATTAATGAAAGATTAATGATAAGAATGCGATGAAAAAATATTAGAGATATAAATATAGTAATTAATAAAGGTTAGAGACTTTTTATACAATTTAAATGTGGTGCACTTATATAAAAATGTAGTGGGAATATATTTGGCCATTGTTTAATGTATCCATTCCTGCTAATGCATCGCTAGTCCATACCATCCTGTGAATGTGAATGTGCATGTGCATGTGCATGTGCATGTGAATGATTATTTTTAGGGTAATCTATACTTTTGGTTCTCAACATTTGTAGTTGGCTAATAATCTACTCTCAACTAATTTTTTTAGTATTAGCGATCTCCAATCTTTACAGTTTGTTGCAAATCACGTTCCTATTAACAATGACATCAGTCCAATTGGCTCATGGGGTGGGGTACGTTTTTGGAGAAAATGAAATTATTTTGTACTTTTTAAAAGTTATGGGACTTTATTTTAATTTAATTTAATTTTGTTGTTTTTAGCTTTTATTTTATTTTTGTTTAATTAAAGAGGAGGACAAATTTGTCAAAATATATTATTGAGGACGTGATTTGTAATTACTTGAAAGGTTGGGGATGTCTGGTATTAAAAAATTGATTTGGGGTATATTAGTAACAGATTTGAAATGTTGGGGGACAAAAATTGAAAATTACCCTTATTTTATTTCATTTTCTCACTGGATTTAATTTTGATTTATTGATAATATTTCAGTATGTTTGATAGGTAAACAATATAACAATAGATAAATTTTGTTTAATTTAACGTTAAAATATACAAAATGCTTTGCATATTGTTTTTATTTTTTTTAACATTTCCAAGAATAATTTTTTGAGATTTTTTATTGTGTTTATCTCCTCACCATATAATTGATATTTTGTTAACTAAAATATTTGCAAATCATATTTTGTGAGATAATATCTCCAATTCTCCATATATTAAAAGAAAACATGGCACACGTGGTGTCACAATAATTCTAGAATATAATGTTATATAGTAACTGGAATCAAAATTTCATAAATAACAATTTGACAAATAAAGTAATATTGTGGTTTGACTTAGATTTTTTGAAAAGGGAATTTGACGTACATGGTTTATAATATTTGTTTTCAGTGCGAAAATGATTATTAATATTTATTTTTTGGCATAAATATCCATAATTTATGTATTTTAATGCATAATTAGTCATTATTTGATAGAAAAGATCAACATATCTTTAATTTTAATTTTAATTAAAAAAATTACACTTGGATTCCTCTAACATTTGTAAAAGGTGTGAATGAGTCTAGTACTTTTATTTAATAATATTTAAATTAGCATGCTAAATATATTATTATAGTCGTATCAATTAAATTTTTCATAAGAGAAAAAAATATTAAATTATTGTGCTCTATGTGACGAGAAAAATCTGAATAAAAATTAAGATAAATAAATAACAAAATGATGTATTTAATTTTATAATATTGAACCAATCTTATTATGTTTTTATTTAACATTAAAATAATAATTTAATTAATTTACAAATTTTGTGTTCTTATTTTCAAATGATAATAAAATGATAAATTAAAATCTGAAGAATAGAGTTCGAACTCTAATATTTGTAGTTAATAAACGAATAGCTCAATTAAATAAAATATTTGAGGATCAAGTTTATGAGAAAAATTATTTTTCTTTTTTTGTTATAATCATAAAATAAAAATTTCAATTTATATAATTTAATTACTTATTTTTTTAAATAGTTCAAAAAATATACAAAATAATTTACATATATTACCAATTTGGTCAATAAAATCATAGTTAAAAAAAAGAACTCTTTTGTTTCCTTTGATTTTTTATAAAAGAACGAAATGTACCGGATCCATTTATACATTTTGTAAAAGTTAGGAACCCAACTCTAACGCTCCTTTATTAAATTGAAGAAAATATTGGTGTGTTCGTCAAATAATGACCAATTACGTACTAAAATACATAGGTTAGAAATGTTTGTACGAAAAAAATAAACATTAAAGACTATTTTTGTACTGAGAGCAAATATTACGCCAAATTCTCTTTTGAAAAATGCACTAGTTAACTAATGTCATTCACAGTCTCTCACTACCGATAGTATCCTATGTGGTATTATTCAATTGAATGAATTATATAAATATATTAAATAATTGGAGTAAATAATTCATTCAATTGAATAATGCCACGTAGAATGACTATTAATAGTGAGCGACTATGAATAACATTATTCATTCTTATTTGGTACAACGTAAATTTAAAAGAATCGAATAACACAATATTGATAAAGTATTGATTTTTTATTGCTAATTTAAATCGAAAATGGGAGAAAAATACCTCAAAATTCTATTATTTTATTTAACTCAAAAGCCACTATGGGCGGCTATAAGACACCTAAACCTAATAATTGCTAGGTTAATTGATAGTGCACACTTGACCCCAGAACACATAATACATAATAATACATAATAATGACTAATTAATAATAAAAAAAAAGATACCAAAAGATAATAGAATTGACAAACACTAAGATAAAACGTGCTTTCATCATTACGAAAAAATGGTAATTATAATCCGAGAAAAAAAAATTTATAAACGAGCAAATTGCATTTTTTATAGATCGAGTAATTAGTCTCTCTTAGGAGAGTGTCCTAGGGCACCTTGTTGTTGGTTTTATGATGTCTTAGGTTCGGATTTTCGGGCTTTTTTAGCTTTTCTCACGAAGGGGATAGTTCTAAGTATAGAGTTTCACTAAGAATCAAGCGTAGTTGTCCAAAACATGTTTTAAATTCCAGTTGGACGAGAATGAAGGACCAATGGTTTATGTGAGACGAGAAATGTGTAAGAGTGGGATTTTGCGAATCGACTAATGTTTGATAAGGAAAATCTTGGGAAGATGGTGCATTAATAGCTAGGGTTGGAGGCTGTGTTGAAAATTAATTGGAGGACACAACATAGGATTTGGGTAGTAGATGCAGATGAATGACATAATCTGTCTGTATTTTATTTCATATGTGTTGTGAATCGCTAATGTGTTTATGACAGAGGTCCGTAGACTTTTAACAAGAAGACAATAATGTTAGTGAAACCCTTCGGGTTAGGTGATGTAGCAACCGTGGATTTTTCTCACACCACTCATTTTAGGTTCCAGTTCACAATGTCCCACTTGTGCTCGAAAGCGATGAGTGTGCAAGGCAGTGGGACGAGGTCATAGGGAGAACTGAAGTAATGGATTGGAGTGGTACTTGTATGATGATTAGTGTTTGGGTGGATATTAGCAAACCATTGATGTGAGAGATCGATATAGACAAGCTCCAATATGAAATCAATCTCCTCCTTCAATATGAAGGGTTTTTGAAATATTTTTTAGTATGTGGCATAAAGTTATAGAATGTTCAATAAAGAGTAGTAGCAAGGGATCGTTGGCGCTATCCAGATGGCGATTTGGCAACTGGTTAAGGACGGGGTTGGAAAACTTAAGGGATAGAATTCTCAACGGCCGTGGCAGGATAAGAAGGGATGATGGAGGGGAACGTACCTAATAAGTGTACTTTATACATTTATATTAACTCCTTAATTAAGAGTTCTTCAATAATTTTAAGTATTTTAGAGTTTGTATCTATTGAGTTTTTGTTCATTTTCGTGATTGTAGGACAAAATCTCCAAACTCGAGTCACATTAGTCAAAATCAGTGAGTAAATGAGAAAAATTTGAGATTTTGAAGTGAATATCAAGAGTTAAACATTGGAGGATGAGAAATAAGATAAATTTAATATGTTTAAGGTGTCTTGGAGTGATAATGAATAGTTGAAGTGAAGGATCAAACACCTAATAGACAAAGGAAAGCGAATTGAGAAACTTATGACCGAAGCATGTGGGAAATTATAGCAAAACCTTTGGTACAAAAATCAACATAATAAAAATTATATACCATTGGAAAGATAATTGAATTATGATTCCAATGCATTTTACGGATCACAATTTGGAATTTCTTACAAGAAGTTATGGTCATTTGAAGAACATTTGTCTGAACGAACAACCGTGGCACCTGCTTTAGCGGATGGACCCACTGCGAGATCATTAGATAGGTTAAAAATCTATTTTTGGGAGGTTTTTGGAAACTTTGGGCACGAAATTCAATCTTAATTGGATTCGTATAAATAGTAGAACTCTTAGACTTAAAAAAGAGACGAATTTTGGGAGAGAAATGGAGGAAAAAACATAAGACTTTCCTTGGGAATTGACATCAATCTTTATTTTCTTGGCTTTCAATTAAGAAGAAAAGATGATTATTCAAGAACTTGTTGAATAGATTCAAGGGGTTAAGATTATTCTTCTATTTTCCTCCACATTCATAGAATCTGGTGATGTTGTTTTAATTATTTATGTATTTTTACAATTCCAACACGATAGGCTAAACTCTTTATGCTAAAGATGATGATGTATACTATACGTTGAAATTTTAATTTAATGATTCTCATTTCTAATCTTAATTTGTGTTTGTTTGATTTCTGCCATGGTTTTATTATCCGTTTGAATGATTGATTGCCTTTTGAACGTGTTTGTGATTTATTTTCGTTTTCGGGAGGTTCAAAATAGGTTAACTCATTATGGTTTTAAACACTAAGTCACATAAAAATTAAGAATAATTTTGTATGCTTCGTCCAATCAAATTTGATAATATTGATATTAAATGCATTTTTATATATTCAAATTTGAAGTATGAATATTTTGAAACGTATATAATAATAGGTTTAATTCTACTCGAAAGAGATTATTAGATAATTTAAGATTATCGATTGTCAATTTTAATATAAATTAGATTAAAAGTGAGATTTTGAGAATTATAATGGATACTAATGGTAGATTCGGATTCCTAGCATAACTTATTTACTTGAATTTTCTATAAAAATTATATTTGCACGTAGTTTAAATGATAGTCATAATAAAAGTGTAATTAAAATCACTTTATCAAATCATTTATTGTGTGTATTCAATTTAAGTTCGAATTGGTCAAAATTAAGCTAAAATCTAAATTTTCATGGAATCGATACTCTTTTACTCATTTTTACTATTCCTTATCAACAATTCCGTATTCTTACAAAATTTCACCGAACAGTACCTAAGGCAGTATTGTTCTCGAGACTTCACGAGACTAACAACAAGAACCTACTCCAACGTCAAAGCATTCTACTTCATTGGGTTATGGTCCAGTTTTAGGTAAAGATTGGGAGGTTGGTCAAGGGAATACGAATGAGAATTTCTTCGTAGGTGGGTGGGGGACTAAAATGGATATGGTTCTAGGTAAAAGTACTCAAAGTGTAGGGGGTGATGGAACAATGGAGATGGATGAGGGTGTTAGGGATAGAGTGTGGTTATGGATTGTGGGAGAGAAGAGAGTGGTGTTAAACTTGTAATTTGGTAATTCGTTGGATAACACGAAGGCTAAGAAAAGGGATAAGGAGAAGAGGTATACACTGTGGGATCCTTGGCTGCTTCTTAGAAGGGACAAGAGGTAAAGAAAGGAATGAGATGTCCAGTACAGTGTAATCTCAAAGGGCATGGTTTCAATATGGGGAGGTGTCGATCTCTTTCAAGAAGTGGGTGGCCTTTGAAGATTTAAGGATCGGGATGGGGTATCAGAATAATAGAGAGGAAGCGGTTAGATAGGCGGTTAATTGGCATAATCGGTTAACGGGTGGTACCGTTGCAAAAATCAACAACGGACCATCTTGGTCAGAGAACATATCGCACTCTTACGGGCACCTTCACTGGCCGTGGTGACTTCCAAAGCACCACCGCCGGTCACCCATTCGATTTTTGGCCAATTCGACCCATTCCGAACAAAATAAAATCCAATCCAGGTTCAAAAAATCATAATTTCTTTTATCTTAACTATCAAATCCCTAAATCAAATTAGTATACCAATAAAAATTATTGTTCAATCATCAAAGTAGTCTAACAAACTCTAATAAGTAACAAGGAAGGTTCTGAAACCACTATAAGGAATTGAAACATGCATATACATTAGAAATTAATTATTCAATTCCTTCAAGTCTGATCAACCTTTTTTTTTTAAAACAAAATTCGTGATAGAAAATATATCTTTGATGAACAGTGTGAACTCTGGTAATCTGATTTACGGGAGGTACAAGCTTTGTTACCACAATTCCAGCTTCCAATAGTTATTTATACAGCAGGAATGAATTTTGAATTCCACAATCACAAACAAATGAAAGTGGAATTTTTGGGAATAATTGATTAGTGTTTTGTTTCTTTTATTGTGCTAGCAAGTTAAGGATGTATACTAAAATTCTCTAATCAATAGCCTAGTATTTATAGGCTAATGATAACCATATCTTAGTTTTACTAGGATTGTGATAGACCATAACTAATGGGCTCAATTAATTAACTTGATCCATAAATAATTAAGTCAGACTCATTTAATTGGATCTTAGACATTAATTCTAACAGTTAATAGACTAACATATACATACCACGAGAATTAGAGTGTGATCGAAACATGAGAAATTGAATTTGAAGATCATATATTCAAATTGGTACGACCGTACACGCTTGCTACATATTGATAAGTGGTCATGCTGAGCGTATTTCTTTTATATCGGTCGAGGATATTATACCCACAAAATAGTCGACCTCGCTTATAAAGTTTTATCGATCACGGTCGTACAAAGTAACTCAATTGGGTGACTTGGGAAACTTTGTAAATAAAGATTCATTATTCATTTATTACAAAAAAAATGGCACAAGATACCAAGATTCTCTCTATATAAATATTCATCTTTATACATCGTAAAATCGAAATTGATAATTAATAAACATTGATAATTGATAGAAATTGACAATTGATCAATTGGAGCCGTTTGTGGGAACAAAATCTTTCAAAATGAAGAACCTTCATGTCAAGCAGAACTAAAGGAAGGCCAAGGGTTGATCATCCGACTGCTCTTCCACAGGAGACAGCGGAAGGAGTATATCCTTTGCCACTAAAGGAAGGCCAAGGGTTGATCATCCGACCGCACTTCCGCAGGAGACAGCGAAAGGAGTATATCCTTCGCCACAATTCGCCACTCTACAATAGTTTACAGCGTTGCAAGACTAGATGTCTACAATCATGAATATGCTGCAAAGAGTGACCGCTCATCTACCACCAACAGTTGAGATTCTGTCGTTTGAAACTACACAGTCGCATGGAAATGACTTTCTGTAATCGTCACGCACTACTAGTAAATTAGGAAAGCCTGTTGAATCAGAAATTCGATGAAATGATCTCACGGAAAAAGAATAGAGGACAACCAATATACATAAAGGAAGATCCATTTGTTGAAAAACTGATGAACATTCCATTGGCGCTAAAATTCAAATAGCCAACCGATGGTTTTGACAGCACAAACGATACTATTGATCATATATATATCTTCCAGGACCGAGTAAGATTACACAGCTGGCCAGATGCTATAGCTTGTAGGGAATTCTCCACGACATTGTGAAAAGATGCTAGAGAATGGTTCAACACACTACCTCCATGATCGATATCTTCATTTCCAAGCTTCGCTAGCAAATTTACAATTTGTTTTTCTAGTAGTGCTCGAGAAAAAAAAGGCGATAGGACTTAAGCAAGTGATTCAGGAGAAAGGATAGTCATTGCACGAATACATATCTCTATTCAACAGGGCGACTTTGGGTATCGAAAACCTACAGATGTCGTCCGTGGTAACAGCTTTGCTCAACAGACTAAGAAACCACACCTTCAAGATAAGTCTTTAAAAGAAATGACCCGAGTCCATGATGGAGCTTCTTAGACGAGGTGAGGAATATATATAATAAGAAAAAATAGTGAAAACAACGCATAACGGTCGAGATGGGCATGAGGAAAGTAATAGGAAGATGAGGTGTGAAGAATCCACAGTAATTAAGCAAAACAGTTGACCAACGACTGACTATAGAGATCGACCGAAGGTTGAGGCCGTTAACACGATATCCCACATCGAATTGATAACTTCGTTATCTATCATACTTCGGGAAATGGATAACTTAAGTTAAAATACTTTGTAAAAAATCACGAAGATAAGGGTAAGCAGGTAGTTGAGGAGGACATGAGAAATAGAGGGTTGGAGTGATACATGTTATAGAGGGGGATCGTCCATAGGATGAGATTCAAAGAATGCTAGAAAAGGTTATGCACGTTCGTTATAGGTGAATTCGATTGAGATGTCGAGTAGGTTCGGCCAGTCAATCACCTTCGGCGATGGAGATTTGGAAGGCGTGTTGTTTCCTCATGATGACGTCCTAGTAATTATAGGCGATGTAACAGACTTTGAAGTAAAGCGAGTGCTAGTGGATAGTGGAAGCTGCTAACATGTTGAGTTAAGAAGCCTTCAAGGCATTAAAAATCCTGTTCGATAGATTAAAATCCGTGAATACTCTTTGCAAGGGTTTGGAAGGGCGACGATGATACCCGAGCGAATAATAAACCTCTCAATTGTATTGGGCTTACAATTCTATTTATGGTTGTTCGATGATCAATGCAATAGGGTCTATCATATCTACCCAGCACAAAGCTATGAAGTTTTCGACGAGTCGAAGAATTAGTATTTTCAGAGGAGGCCAGTTAGTTTCTAGAAGATGCTATGTCGATAGCGTTCAAGTTTGTCCAAACTCGAAAGTACTATCAATAGAAAAAAATTGTAGTCAACAAACATACCGTTTCAAATCGGCAGATGAAGTTGAGTTAGTGGAGCTAGCAGAGAACAAAACAGTTACAATCGGGTGATCCTTGAATGAAAAGAAAAGGTAAAACCTTCTAAGCGTGCTTCAGGAAAACATTGATGTATTTGCATGAAGTAGAACCGACCTAGAAGGTATTAACCTATCGGTCGCCCAAACATCAGCTAAACACTATGACTAGGTTCAAACTCGTTGAGCAACATAAAAGACAGTTCGCATCAGAGAGGTAACAGGCCATAAAAGAAGAGTTAGTAAAATTACTGAATGTGGGGTTTATAAGAGAGGTGGTATATCCGAAATGGTTGGCTAATGTTGTTTTAATTAAAAAAGTGAATGGGAAGTGGTAGATGTGTATCGATTTCACCGATCTAAATAAAGCATGCCCCGAGGATTGTTTTCGCTTGTCCAGAATCGTGTATAGATAGATGCCACCATAGGAAACAAAAGATTTAGCTTATTAGACGCATTCTTGGGGTATCATCTGATCTCAATGGCACCCGATGATGCAGATAAGATCGCTTTCATTATTGATTTTGGGACATTTTGTTATACAGGCATGCCCTTTGGATTAAAAAATGTCGAGGCTACATATCAATGCATGGTCAACAAAGTATTTGGAAATTTGGTCGGTCGAAAGATAGAGGTATACATGGATGGCATGGTCGTATACAGATACCAGGAGGAAGATCATATAGAAGATTTGAGAGAAAAAAAAGTCTATATGGCCAGGTAAAATTGACTTAAGTTTAACCCTGAAAAATGTATATTCGACACAACCGATGGTAAAGTCTTAGGGTTCATGGTTACTCACAGAGGAATATAGGCCAATCCAGATAAAATTTGAGCAATCATTGATATGAAAAGCCCAACAAATAAGAAATAAGTACAGAGACTCACTGGTAGAATCACAGCCTTAAATCACTTCATGTCTCGATCAGCTGACAGGTGCTATCCTTTCTTTAAGGCCATTAAGAAAAGTAATGATTTCATGTGGACTTCCGAATGCGAAAAGTTGTTGGCAGAATTGAAGTCGTTGCTCCAGCACCCACCAATTTTGAGTCGGCCAACTATTTGAGAGACTTTGAGACTGTATCTTACTGTATCTCAACACGTAGTGAGCATAGTCCTCATAAGATTGGATAAGAAAGTAGAACAACATGTTTTATTACCTAAGTCATGTTTTGAAAGACTCCGAGACTCAATACAACTTGGCAGAACAACTGGTTCTAGTTCTTAAAATAACTGCAAGGAAATTAAGACCATACTTCCAGGCACAGCCAATCGATATTTTGACCAGTCAGCGTGTGACACCTAGATCCTAAAATCCGAGGGCCATAATGATATATCATGAATGTAGTAAAAGATAAATGCTTAATAAATTTTCAAAATCTATGATTAAAAGACCATTAAATAGTATTTTATTTAAAACGCAATTAATCTGTAAAAAATACTTAGTATTCTTAAATAGATAGAAAAATCCTAAATTAATCGCTCTACCACGAGTGTAGTCCATACTTCGATCTCCACAAGTTCTAGTTACCTAGAAGGGAGAAAAATAAAAGGGTAAGAAAAATCTCAATAAGTATATACATATTCATATATTAACAACTTTATGGAATCTTGAAACTTCAAACTTGCATAGAGGAGACACAAACATTATACCAAACGTATATGGTAATAGTTTTTCGTGCGTAGCGCTACTAAAACTCCGATTCGATCTTATAACATACATGTGGACCCATGATAATATTCCAAAAGTGTAATATAAAAACACATGTATACTTGTCTTGCTTGAATGATTGAAGAAAGCTGATTTGCTAGACTTTCACCTCAATATTCTTTGAATTGCGTACTTATTATATGTATAAATATATATAAATAAGCTAGTATAAACTGAGAGAGGGAGAGGGAGATATAATATATCTTGAGGAATAAATACTGGACCTAAGAGGTCTCTTTATAGGTTTACCAAGAGACCTAACCGAATTCAACTAAGAGTATTTAAAAGATAAACATGATATTGGACTCTTATCTATGAGAAACTAATCACATCTTAAGTGATAAGATACATTGACAATAACCCACTATCACTAGAACTTTATCTTAAGAGTCTATTCAAAATTTAGATAATGTAAAATACTCTAATTATCATAATTTAATTAATTAATTAATTAAATGATATACAATATTATATCTAATTATCTAATTAAAACAAAATTTGTAATACGTGGAAAAGAAAGTAAATTCTGCTATGGTCCCAAACTATAGGTTTACATCCAAATGAGTCCTTAATCTTTCAAATAATAAATATTATCCATAGATTCAAATTTAATAGCTACCTATGTTGGTTCTGGGTCTTATAATCTACCCACCTAAAATAACTTTCGTCCTAAAAAATTACCTCAGCTATCTTCGGTAAACTGTTGGGATACCTAGATCGCATTTTATCTCCATGTTCCCAAGTTGCCTCCTTCACCGAATGGTGTTCCCATAACACTTTCACCAGCGGTATCTCTTCATTGTGAAGCTTCTGCTTTTTTTGAGCTATGACACATATCGGTGCTTTTTCATAATTCAGATCTGGCTAAATTTCTAATGGTTGAAGTTTTACCACACTAGTTGGGTTAGTAATATACTTTCTTGAGCAATGATACATGAAAGACGTCATATAATGCTGAAAGTTTTGGTGGCAATGCTAACTAGTAAGCGACATTTTCAACTTGTTTTAAAATTTCAAAAGGGCCGATGTACCTTGGTCCGATTACTCTTCTTATCGAACCTTAGTACTCCTTTTATGGGTGTTACCTTTAAGAGTTCCTTATCTCCGAATGCAAATTTTAAGTCTTTTCTCCTTTTATTAGCATATATTTTCTGTCTATCTTGATCTTCTTCATACTAACTCTGATCTTCTTCATTGCCTGTACTGTTTGTTCAACAATTTCTGGACCCAAGATTTTATGCTCGCCAACTTCATCCCAATGAACAGGTGATCTGTATTTCTGCCCGTACAATGCCTCATAGAGTGCCACGCCAATGGAGGCATGGTCGATGTTTTATATGCGAACTCAATTAAAGGTAGATGTTTCTCCCAATGGCCTCCAAACATTAGAACACACAATCAAAGCATGTCTTCTAATGTTTGTATTGTCCATTCAGATTGTCCATCTGTTTGAGGATGGAAAGTTGTACTAAAGTTCAATTTAATTCACATAGCCTGATGTAAACTCTTCCAAAAGTTCGATGTGAATCTTGGGTCTTTATCTAATACAATTGAATCTGGGACACCGTGCAACCTCACCATTTCTTTAACATACAACTGTGGAAATTAGCCCATTAAAAAAGTCATGCGAACATGCAAGAAATGAGTTGACTTGGTTAATCGGTCAACAATTACCCAAATGACCTCATGATCTTTTAGTGACTTCGGAAAACCTACAACAAAATCTACCATCACATGTTTCCATTTCCATTCTGGAACCTCCAACGACTGCAGGAATCCCGACGGCCGCTGATGCTCAGCTTTCACTTATTGACATATTAGGCACTTTTCTACATATTTAGCTACATCTTTCTTCATATTTATCCACCAAAATACAGTTCTTAGGTCACGATACATCTTCATACTTCCTAGATTTACAGAATAAAGATTAGAGTGGGCTTTCTCCAAAATCTCATTTCTCAATTCCTCGAAATCTGGTACACATAGACACTTTTTATAACATAATGATTTATCCTCGGTACGTTGAAATATTTCCACTTCTCTGTGTCAATCTCAGCTTTGATAAACTTGAAGAACTAATCACCCATTTGATGGCTCTTAATCTGATCAGGAGAGTCGGTCGAACAGAAAGTGATGCAATTTAAGCAACAAAATCAAAGGGTGTGGCAACCACCTAGAGACTTAATCTTTCAAATTTCCTCCATAAGTGTCTCTGTGCTGTCAATATTGCCATTTGTCGTGTTGTCTTTCAACTTAAGGTGTCAGCTACTATGTTCACCTTGCCTGGATGGTAATGGATTTCACAATCATAGTCTTTTACTAGTTCAAGTCATATCCTCTGCCTTATGTTCAACTCTTTTTGAGTGGAAATATACTAGAGCCTCTTATGATTTGTATAGATGTTACACTTTTCTCCATACATATAATGCCTCCAAATTTTTAGAGCGTGGACTACTGCAGCCAGTTCCAGATCATGCGTGGGATAGTTCTGCTCATGAGACTTCAACTGTCTTGATGTATACGCAATTACCTTGCCTTGTTGCAATACACATCCAATGCCCTATTTGGATGCATTACTATAGATCACAAAACCCTTCGATCCTTCAAGTATAGTCAATACTGGTGCATTAACTAATTCTTCTTTAATTCTTCAAAACTACTTTCACATTTCTTTGTCCATTGAAAATTTATACCCTTGCGAGTCAGCTACGTTAATGGTCCTGATATTTTAAAGAATCCCTCAATAAACATGCTGTAGTATCTTCTAAACCCAAAAAGCTACGGATTTCTCCTACATTGGTTGGCCTTGACAAGTTTAGTACCGCATCTAATTTAGTGGAGTCTATTTCAATTCCTTATGTTGTGACCACATGTCCAAGAAATACCACCCATTCTAACCAAAATTCGCACTTTTTGAATTTTGCAAAGATTTTTCCTTCCTTAGCATCTCTAACACAATCCTCAAGTGTTTCTCGTGCTTTTCTTCGCTCTGAGAGTAGACTAAGATGTCATCAATGAATACGATGACAAACTGGTCCAAGTATTCATGGAAAATACGATTCATCGAGTCCATGAAAACTCCAAAAGCAATAGTTCAGCCAAATGTCATAACTAAGAACTCATAGTGACCATAACGAGTTCTAAAGTCCGTCTTTGAGATGTCACTAGATTTGATTCTCAACTGATGATATCCTGTCCTAAAATTGATCTTTGAAAATACTTTGGCCCATTGTAGTTGGTTGAACAAATTTTGAATTCTGGGAATGGACTACTTATTCTTAATAGTGATTCTGTTCAACACCCGATAGTCGATACATATCCTCATTGAGCTGTATTTTTTCTTGACAATACACTGAGTAGGATGAATCTTTTTTCCAACAACTCCTCTATTTGGGCCTTTATTTCCTGTAACTCTTTTGGTGTCATTCTATAAGGAGCTTTAGAAAGGAGTGCAGATCCAAGAACCAGATCAATCGTGAACATCACCTCTCATTCTGGTGGCTTTTCATTCAAATCATTGGAGAACAATTCTGAAAAATCCTATACCACCTTAACTTCACCAACTGTTAGTTCTTTATCTTCCTTAGCTGCTACTGTTATTAAGAATATTGTACATCTTTCTAACATCAAGATTTTCCTTGCCTTCAATGCCGAAATGATAAGGGGTATGGTTTTTTCTTGGTCATCGAAAGGTGAAGTTCTATCCCTACAGGCTGCTTAAAAACAACTTCATTTTCAAAGCGTAGAATAGTTGCGTGGTTCTTAGAAAGCCAGTCCATTTCAAAATTCCTGTCGAACTCTTGCATGTTCAAGACATATAATTTCGTCTCCAAAGATTTACCCTCAATATCTACATTAGCTGTCTTTACTATCCGGTCTGCACCTAATACTACTCTTGAGGGGTTAGCAACATCTAAGAGAATACTTGCATGTTCACTAGGGATATTGAGTTTGCCCATAAACTTATGAGTTATAAAAGAGTGAGTGGAGCTAGAATCAATCAATGCATAAATAGGTACACAAGAAATGAGGATGTTACCCGCTAAAACGTTGCGGTCTGGTCCTCTTCCTGCTCTATGAGTGTGAACACCCTGACTTGGCCCCTAGAGTGATTCCCTGTCTTTTTTTTGCTGCTACTCCTGCTTCTACTTTTACCCATTTGGACAGAATCTTGCCACATGGCCTACCTCACCATAGATGTAGCATGAATTGGTTCCCATAAAGCACACTCCAGCATGGCGCTTTTGTCACTTGCTGTAAATTGGATGCTGCTGATAATTGTTTGTAATGGGGTTTCTTTTACTCTTCTTCGCGATGTTCTGCTTCTATTTATCCTTACTATTCTCCCACTTATGCTTATAATTCATCAAACTTCCTTTCATACCCCTGTCAAGGTCATTGTACCCTATTTCAACATTAGGAACTCTGTCTCCTCCTGACTTTAAATGCTTGCTGGATATTACTTTTGTAGGAAAATTTCCTTGAATTGATTCCAAGTCCACATATGGTCATGAGCTTTGGACCTGGCTTTTGAGTCCCACTAATGCCTACCTCCATGTTGCAGCATATATTCTACATAAGTCACCTTTCTGGGATCTGGGTAGTCAATGAGATTAAAGATCTGCTCAATTCTAGCTATTCAATCTTTGGCTACTAGAGGGTCAGGCCTACCCTCAAATGATGACGGTTGGAGCTTCCTGAATTGTTCAACAATGGCAGCCACATTGTTCTTCTGAATTGGGATTTGTCCAGTTGGTGGTGGCACCAAGTTGCATATCACGTCAATGAACTGCATAAATTGATTGTTTGGTTCGTTTGCCTCGTCCTGTGGCTAACCGTTCCTATTGTTAGCGTTTCTAGCGCGGGTTTCCAATACATTAGTTAACATGTAAACGTGAAACAATCAATCATCGAAAGCACTAAACTTGGCAAAAGATTAACATACTTTATTTCATAAATCTTGATAATTGTATAAAAGAAAACGATTACTTGGCTTACGAGTCCAAAACTTAGAACATAAAAATTATAAATAAAATAGCTTTCTTGTCATCTAAAAATTATATCCTCCGCTCTCATTTTGTCTTGCTTCTCGATTATCTCCATAGTTTGGCTCACGTGCTTCCTTGGGGTATAGTGTGGGTTGTACTCAAGGCTTCTTTCTGAGTCTTCCCCAGGGTGTTCCTCAATGATATTACCACTATTGTTAACTGGGAGCACGACTATGAGGTTGGGTTCATAACCCAAAGGTCTTTCAATTTTCCTATTGCTGCTAATTACCACTTCTCCCTCAAACATGCCATTAACAAAGTGGAAAGTGTATGATATTCGAACTTCTGTTCAATCTTATCCATAAACTATTTTCAGCAAGGGCTAAGTGTCCTATGGAGGTGATAAACAACTTCATCTATGTGAAAGTTATGCCCATTTCTCTCTGCTCCTCTTATAATTTTATCTATTGTATCCAAGTGCTCTAGTAGATTATGGTTTTACTTCTTCACATATGTCTTATGTAATTTCAAGAACATCTCACGTCTCTTGGCCCGAGCTCTAACTAGTTGTAGACATCTATCAACCATCTAAAAAGAAAGAAACAAATCATAATTAATTGTCTTTTACTTAGACTTGTTAAGTAAGAGTTTCATAATATTGTTTTTACTTCGTTGATTTGAATATCGCACAATTAAAAGGCTTCCAGGTGAGGAGGAGGGTTCATTGGACCACTTAAATCCCAAACTCTCCTTAGACAGTTTAGGTCTTTTTGACATAGCTTTTCAATTTTGTGAGTACCAAATCAAGAACACTCAAACAATGAGTAGAAACAGAAGGGTCTAAATATATAACCTTCCTATTTAGATAATTTCTAATGGGCATATTCTTAACTTAAAGTTATATATATATATATATATATATATATATATATATATATATATATATATATATATATTTCTATATATATATATATTTATATTTATATAAAAGTTTCTCACTAGAATTCTCGACAAATTAAATGACAAAATAACACATGCTTAATTAACTTTAAATATAAAACATGTTTTTCATATAAATTCTTAAATCCAACATAGATCTCATACATGTTCAAACACTTAACAAGTCATGATAACTTAAGAAAATAAATACATTATGCATGACTACTTTTTTTTTTTGTACCTATCTTGGAGATTCGAAGTTGGATGAACATTAAATCAACTAATCGTGGAAGAATTTTTATTACCAAAATAATAACTTATTTTTTTTCTTTTTACTGTTCACGCTCGTGAACAATGCACCGTCACTGTTCACGTGAACAATAATTTTTTTTAAAAAAAAAGTGTACACGAATGTTAACCTTTGCTCTTATACCACTTTGTGACAACCGAATCCTAAAATTCGAGGGCCATAATGAGATATCATAAATGCAGTAAAAGATAAATGCTTAATAAATTTTGAAAATTCATGATTAAAAGATCATCAAATAGTATCTTATTTAAAATTTAATTAATCTGTAAAACAAATATTTAAAATTCTTAATTAAATAGAAAAATCCTAAATTAATCGCTCCACCCTGGGTGTAGTCCATATTTCAATCTCCACAAGTCCTAGTTACCTAGAAGGTGAAAAAAGAAAATGGTGAGAAAAATCACAATAAGTATATACGTGTTCATATATTAACAACTTCATGAAATCTTGAAACTTGAAACTTACATAGAGAAGACACAAAAACTATACCGAACTTAGATGATAATAGTTGTTCGTGCGTATCGCTATTAAAACTCCAGTTCGATTTTATAACATACATGTGGACCCATGATAATATTCCAAAAGTGTAATATAAAAACACGTGTATACTTACCTTGCTAGAAGGATTGAAGAAAGTTTATTTACTACACTTTCACCTCAATATTCTTTGAATCATTTAATTATTATATATATAAATATACATAAATCAGCTAGTATAAACTAAGAGAGGGAAAGAGAGATATATTATATCTTGTGTAATAAAATGCTTGACCTAAGATGTCTATTTATAGATTTACCAAGAGACCTAACTGAATCCAACCAAGTCTTTAAAAGATAAATATGATCTTGGACTCTTAACTATGAAAAACCAACCACATCTTAAGTGATAAGCTTCATTGAGGATAACACAATCTCACTAAAATTTTATCTTAAGAGTTCATTCAAATTTTAAACGATGTAAACCACTCTAATTATCACAATTAAATTAATTAATTAAATGATATGCAAGATTATATATAATTATCTAATTAAAACAAAATCTATAATATGTGAAAAATAAAGTAAATTATGCTCTGGTCCCAAACTATTGGTTTACATCCAAATTAGTCCCTAATCTTTCAAATAATAAATCTTACACATAGATTCAAATTTAATTGTTACCTATGTTGGTTCCGGTCTTATACAGCTATGGAAATAAATTCACAACCTGTCGGAGACAGCTGGTTGATTGGTAAAATAGACAGTAGAGTTGAAAGAATATGATTGATAAAGGCGCAATCTCTCGTAGATTTCATTGTAGAGCTATCACCCAGAGGCATCGCAGCAAAAATCCTTTATGGGTATTATTTGTAGACGGGTCTTCTAATAAGGAAGGGTCAAGAGCATGAATCATATTGACAAAGCCTAACGAAGAAGAAATGCAACATTCATTAAGATTTGAGTTTAAAGCTACCATTAATGATGCAGAGTATGAAACGGTTATAACCGGTCTCTAGTTAGCTCTGAAAATAGGAGTCAAGTCGATTCAAGTGAACAGTGACTTCCAATTGGTAGTTGGAGAAGTTCAGTCAGAATTTGAAACAAGATGCATATTTGATGAAGATTAGAGATCTACAACAACGATTACATGTGTTCGAAATTAGAAAAGTCGCCCGTGAGAAGAATACTCGAGCCGATGCATTGTCTCGACTTGCCTTTGCTAATCCTAAAAATTGGTCAGGTGCAACCCCAATAAAAACATTATTCCAACCTAATTTTATAACTGTGATTGAGATGTGTGAAGTTGAAGAGTTGACCACATGGATGAACCTGTTGAAGTTATATTTGACTGAGGAAATTCAGCCTGCAGACCGGGTTTACAATGATCAATAACCACCTCTTTAATAAAGAAATTTCAATTCCATACCTTAAATGCATCGACACAAACAGAGGGTTTGTCATTCCCATAGAAATACACTCAGGAATTTGCGAAAATCACCAGGGGCGCTAATATGCTGGTATTTAAGACCCTCCGACAGAGATATTATTGGCCGATCATGAAAGAAGATGTGAAAGATCTAGTACAAAAATGTGACGCATTCCAGTAACATGCCAATCTTATACATGTATCGGCCAAGTATCAGATTGCAGTCTTTGGTTTATGCCCTTTCTATCAATGAGGGATCGATTTGCTAGGACCATTCTCAATGGCCAATCAGCAGAGAAAATTCTTGGTGGTGTCAATCGACTATTTTAGAAAATGGGTAATGGCAGAACCACATGCAACCATAACTGCCAAGAAAATTCAAAGTTTCATTTGGAATAACATAATTTACCGATTTGGAATACCACGAGTAATAGTGTCTGACAATGGAAAATAGTTATACGCAAGTGGGTTGAAAGAATTTGTCCTAGTTATAAAATAGACTTAAGAAAGACACCAGTCACTCATCTGCAGGCAAATGGTCAAGTAGAAGTCATTAACCAGACTATCCTTTGGGACATACGGACCAGATTGGAAGAACGTAAAGGAGCCTAGACAGAAGAAATCTCGAACATTCTATGGGCATATCATACTACTCCCAGAGAGTCAACAGGAGAAACCGTTTACATATTATGTTTTGGGCTTGAAGTAGCTGTTCCCTCCAAAGTAATCGAGCCAATGCCGCTTAAAATGATCTAGCAGGCCGATATCGATATGCATAAAATTGAACTCAACTTGCTAGAAGGGGTAAGGTAGAAGGCATTCGTAAAAATGGTTGCTTACAAGAGGCTGGATATTTTGACAGGAGGTAAGGCCCAGAAAGTTTCAAAAAGGAGACCTGGTTCTCAAAGATGCATCTGCAGCAGGACATCAGCCAGGCAAGCTAGACTCCAAGTGGGAATGGTTGTTTGAAGTCATCAGGGAGGTGAGACAGGGGTCATACAATTTAAAAACCAGCGTGGAAAACCACTGGCCGACCATAGAACATAGAGCATTTGAAAAAATAATATGAATAATTGACTTTGTTTGTCCTTTTTTTCGTTTTCTTTTTCCTTTTTCAGTATGATATTGTTTATTCACTTTCAGGAAAAAATAAGTGGGTATAAGGACAAATGATGAGGACGCTAAGGATATGGGTCACAAGTCGACCTGACCGGGTGCGACCCCTGATTCCACCCAACCACAAATTTTTATTGTTAACAAAATTCAAAGATAGTTAACGACAACCGACTATAACATTTACATCAGAGATTTACCTTGACTATGGTTGGGTAAAACCTAGAGACATACCTTAACTTAACTACGATTAGGTAAAACCTCACAAAGGGGGATAGTCAGACTGACGATGATAACCTTAACCACGATCAAGTTATTCATATACATCTTTTACTAGTTTTAAATAAAACTAGGCGCATGTGCTTAACTCGATGATGATCGAGTACTAACTATATATACGACTATCATCATAAAAAGCTCAAGGTAAACTGATTACGGTTGGTTTGCTTCAAAACTGAAAGAATTTTTGATTAAGGTCGAAAGCACAATGAGCATGTACGGAAGAAAGGTATGATAAACATCCATCCATACAGTATTTAAAAAGGATCAGGCGAGGATAAACCACTTCTCTACCTGAACTCCCAACAAAAAGAGAAGAAAGTGCACAATGTCACGGGAGAGGATAAACAACCTCTCCACACTCGTAAATCAGTTAAGTATTGAATACATTTTTCCAAACAAAGTTATCTCTGAAAATGCAAGCAGGCAACAAAAGGGTTTTAAAAGAGCATCACTCTTCATCATCATCATCTTCTTTATCAATTGAAGACATGAAAGGTGCATTAGTTAGATCCAGATTTGGAAACTCTTAGATAGCCACTCTCGGCCTTTCTATAGGCCATATCTCGATCGTAGATACCAACCATGCCCACGGTTGTCATGCATTCTTCAATTTCTTTAAAACTCTGCGACTGCTATTTCACCTTTCATGGTCAATTCCTAAGAAAGATTGTCAAATGATCCTTCCAATTCCTCCCGTTTATCATCTGCTTGTTTCAGAACCTCCTCTCGATCCTACAAAAGTTTCTCAAGCTCAACCACATGCATCTCTCCTTTTGGGACCAATTCCTTCTATGTTGACGTCCTACGTCAATCTCACAGAATCTCGCTCTTTTTCTCAACTGGTCTACTCAATCTCATCTGACTGATCACGTATTTTGCAGAAGGCGGTGTGACGAAGGAAAATAATCTATCAAAGAGATTACAACTTAGGTAAAAAAAAATGTAAACAGAGTGAACAAAAATAGTTATAGCCATCGCTCTTCTACCATAATAGATTTTTCGAGGCTTTCAAGTGATTTATCCTTACTAGCCTCAATCACTTCCCAATCCAAACAAGAAGACATCATCGAACAATCATCGGTCACCTTCTTGATCGGTCATCATATATTACAAGTAGGAGTGTGATCGGATGTTGGTCGAATGGAAATAGATCTAGTGAATTGGGGGACGGAATTTGATGAATTCGAGATTGGAAAGGTGGTGGAGAGTTACTCTGCATTTGCACCTAGCGGTTGACCGGCAGAGTAATCTTAGTGCCAGAAAGGTAAGCAAAATAAGTGCATCTTTTTCTCTTTTTCTGCCCTCGAGCGTTCTTCTAAGCTAACTCCTCCAAAAAAATGCTCGCTAAACTTATCAGTAGACATATCTGAAAAAACAAACACATATTCAACAAGTAGCATACTACAAATCATTCAAGACTAAGGAAATCATAGTAGGCCTACAATAAGGATGACCATTGCCCGTAGGGACTAGGACACCATTAACTAGTACATCATTCATAGAACGACTGAGGGTCAACCATATGTAAGATTATTAATGAATCAATTTCAGGTTAAAAAAGAATTGGTGTTGCGTTAAAATCGTCAAGAGGAGGAAAACTCTATTCATTGGGGACGGAAAACATGCCATCAACCAGCTTGACGAAAAAATACCTATTTTTCTACCCGCTATTTGAAGTAGAACAATTCGGTATCCTAAACTTCTCATGAGTCGAAAGTCCTCGATCAAGGTGAGAAAAGACTACGTAATAGTTATAAATGAGAAGATAGTAGTTTAACATTCTTAGAGCATTTGGTACCAGCTGACCTGGCGATAAATTGAAGGTACAAAATATTCTACTAAAAAAGGGTGAAGTCTCACCTAAGACCGGTTTTGAGGTTGTCTTGATAAATAGCCACTTCCCCAGGTTGACCAACTGGAAGATACTCGGTTTAACTGTGCGTATAAGAGTTTTGTCATTATAAGTACTTGGGTGTCGATGGATTTTTTGAAGAGTTTGGCATGGTCTTTCATTTAGTGGAACATGATAAGGTCGGTCGTCTTTCTCATTCCTAAGGCGACGTCTAACCATTGTTATTAAGTCAGAACGACTGAGTATTATTAAAAAAACATTTAGAGATTGAAAGAATGTAGAACAAAAGAAGGACATAAGATAAAATTATAAAACAAAATAAGGCGATAGAAGTAAGATAATTAATATTAAAGACCTATCGTGTGTTATTAATACGGGGGTCTGGATGTCTGTCAAAAGAATGTTGTTTACTTCTGACACACTACTATTTGGTTGTCTAATAGACTCAATGGACTCCAACGAATCAAAGGAAAATTCAATCTCTGTCAAGGCAACCTGCTCTTTTGAAGCACTCTCCAAAATGATGACGTTCGTGTAATGACTAAACTTGAAAGGAAAAATGTAAAACAGAATACAAAGAGAGTTCAAAAATTAGGCACATGAAAAGGAAAAATAAAGGTGGGAACATTCACTTATGAAAATATTATGGTACAGAAAGGAAAAGGCCAACAGTCAATTTTTTTTTGAAAATTTTGAGAAGTTGGAAAGGCGAGACAAGGCAATCATGAAGGCACATTTTTCAAGTTGCTAGCACCGCACTTCTGACGGCTACATATCTAGGGATACGTAGGTCATTAATGAGGACGACAGTAGAAACTGCAAAAGAAATAAACACGTGGCCTGAAAGTCAAAGAGAAACATCAAATCAATCGTATGAATTGACAAGATCTTTGAGTTTCTCTCAAGATATAATACTTTATAAGCTTGAGAATAGGGGGTCTACTTATGCTGAATGTATTTCTTTTATATCATTTAAGGTTATTATACCCAAAAAATAGTCGACCTTGCTTATAAAGTTTTATCGATCACTGTCGTACAAAGTAACTCGATCAAGTCACTCGAGAAACTTCTATCTATAAATAAGGGACATCTTTTGTAAAGAAAGATTCATTATTCATTCATTACAAAAAATGACACAAGATTTCAAGATTCTCTCCACATAAATATTCATCTTTATACATCGTAAAATAGAAATTGATAATTAATAAAGATTGATAATTGATAGAAATTGACAATTGATGAGATGGTATAAGGTTTGCTAATATATGATGTAGAGATACTAGAGAGATATTGACAGTTGAGAAAGAGAGATCCCACGAGATATGAATCAGAATCTCCCAAATCTCCAATGTTAAAGTTTCTTACTTTAGTATTCTAGATTTGAACTTAAATAGTCCATTTTATTATATGTTAATACATAATATGGCTCTTTGAGACAAGGCTATAATGTTGCCCCTTTGCCTTTTGTTTAATGCTTCCATCTCACTAATGCATCGTTACATGTACAAACTAATTTTTATTTTATGTTCTCATTCATTTTTTGATTTATTGATAGGATGTTGGATGCATCTGACCGATCACCATTTGACATAACTATAAATATTGTTGACCACTTCTCTTTCTCAAATCCCATTTAGGTGTTCATTAATAATAATAATAATAATAATAATAATAATAATAATAATAATAATTCAATCTGTCTTCAATGTACAGGCATATGATTTTATGTTTAGTTTGTAAAGATAGGCAAATGCTTGGTCGATTGTTTATTGTGTTTAACTTTTGCAAAAATATATTTTGAATGGTCTAACAATAATTCTAGATCATAATATCATATAACTGGTATCAAATAGACAAAGAAAAATTCATATGCATTGCATAGTTTCTTCTTTGGGTAATTGACACAAAACGTTTCTACTTTTTGAAGTCATTGTGCAAATTATGCCTACCTTTGAAATTTTAGCATTTTTACCCTCACTTCCACGTTTTCTTGTACAAAATATTTTTTCTGTCCATTGCCATCCAAAAACATCCGTTAACTCTCATCTTCACGGTGACTCGTACCAATTTAGAAGGGTAATTTCATCCTTTTCATCCTCTAGCACCAATTTAGCAGATGCATCCCATTTTCTCCTGCACCTGTCATTTTTTTCCGCTTTGTTTTCTCAACACCGGGGAAGTTTAAGGATAAATCACACTTTTGCATAGACAATTCCGTTGTTGTTTTGCTTCGATGAGTACGATGTTTTTGTGGGCTCTTTTCTTGGTGGCATTGACAACATCGTACTTGAGTTTCAAGTCCTTCGTAGGCTGTATACCATTGAAGTGTACCATTGAGAAATAGCTGTGTACCATTGAAGTGGAAGTGGAGACCCTATAAAGCAAGCAAGTGGTGTTGAGCCATGACTTTCCAGCTGCAATCCCATAGAGATAGGCAACAGCGAGAGGCCACTAAAAAAGAAGCTCAATCCAGACAAGCCCAACAAAGAAATGGGGATTCTCTACAGCCAAATAGTCCCCTTATTCACGTCCGTACCAGCTCTTGATGTCGACCAAAAATGTCAAAAATAGGTGCTGAGGAAGGCAAGTTTGAGAATCAATAAGTGGTGATGCCAAGACAATGACAAAGAAGAATATGAAGAGTGATAAATCGATGAGGTTGACAAGAGCACCCATGTTAAACTGACAATGATTTCTTCTTCTTGTTTATTTCAGTTGATTTTCTAAATGGGTTTGTTTCGCTGAGAATGCTTATTGGATCCTCTTTCTCTTTCTTGTGTTGGGTTTTTTTTTTTGCCAGAGAAGAAAGTGTGTGGATGGAATTACTCTTCTAAATTAGTGCGAGTCGTGTTGAGGATGAGAGTTAACGAATGTTTTTGGATAGTAATGGACGAAAATAACGTTTTGTGTAAGAAAATGTAGAGGTGAGGGTAAAGTGTCAAAATTTCAAAGGTATGAATAATATGCACAATGACTTCAAAAAGTAAGGACGTTTTGTGCCTATTACACTTTCATTTTTTTTTCAAGTAATGTGATGTCATCTCTAGTCACTCGCGCTCTTAAGTTCTACTTATTTTGAAATAAGCTAATTTCCATTAATAGAATTTATTTATTTTTACGTGAAAATATTCGTTTGCATATTATTGCACGGAACATGTGCAAAAAAGGGTGAAGCCTTTGTATGTCTTGTGTCGAGGGCTTGTTGAATATATATATACACACACACACACACACGTAGTCCTATCTAATGATTTAAACTTTTAGATTAAATAGTTTAATATCGTACCAGACTAAAAATTCTCAAAATGGGTGAAGTACACAAGTCAATTAATCCCAATAAAAAATTGGTTAAAAAAGAAATATAAATGAAAAAAAGATATCCCCCCTAGTATTTCATTTAAATAAGAATATAATAATAACACAATAATGATTTATTAAGTACACAAGGGCGGAACTAGAATATTTTTTAGACCGAACAGCTACTGAAAAAAAAAATCACACTCCAAGACCGGGCTATTACTAGAATTTTTTTTACACTATAAAAAATAATTTTTTCTGGGCCGGACCAGACTGCAGTCCGGTCCCCCCCCCCAAAATCCGCCCATGACTAAATAGAACAAAACAATATGCGAATTTTTTTAAATTTTTTTTTCTTTAATCATGTTATGATTTGTATGATTCAACTTACAAAAGATGCCATAAAGACTACGAATCATTATTTCTTTAATAAATCTTCTACAAAGTTATCTTACAAAGGCATCTCATTTGTTCTTTATAAATAAACATATAAGTGAAGTTACAAATAGCCATTCGATGTGCCAAACACCAACCATCCTATCGTGATTGCCTTCCATCTAGCGTGTTGTATAAATGGCTTTGTTCAGATTCTTGTTTGATTTAATTAATGATTGTATTAGGTGACAACTAATTAAAGTTCCAAATGTTGAAGTTTAACTGATAATGATATGAGGTGGCTGCCCTGCCAGTTCAAAATGGTGTATGACCCCTCCGTGGTACTTAAAAGACAACTTTCGAGTGTTTTCCCTAATCATAACTAGGAACACGCCATCTTATATATTTCTCCCTTGTAGAAAAGAAATGAAAAAGAAGGTATCTGCATGTGTTAGAAAATAATTTAGATAATTCTAGATGATGAAGTACATTTATTTAGCAGTCATGTTTACATTAGTTTCATGTACTTACATGTTCATTGATATACTATCGGAAGCAAAAATAATAATTCGGTACCAACAAGAATCTTGATCAGACTCTCCTGAAATGGACTTAACTAAGCACTTATCAACACAATAAGTAGTCCGATAATACCTGACCCCTAGGGCCCTACCGACAAATGGTCGGGTAGGGAGGGTTTTCTCCCTATCCAGCCTTGTAGGGAGTCCATCCTATCAGGCCTTGTGGTTGGGTAGAGTACATTTTTAGTCTACATACCCAACCACCCCGTATGGCCAGCTAGGTCATAACCTTACCATTCGGGTAGGGTAGGATCGCATCTCACCAGCCATCGAGGCATTCTTCTCCCAAGTGGAGTGCGTAGTTGGGCAAGACCCTCGACCGTGTACAGCCTTGGTAGATTTTGATTCGTAAAAGTCAATTAGAGGCGACTCCCTCGTTGTCTGAAATATGAAGTAGGACAATTTAGCCTTAGATCCAACGTTTGAAGATGTAACAAATGTCTAAAGATCTTATTATCACGGTACTAAGGTAGGCTAACCCTAAATTCAATGTCTGAGAATATGACACATGCTCAAAGATCCTTGCATAGCCTTTTCAAGGTCAACTCCTACATAAATGTGATGAACCCAAGGCATTTATTTTAGAGCGATGATTCCCTATTTATTAGCTTATATACTTGCGAGATTTTTCTATCTAGAAATGAGCTAATTCTCGCATCGGAGGAACAACTTGGGAGATTTCCCATATTCTTTTTCAGGGTATTTGAGCCTCGGAGACACACTCCCGATCATCGTACTAATGCATCTGGCAATCCCAAATATTTTATTTGCAAAATTTAACTACTCATCGACAATAAAAATTCCCGAGAAGTATAGGGTCTTATGATGCGCACGCCACTACCACTACTATACTTCCCCATTATGATCAACATGATCGAGTACATGTAGTTAGTAACTAGTGGCCATTAATAGAATGAAATTCAAATGAAGGGCTTCTTGTCCTTAGGCAAATAATCTCACTTTATATCCACCTTAGATATTTGTGACCGTTTTATCAAATATCTCCTGATTAGTCCATGTACAAATTTCGTATACCCACACCCGTTCATTGATGCCTGATTTTTAGGAAAGCTCAGGAGTATGTTAGTGCACTCGTTATACTAAGATGAAGGCACGTCACCCATAAAACTACCATAAATAGAGAGCAGGTACCTTAGTATGGTAATTACGCAGTCATTTTACACATTTATACACAATTTTTCTAAAGCTTATCATCCTACTGATTCTTACACCGGAGTGGCCATGGAAAAAAAAAAAAGCCTCGTCATTTTTTTGTAGGTTTTAAAGTCATCTATGCTGTTGTTATTGGAGAAAGAGAAGCAATGCTAGTATTACTTTATGAAGTGAATTTTTTGTCCATCTAAGATAGAATGGAAATTTGACATTGACAATATCTATGAGCATGGTGATGCTCAAACGACTTTTTCAACATATAGAAAATAGAATCAACTTGGCTGGTGATGTGAAACATTGTAGAATGCACAATAATGTGGTGAAGGATATAGTGTCTGGCAGCTTTTTTAGAAGGAAAAATTCGACGTACTTTTGAATTTGACAATGCTTACAGCAATTGCATTGGGGACTTCAATGAAAGTTATTCTTCTACCTACATTGTGGAAAGATGTCAAAAAAGCTCAAATTATGCAAAACGTTGGCAACCAATTAGTTTGAAAGACTTTACCATTCAAAAGTTGCTCGTGGTGGTAGGATGGGAAGTGAAAATTAAGGTTAAATCGTTGGAAAATATACAACAACTAATTTGTGCATGTTCCCATTTGATCATAAATTGAAAACAGAGAAAAATATAATTTGTTTCAAACCCACGCTTAAGGACAACGATGTCTTTAAAGGGGAAAGAATGTTACCTTTTTATCCTTTATTGTATTTTTTTATATTCTATTATTCGAGTTAGTTAAAATTATCATATTTCGTGATATCTACTTGATAAGTACAATTTTGTACTTATCTGAGCTCACAAAAAGGGATGATTATGAGTACTCTGAGTTGTTTTCAGTTTAATTGCATGTTGTTTTCTTATTATTTTAGGAAATAATCAAATTCAAGTATCAATCTGACGAAAAGAGAACAAATAGAAGAAAAAGGATTCAAACTGCTAAGAAAAGATACTTCAGGGGCTCAGCATGCAAATATTAAAGGAAAAAAACCGGATCTGCAGCCAAGTTAACCATGCGATCGCATGGTTAAACAAGGCTGCGATCGCAAGTCCCCAAGATTTTCAGCAGAACATTAACCACATGAACCATGCGATCGCAGGTAATTACACCATGCGATCGCAAGGTTATACGCAGCACCCATTTTGGCAGTTTTCTGATGGGATTAGAACTCTACAACTCCAAGATAAAACAACAACTTAAACACACGTCTTGGAGTCTTTGGAGAACATTATAAAAGCCAGATAATAGCCATAACAAGGAGAGACGAATTTTGGGAACAAGATACAAGAGGGGAATCGAAGATCAAGACACGGGATTGAAGATTCTTCAGCCGAGTCACGGGTTGTATTTATTTCTTCTTCTTTTTTTTTTTTCGTCGGATCATGATGAAGTCAATTATTGTCATAATTGACGAAATCATGTCCGACTAATTACTTTTTTAGGATGAACGATGAAACCTCATGATTTTTAATTAATTAGAAATTTTTCCGTTTTAGTAATTAATTGCTTTTGGGTTGATTATTCTTTATGCGCTTTTCTATTATTTTAATGCCTTATCACCATTAGAATATATTGTGATCTATATTGAAGTCGAGAGATTCAATATAGATTAAGCACGTGGTATTGAATAACATAGGGTCCAATAATAGATAGAGATTACTATTATGCTTTATGAAATCTATTTAGGTGTTCTTGAGATTTTAATGCATGTGTTTATGTTCGAAGCTTAATTAGAGATAATGAAGTTCGCATAACATGTAGAATTGATTGACCATCGAGAGAGGCTTTTGATTAATTTAGGAACGTCGATTTTCAATCTATGGTAATTATAAGCTAAAACGGTTAAACGGATATTTGATTAAGGAAAGTGTTGGCGGATTCGCAAATCTTAGTGTTAGTAGATCTTGAATTCGTTCTCACTTTTTTAAAGTTAATTGTTTGATAATTTAGTTTTGATTAAAATAGTATAGAATCACAAAAATCCAAAATTTAGGTTATAAATTAATTGGTTAAATTGATATCTGCTCCTCGTGGGTTCGACACTCTATTTATTACTATATTACTTGTCAACGATCCGTCCACTTGCGGGATTATAATCGCAACAACAAGTTTTTGGCGCCGTTGCCGGGGACTAGTTTTATTAATTACTATATTAATTGATAGTTTAGTTTTAACAATTTTTTATTTTTATTTATTTTATTTTTATTTTTATTTTTAGTTTTAGTTATTCGTGATACTGCTGAATTGTATATATTTTCTAATTTTTCAGGTGTTAAGTGTGCATGCTCCGTACAAAAGATCTTGATCTATTTGATTTAGATCCAGAAATTGAACGAAGCTTTCACCGACGACAACGTGAAAAACGTGAAAAGAAAATACAGAAAAAAGACACAATGGCAGACCACCAAGTACATGATCAACTACCTGCAGATTTGATACAAGCACCAATAGCTCGACCAGTTGAAGTTAATGAACGAGATGTTCTTATGGGTGAGTATATGATGCCACCGATTGTTGAGAATCGGTCCAGCATAGTCTATCCACCTTATGGACATGATAACTTCCAGTTGAGGCCAGACGTGATGAATTTGTTCTCGAACAACCTGCCGTTTTATGGGATGACAAATGAAAATCCTCATTATCATATTTCTCGCTTCGATGAATACTGTGGAAATTTCAAATACCACAGTGTTAATGAAGAAGCACTGAAGATGAGACTCTTTCCACACACATTGAAGGAAAAAGCTAGAGAATGGCTAGATTCTCTACCACCTGGGAGCATTACTACTTGGACAGATCTGATCCAGAAATTCACATTGAAATATTTTCCTCCAGCCAGAGTAAACAGACTAAAGTATGAAATTTCCAATTTCCAACAATGCGAGTTGGAAAATTTTCACGAGGCATGGGAAAGATTCAAACAATTGCTCAAAGTGTCCAAGTCATGGTTTCCCCTTAGCAGCTCAGAATCATTATTTCTATTCTGCACTAGCTCCAACCAGTCGTTCTTCAGTGGATTCTGCAGCAGGTGGCTCAATCCAAAATAGATCCGCCGGTGACCTTTACGATCTATTTAAAACCATGAGTGAACAGTTTATTATCGGCGAGAAAGAGGATTGCGTAAGAAAATAACAGGATACATACGGCGGGCACCAATTCGCTTTTATTGGCAAAAATTGATGCATTGGCAAAACAGATGGAAGCACTGAAATACTCTCACTCGGCTAATATGGTTCAAATGCCTCCACCAATTTGTGTAACATGCGGGGAAAACCATCAATCATCAGAGTGCCCTTTGACCAAAGTTGATATGTCATCCTCTCGAACAAATTGCATATGCTCAAAATTTTCAAACGACAATGAGAATAATCCGTGACTCACGACTTTACAATCACGGATGGAGAAATCATCCAAACTTCTCATATGGCAACACTCAAAATATTCAAAATCCACCAAATCATGGAAGACCTCAAGAAAGAGAAGGAGGATTGGAAGAAGCCGTCACGCGTATGGAATCTCAATTGAAGGAGATGCGAGAAAGACAAGATGTTGCTATAAAGAATATGGAAAATCAGATTGGGCAATTGGCTAAAATGTTGACCGAAGCGACAACCGAGCACATGGCCAAGCAATACCGAGGTCAATCCAAAAGAGCAAGTAAATGCAATTACCACGAGGAGCGGAGTTCGCTTACGAGATTCATGTGACTAGACCGGTGTAGAAAAGGAAACCTGTCCCAACAAAGAGAGAAAAACAAATTAGATGCGAAGTTGCACGAGCGAGACTCTCCACCACATATTCCACCACCGACTTACGTCCCTCCAATCCCATTTCCTCGGGCTGCGAAAACATAAGCTAGACCAAAGAATTCAAGAAATTCTTGGATGTATTCAAAAGCTTCACATCAACATACCATTCGCTGATGCCTTAGCTCAAATGCCTAGCTATGCCAAATTCATGAAGAACATTCTTGCAAATAAGCGAAAGTTGGAGGAACACGAAACAAATGGCGCTAAATCGAAGAATGCGAATGCCATATTGCAAAACAAGCCACCACCAAAATTAAAAGACCCAGGGAGTTTTAATATTCCTTGCACTATTGGTAGTTTATATTTTGATAAAGCTTTGTGTGATTTAGGTGCTAGTGTAAATCTAATGCCTTATTCTATTTTTAAGCAGCTCGGTTTAGGAGAAGCAAAGCCGACAACAGTAACACTCCAGCTTGCAGATAGAACAATCAAACGCCCTAGGGGAATAATTGAAGACATATTGGTGAAAGTGGACAAGTTCATATTTCCTGCTGATTTTATTATTCTGGATATGTGCGAAGACAGGGATGTACCACTCATTTTGGGTCGACCTTTCTTGGCTACTGGTCGGGCAGTAATTGACGTTCAAAAAGGAGAACTTATGCTGAGAGTGAATGATGAGCACGTTACATTCAATGTGTTTAAAGCAATTAAATTTTCCAGTTCTCAAGATTCTTGTTTCGAGATTGATGCTATTGACCAGAAGGTAGGGAGCATAGATGATAAAGTTGTTACCCAACACCAGGAGGCACCACTTCGAGAAGAAGAATATGTGCAGAAAGAGGAGTTCCATCCGTCTTCTGTGATCAAAGCTGATGAGGAGCATGAAATTTTCTTAGTTGAGTTCGAGCAGGGCGGCAAAACAAAATCATATCAGTGTGATAAGGGAAAAATCAAGCTCTGGAAGGTAAACAAAATATGTCCAGAAGTTGATCAAAGCAAGAAGAACAGGTCATCCAAAGATTTATTCAAAGTGTCTTGAGCGATCACCACGACAAAGTCAAGCTAATGACTTTAAAGAAGCGCTCAATGGGAGGCAACCCATTCTTCTACCCTTTTATTTAAATTCTTGTAATTTTTTTAGATCTAGGATTTCAATTTACAATTTGCACGTTTTTAGGTTTTTAGGATTTTAAGTAATCTTTCAAGTTCTTAGGTTTTGAGACTACAATCATCGTCATTCCGCATAAGTACGTTTTTCCATTATTGTAAATTTATAAAAAAAAAAATTTCAATTTCAACAAATTTTATCGCAGGACTTTTTGTCCTTGCGATCGCACTTTTTCCAAAAAAAAAAATTATTTTATTATTATTAATAAATTCTTTTTTCTTTTCTTTTTAGGAGTACAACCTGCTGACTGGCTAGATGACATTGAAACAAAGATTTGCCGACCAACCTGTACAGATTTCTCCACCATTTGATTTCGATTCACATCTGGGTAGTCTCTGATCTTTATATACTCTTTTGAATTATTTTTACATTGGGGACAATGCATCTTTCAAGTTTGGAGGTAGTGAAAAAATGTTTGATCTGATGATAATACTTGATATTGATTGTTAAATTATTTAAAAAAAAAATATGAATAGCTTTGCCGGCTAATAATGATTTTTTTTTAATTTTGATGTAATCCATGACTTGTAAACATATTATTACTTTTGTTTAAATGTGAGACTATTTAACCATGTCCGATGTCGTGTTATGTCGGCCAGTTAAGATGATTTTTAGCTATGTTGGTGCACTTATGTTGAAAACAATAGGATACCATTTTTTGAATCTAAGAATCAATTGTATATCAACCAAGTAACCAATAGAGTGAGTAAGTGTGGTAATTAAAACTGTGATAGTGGCTATCTAGGTTATGATTGATTCCATGTATGTTGAAAAAAATCGTGTGGAGCACTTTAGACCAGTTGGAGGAAACTAAGTAATGATCGAATGTTAGGAATCTAATCCTCACGCATGAACTTATTGCATGCAAAGAATAAAAATTATTATTATTATTGCTTAACTCTTTTCGTAGCCTAATTGACTCGAGTGAAAAGGTCCGTAGGGGTTTCTCAAAACCTGATGCCCTAAGGTTCGAAAGACCTGGGAGTCATCGACCTCAAGCTCGTTACATGAGTCATTTAGAAAGCTTAATGGACTGAGTTTTGCACCTTATTAATATCTTATAACTCCTTTAAGTAGCCTATTTGACTCGAGTGAAAAGGCCTGTAGGGGTTTCATAAAACCCGATGCCCTAAGGTTTTGGAAGACACAGAGTCATCGACCTCATGCTCGTTACATGAGTCATTTAGAAAGCTTAATGGATTGAGTTTTGCACATAAGATCTATATATTAAAAAAAAAATTATTTATTTAAATTTAATTTTTATTTCTGTCCAAAAAAAATGATGAAATTCTTTGCAAAGTAAACATAAGGATTAGATGACTAATGGGTTTGACTTACTTAGTAGAAAATTTATGGTCAAGAGTGCTCATAAATTGGAGAATTTTCATAAACCTAGGTTGTCACGATTACTAGCCATCTCAACCAATCTCAAGCAAGAAAAGAATGTGAACCATAACCTTAGAACCAAGATCTCGGGAATTAAAAGAAAAAAAATTTCATTTTGGGAGAAAGTGTACCTTACGAGAGGGAAAGGAAAATTTGACCAAATGGTTGGGCTACCATCACCATAGAAATTAAGTGAATCAAATTAACTGCTTTCAAAACACGTATCAAATATGGTTTAAATAGGATCACGTTTGCAATAGTAATACCTGGATACTCGTCATGAATTATAAGGTTTTACCAAAGAACGGCAAGCTATTTATAGTATAACTATTATGATTATTTTTATTAGTATGTGCATGATTGGTTTTAGCTAGTTTATTCGAGAACGAATAATAGTTCAAGTTTGGGGGTATTTGACAAGTACAATTTTGTACTTATCTGAGCTCACAAAAAGGGATGATTATGAGTACTCTGAGTTGTTTTCAGTTTAATTGCATGTTGTTTTCTTATTATTTTAGGAAATAATCAAATTCAAGTACCAATCTGACGAAAAGAGAACAAATAGAAGAAAAGGGACTCAAACTGCTAAAAAAAGATACTTCAGGGGCTCATCATGCAAATATTAAAGGAAGAAAACCGGATCTGCAGCCAAGTTAACCATGCGATCGCATGGTTAAACAAGGCTGCGATTGCAAGTCCCCAAGATTTTCAGCAGAACATTAACCACATGAACCATGCGATCGCAAGGTTATACGCAGCACCCGTTTTGGCAGTTTTCTGATGGGATTAGAACTCTACAACTCCAAGATAAAACAACAACTTAAACACACGTCTTGGAGTCTTTGGAGAACATTATAAAAGCCAGATAATAGCCATAACAAGGAGAGACGAATTTTGGGAACAAGATACAAGAGGGGAATCGAAGATCAAGACACGGGTTTGAAGATTCTTCAGCCGGAGTCACGGGTTGTATTTATTTCTTCTTCTTTATCTTTCGCCGGATCATGATGAAGTCAATTATTGTCATAATTGACGAAATCATGTCCGACTAATTTACTTTTTCTAGGATGAACGATGAAACCTCATGATTTTTAATTAATTAGAAGTTTTTCCGTTTTAGTAATTAATTGCTTTTGGGTTGATTATTCTTTATGCAGTTTTTCTATTATTTTAATGCCTTATCACCATTAGAATATATTGTGATCTATATTGAAGTCGAGAGATTCAATATAGATTAAGCACGTGGTATTGAATAACATAGGGTCCAATAATAGATAGAGATTACTATTATGCTTTATGAAATCTATTTAGGTGTTCTTGAGATTTTAATGCATGTGTTTATGTTCGAAGCTTAATTAGAGATAATGAAGTTCGCATAACATGTAGAATTGATTGACCATCGAGAGAGGCTTTTGATTAATTTAGGAACGCCGATTTTCAATCTATGGTAATTATAAGCTAAAACGGTTAAACGGATATTTGATTAAGGAAAGTGTTGGTGGATTCGCAAATCCTAGTGTTAGTAGATCTTGAATTCGTTCTCACTTTTTTAAAGTTAATTGTTTGATAATTTAGTTTTGATTAAAATAGTATAGAATCACAAAAATCCAAATCAAATCTGTGTTTCTTTTTATTGTGAAAATTTAGGTTATAAATTAATTGGTTAAATTGATATCTGCTCCTCGTGGGTTCGACACTCTATTTATTACTATATTACTTGTCAACGATCTATCCACTTGCGGGATTATAATCGCAACAACACTACTAACCAAAATTAGATTATAATTTCCATAATTTTTTTTGCCCAGAAAAAATTATCTTTCTTAGAGTATGTAGGGTAAATTTTTTTGTCGATTATAAGTAGTGAGTCTTACCAAATATATGTATAAAAAGTAGATAAAAGTTGTAGGTCGTACAAAATGTGTAAATGAAAATAATGTTTGACTGACTTATACGTGTTTATAAACACACACAAACATAATGTTAATTTTACGATATAGTAGATTAGAATATTGAACCAAACATAGTACAATTTATTCATTCTTTTAATATGGCATAACATCAAATAAAGCATAATGACAATGCCCTTTAACCCATCCTAATAATGTCCACGTTAGTACTGTATATGATACACTAAACGTACCCTTCCAGGATAAGAGCCGAAAATAGGAAAGCATCCTCTAGAAAATGTAATATTTATGCGTTGGAGATTAAATACATTAAAAAAGAATAGACTTGCTAAAAGGGTGTATGGGAAACAAAGCCTATGTCCACGTCATCTTTAAATACTACCATCCCTCTCCTTCGACTACTAGAGACGTGCTAATTTTACTAGGGGGCTCGATAAGTGCGTTTAGGCTCGACTTGAAAATTTCTAAGTCATGCACATGGACTCGAGGTCCTACGGGTTTAGGATCGGTATTCCTTCATATATGATCTCATGAGCATGGCTTCTGATAAGTACAATTTTGTACTTATTGGAGCTCACAAAAAGAGACGATTATAAGTTATATTAATTATTTTCAGTTTAATAGCACATTGTTTTCTTATTATTTTAGGAAATAATCGAATTCAAGTATCATTCTGACGAAAGGACAAATAGAGAGCAAATAGAAGAAAAATAGATTCAATTGAATAGACAAAGAGACTTGAGGGACTTGACATGCAAATATCAAGAAAAAGAACCAAAGAAAGCATCCCAGATAACCATGCGATTGTATGGTTGTCCAAGGCTGCAATCGCAAGATGGCCAAAATTTCTACAGAACATTATTTGTAATAACCATGCGATCGCAAGGTTTTATACCATGCGATCGCATAGGTTAAACGCGCAGTAGTTTTGACACTTTCCTGATTGGATTATAATTCTACAACTCCAAATCGAAAACAACCACCTAGCACACATTTTGAAGAGTTGGGAGACGAGTATAAAAGCCAGAGAGTAGATATATCGCAGGAGACGAATTTTGAGAGAAGAGGATACAAACGAAGAATCGAAGATCGAGGCACGAGATTGAAGATTCTTGAGTCGGGATCATATGTTTTATTTATTTTTTGTTTTTCTTTTTTCGGATCATGATGAATTCAATTATTGTAATAACTAACGAAATCATGTCCGGCTAAATTTACTTATTTCTAGGATGAAAGATGAAACCTCATATTTTTAATTAATTAGAAGTTTTTCGTTTTAGTAGTTAATTGCTTCTTGATTGATAATTCTTTATTCAGTATTTTTAATATTTTAATGCATAATCATCATTAGAATACTCTGTGATTTATATTGAAGTCGAGAGATTCAATATAAATTTAGCACCTGGTTTTGAATAACATAGGGTCCAATAATAGATAGAAATTACTATTATGCTATATGAAATCGGGTTATGTATTCTTGTGATTGAAATGTATATTTTTATGTTCGAAACCTGATTAGAGATAATTAAGTTCGCATATCGATATAGAATTGAATGACCATCGAGAGAAGCTTTTGATTATTATAGGATCACCGATTTTAAATCTAGGATAATTAACCGCTAAAGCGATTAATGAATAATTGATTATAGAACGTGTAGGTGGATTCGCAAATCCTAGTGTTAGTAAAAACTCGAATTCGTTCTCATCATTTAAAGTTGATTATTGATATTTTAAATTTAATTAAAATAGTTTAAATAGTTTTAGAATCACACACAAAAATTAAATCTGTGTTTTACATTTTGTTAGAATTCAAATTATAAATTAATTGATTAAATTGATATCTAGTCCTCGTGGATTCGACATTCTGCACATCATTATATTACTTGTAAACGAACCGTACACTTGCGGGATTAAAATCTAACAACAAGTTTTTGACGCTATTGTCGGAGACTAGTTTTATCAATTATTACATTAATTGATAATTTAATTTTTAACAATTCTTTTTATTGTTATTTATTTTATTTTTAGTTTTATACTTGTTCCAAATTTGTTGTCTTACTGTTGAATTCCAAATTTGTGTTCAGGTGTTAAGTGTGTATGCGCCGTACAAAGGATCATGATCTATTTGATTTAGATCCAAAGATTGAACGAAGCTTTGACCAAAGACAACGTGAGCGAAGAGAAAAGAAACAACAGCAAAAAGACACAATAGAAGATAACCGAATCCAGAATCTGTTACCTGCATATATGAGAAATAATCTTCCACCAGTGGCTCGACCAATTGAACTTAATGAACGAGATATCCTTATAGGTGAATATATGATGCCACCGATTGTTGAAAATTGGTCCACTATAATCTATCCGCCTTATGGACACAACAACTTCAAGTTGAGGCCAGATGTGATTAATTTGTTCTCGAACAATCTGTCGTTCTATGGTATAACAGATGAAAATCTTTATTACCATATTTTTTGCTTCGATGAATACTGTAGAAATTTTAAATACCACGGTGTTAATGAAGAAGCACTGAAGATGAAGCTCTTCCCACACACATTTAAGGATAAAGCTAGAGAATGTTTAGATTCTCTACCGCCTGGGAGCATCACTACTTGAACAGATCTGATCCAAAAATTCACACAGAAATATTTTCCTCCAGCCAGAGTAAATAGATTAAAGTATGAAATTTTCAATTTCCAACAATCAAAGTTGGAAAACTTTCACGAGGCATGGGAAAGATTCAAGCAATTGCTCAGAAAGTGTCCAAGTCACGGTTTTTCTTTAGCAGCTTAGAATCATTTCTTCTACCCTGGTTTAGTTCCAAGCAGTTGTTCTTCAGTCGATTCTATAGCAGGTGGCTCTATCCAAAATAGATCTGTCGGCGACCTCTATGACTTGTATGAGACAATGAGTGAACAGTTCGTTATCTGACCAGATAGAGGGGTGCAAAAGAAAGCAACAGGGATACATGAGGTAGACACAAATTCACTTGTACTGGCAAAAATCGATGCATTGGCAAAGCAGATGGAAGTAATGAAATACTCTCATTCAGCTAATATAGTTCAGATGTCTCCACCAATCTGTGTAACATGCGGGGGGCAAACCATCAATCTTCAGAGTGTCATTTGACAAAAGTTGATATGTCATTCTCTAAACAAGTTGCATATGCTCAGAACTTTCAGCGACAACAGAATAATCCGTACTCACAGACTTACAATCCTGGATGGAGAAATAATCTAAACTTCTCTTATAGCAACACCCAAAACATTCAGAATCCGCCAAATCAAGGGAAACCACAAGAGAGAAAAGGAGGATTGGAAGAAACTGTCATGCGTATGGAATCTAAGTTAAAGGGGATGCAGAAAAGACAAGATGTTGCGATAGAATATAGAAAATCAGATTGGGCAGTTGGCTAAACTATTGACCGAGCGACAACCGGCACATGGCCAAGTAATACCGAAGTTAACCCAAAAGAGCAAGTCAATGCAATCACCACGAGAAGCGGAGTTGAGTTGCCAGAAATTCATGTGAAAAGATCGGGTGTTGAAAAGGAAACTGCATTAAGTAAAGAGAGAGATAACAAATCAGATGTAGAAGTTGATCAAGAAATAGAAAGCACTCCACCAGATTATATTCCACCACTGGTCAAGGCTTATGTTCCTCCAATTCCATTTCCTCAAAGGCTGCGAAAACATAAGCTAGACAAGCAATTCGAGAAATCCCTCGATGTGTTTAAGAAACTCTAAATCAACATACCTTTTGCTGATACTCTAGCACATATGCCAAGTTATGCAAAATTCATGAAGAAAATCCTTTCAAACAAAAGGAAGTTGGAAGAGCACAAAACAGTTATGCTTACCAAAGAGTATAGTGCTATCTTGCAAAATAAGCTACCGCCGAAATTAAAAGCTCCAGAGAGTTTCTGTATTCCTTGTACTGTTGATAGTTCATTTTTCGAGAAAGCATTATGTGATTTAGGTGCTAGCATTAATTTGATGCCTTATTCTATTTTCAGGTAACTAGGTCTTGGAGAAGTAAAGCCAACCACAATATCACTACAGTTAGCTAATCGATTAGTTAAGCGCCCACGCGGGATTATTGAAGATATTTTGGTAAAAGTGGACAAGTTCATATTTCCGGCTGACTTCATTAACCTGGATATGGAGAAGACAAGGATGTACCACTTATCTTGGGACGACCATTCTTAGCTACTGGACGAGCACTAATTGATGTGCAAAAAGGGCAGCTAATGTTGAGATTGAAAGAGGAGCAAGTTACTTTCAACTTGTTCAAAGCAATTCAGTATCCAAGCTCCTCTGACTCATGCTTTCAGATCGATATTATTGATCATGAGGCAACTAACATATTTGTTTTGGAAAATCCTTCAGATCCATGGGAAGCGTATATTATACATTCTCAAGAAGAAAATTCTGACTCTCCAGTTCTTGAAGAATGTGCCAGATATTTACAGTGAGTAGAACTGATGGAAAGAAGAAGTAAATATATGGATCTAGGTACCACACTTCCTCGACAGCCACCTTCAGTTCAAAAAGTCCCAATTCTCTAGTTAAAGCAATTATCTTCTCATCTTAGGTATGCTTATCTCAGTAAGTCATCTACTCTTCCAGTCATTATTGCAAATTCTATTAATCAGGATTAGGAAGATAAACTATTCCGAGTTTTGAAGAATTACAAATCAGCTATCGGTTGGACTATAGCAGACATCAGATGTATCAGCCCGTCCATATGCATGCACAAGATTCTAATGGAAGAGGCATATAAACCAACAGTACAACATCAACGCAGATTGAATCCTCATTTACAAAAAATAGTTCGAGCTGAAGTGTTAAAACTATTTGATGCCGGTATCATCTATCCTATTTCAGATAGTACTTGGATAAGCCCGGTTTAGGTAGTACCTAAAAAAAGAAGAATTACGATTGAGAAGAATGATAATAACGAGCTCATACCAGTCAGATTGACTACCGGCTGGCGAGTTTGTATTGACTACACGAAGCTGAATGATTCCACTCGAAAAGACCATTTTCCTTTACCATTCATTGATCAGATGTTGGAACGTTTGGCAGGTCATTCTCATTATTTCTTTATTGATGGGTACTCAGGATACAATCAGATTCATATAGCACCAGAAGATCAAGAAAAGACTACATTTACTTGCTCTTATGGCATGTTTGCATACAGGTGTATGACATTTGCCTGTGCAACGTTCCTGTCACATTTCAGTGTTGTATGATGTCTATTTTCTCAGTTATGGTTAGAAAATTCATTGAAGTTTTCATGGATGATTTTTCAGTTTTCGGTTCATCATTCGACAAATGTCTCAAAAATTTAACCCTGGTACTTCAGCGTTGCGAGAAAACAAACTGGTACTCAATTGGGAAAAGTGCCACTTTACAGGTCAAGAAGGCATCGTGTTGGGACACGAATTTCACTAAAAGGCATTGAGGTCGACAAAGCAAAAATTCAGTTATAGAAAACCGCCTCCTCAAAACAATGCTTAAGAGAATTTGGTCTTTTCTGGGACATGCGGGTTTCTATAGAAGGTTTATAAAAGGTTTCACAAAAATAACTAAACCGCTGTGCAGTTTGCTGGAAAAATAAGTCAAGTTTCAATTTTCTATAGACTGTCTTAAAGCTTTCAACATTCTCAAGGACAACCTAATCTCAGCACCAGTCATTGTACCACCTGATTGGGATCTACCGTTTGAACTCATGTGTGATGCAAGTGACTTTGCCATCGGAGCAGTTTTGGGGCAGCGTAGAGAAAAAGTCATACATGTCATATATTATGCCAGCCGAACTCTCAATGACGCTCAAATGAATCATGCCACTACAGAAAATGAATTACTAGCAGTAGTATTTGCCTTCGAAAAATTTCGATCTTACCTCATTGGATCGAAAGTGATAGTGCACACGGATCATGCAGCATTGAAATATCTTTTTGCTAAAAAGTTGTAAAACCAAGACTGATTCGGTGGATACTGCTTCTTCAAGAGTTTTACATGGAAATTCGAGTTAAAAAGGAGAGCGAGAATGTGGTATCCGACCACTTGTCAAGAATAGAGCAGTTAGAAGGGAATGAACAAGGTGAAATAAATGAGAAATTTTCAGACGAGCAAATTTTTGGGATAGAGCAGATGGAAAGCGCACCGTGGTATGCAGATTATGTGAATTACCTTGCAAACAATATCGTGCCGCCTGATTATGATCATCAACGTCGAAAAAAGTTCTTTTCAGAACTAAATACTATTTTTGGAAAGATCCTATTCTCTACAGAATGAGAGCTGACCAAGTAATTCGGAGATGTATACCTGAAGAAGAAATGGAGTCTGTCTTAGAGCAATGTGATTCCTCACCATACGAAGGTCATTTCGGTGCTACCAAAACAGTAGCCAAAGTCTTACTATCCGGGTTTTATTGGCCAACATTATTTAAGGATGCCTACAATTTGGTAAAAAAATGTGACATGTGCCAAAGGACGGGAAATATATCTCGAAAGCAGGAAATGCCCCTTCGAAACATTTTAGAGGTTGAACTTTTCGATGTATGGAGAATTGACTTTATAGGACCATTTCCACCATCGTTCTCAAATTCTTACATTTTGGTGGTTGTGGATTATGTGTCTAAATTGATAGAAGCTGTGGCCTTACCGACCAATGATGGCAGGGTGGTGGTGAATTTTCTCAAAAAGAATATTTTCATGCATTTCGGGACTCCTCGAGCAATCATAAGTGACGGAGGAAAACATTTTTGCAACTGGCAGTTTGAAACTCTCTTGGCAAAATACGATGTGAAGCACCATGTGGCTTCTCCGTACCATCCACAAACTAGTGGCCAGGTGGAAATCTCCAACCAGGAGTTGAAAAGGATCTTAGCTCACAGTGAGTACCTCGAGAAAAGATTGGTCGAGAAAACTAGATGATGCTCTTTGGGCATATCGAACTGCATTTAAAACACCAATTGGAATGTCACCATATCGACTAGTTTTTGAGAAGGCGTGCCATTTACCGGTTGAGTTGGAGCACTGAGCCTACTGGGCATTGAGGAAGTTGAACTTTGACTTGAAAGAAGCCGGTGAGAAAAGACTGCTTCAATTGAACGAAATGGAAGAATTCAGGTTCGAGGCTTATGAAAATGCTAAATTGTACAAAGAGAAAACCAAGAATTGGCATGACAAAAACATTCAAAAAATTCAGTTTGAGGTAGGACAAAAAGTTCTCCTATTCAACTCACGACTCAAGCTCTTTCCTGAGAAACTACGTTTAAAATGGTCCCACCCATTCTCGAGTGAGTGAAAGTCTATCAACATGGAGCGGTAGAAGTAGCTCATGACACAAAGGGCAGGTTCAAAGTAAACGGACAAAGGCTAAAACAATACTTGGAGGGTGATTTTTCGAAAGAAAAGTCTTTTACCACTTTAAGCAATCCGGAGTGATCACCACGACAAAGTTGAGCTAAAGACTGTAAACAAGCGCTCAATGGGAGGTCCCATTTTTCTACCTTTTTATTTAAATTTTCGTATTTTTTTCAATTTTAGGATTTCAATCGACATTTTGCACATTTTAGGTTTTTATGATTTTAAGTAGGCTTTCAATTCTTAGGCAAAGAGGCTATGATCATCGTCATCTTGCATAAGCACATTTTCAATTATTTTAATGTTATATTTAAAATTTTAAAAAAAAATTAATAAAATATTTCAAATCACAGAGTTCTATATGCGATTGCATAGAATTATCCATCATGATCGCATAGATCGAAAGCGTAATGTCTTCGCTTGATTTTGGTATCCTGCGATTCTGAAATTTCATTCCTTGCGATCGCAAGGTCTACCAGAGCTATTAAAAACCGAGATTTACCTTTCATTTTCAAAAACATATATTTTGACTTCCAACGGTTTCCTCTCTTCAATCCTTTGTCTCCAAAACCTAACTAGCATCTTTGGGCTTCAAATTACACTCAATCAAGCATTCATAAACGTCCAAATCCACGAATTCAAAGGTAAGTTTACATTTTTTAAAATTATTTTCTAATTTTTGATAAATGTGTTGTAATGTTTGATTAGATTAGGCTTGAATAGAAAGGGAAACATGTTATGGAGTGGGTTTAGATGAATAGGTTGTGAAATTTTTTTGACTTTGATTGAATCCCCCAATTTATTCAAACCATTGAAGAACAACTCTTGCATACAAAGTGTTCGACAAAATACTCCAACCAAAATTTTTGCCAAATTTTGGGAAACTGTTACCCTAGGCTAATCTAAATGACTAATGCCATCACTTAGGATCATTCAATTAGGTTTGGATACACTTAAATCACCAAATTCAAGCCGGGACCAAGATCGGAAATCGGGCACCCATGGCGCCCCACAACAAAGCCATTTCACCGCTCTCCCTGTTAGCACTTTCGTCCCACGTCCATTTGGCCCAAATGACCTCGAAATCCTATAAAATTTGAATATGTGGTAGACCAAAGCATGCACTTTCATGCCACTCCCTTCCGTTTCACTTTTGCACATTCTTAGTAGATTTCTCGGAGCACGAGGTAGCTTAGTCAAACATAATTTTTCGAAAAATTTTACCTAAAGTTTAGGATAGTTTGGGGTTAAAAACTTAAACCACATATGTTATTTTTTGTATCTAACTTGTTTTTGTTCATTTTACAGGTCATGGCTCCAAAACGACCCCCAACCGCCGCTGAAAAGGAAAAGAAAAAGGCATCAAGAAGCATGTCAAAAAGAGCCCGGGTAGAAAACACCGAATCCCGCCATTATCTTTTCGAGGAACACGAGGAAAGATTCAAGAAGTTTATTAGCTAATGGACCATATGGGGGAGCAGAGATTACAAATGGAAGACTTTCCTCACTCCGAGCTTTATAACCTCATTGACATATGCGGCTAGTCCAAGATTACTGATACACCTCACAAGTTATACTTCCAGCTCGTCCATGAATTCTACACCAACTTCAACCAAGAAATCGACATTCACGAGACAGAGCACTATGCGCAGACTTGAGTACGGGGTAAATGGTTTATGTTTACCCGGGGTCATCAACGACTACTATGGTATAACCACCGAAGATATTCACCCTATGCCCTCTATTCAGGATATGGGTGAGGTGGCCCGGTTTCTATATGGCCGAGATGATGCATGGCCACTACCCAGGAGGGACTTCAAGTACAACAAATTGACAAACTTCCTTTTCATCCCGAATGTGTTTGTGAGCCACAATATCAACCCGACCGCGCATCAGACTACTATCAATAATGCTAGAGCTCGACTATTATACCATATCGCTCACGGGAGAAAGATAGATTTAGAGAATTATATCTACACCCTGACCAGCATGCTGGGCTTCCAAACAGAAAAAAGGCACACAACCATTTTCCCAGCTCTAATTAGTGGTATCTGCGAAGCAGCGGGGGTCCAGATCTTACCAGCAGAGTCGGTATTGAAGGCAAAGGGACCTATCAATCGCTATGCCTTGGAAAATGCAAGAAGGCATATTGCACGCATTGTAGGGGCAGCCCCAGTCAAAGACGAGTAGGCTCAAGAAGAGCAGCCAGTCGCACCTCAGCATACCGCACCTCTCGGAGACATAACATCCATGCTACATCGCCTACTAGAGGTTAGGCTAAGCAAACCCAGCTCATTGTCGCTACGCAGACTGACTTGTGCACGGTGCAACAAGAGTTGACGATGTTGCGATCTTGAGTGGATGCAGTTCGACACAATCAGATAAATATGGAGATCGATCGACCTTGATCGACACGGGCGGTCGATCGATCGATCGGATCATGATAGGTCAAAAGGCGGCTAGACAAATGTGCGGGCAAGCTGGATGATATTCAAGACTAGATTTGCAGGCCGACACCCATGCCAGCACCTCCACCAATTGATCCTTCCACACTACTTCTGCCGGCATCATCTGACCCACCTCGGAGAAGTCTCTAAATTTTTATGTGTTTTGTTTCTTTTGAATTACATTGGGACAATGTATGTTTCAAGTTTGGGAGAGATGTATGAAAAAATTGCTTGACTTGATAAATGATATTTGATTTTTAAGTTAGTTTGATTATTAATTTATTCCATTTAAAAAAAAAAGAAAAAAGAAAAAAAGAGCACGTTTATGTTATATGAATAACCTTGTTGACTAATGGCCCAAATTTTTTATTATTTACGTTTTACTTTAATCATGAGTTGTGGATAGATAATTACTTTGTTTAAATGTGAGGCTATTTAACCATGTTTGATATAGTGATGTGTTGGTCGGTTATAATGATTTTCAGCTATGTTGGTACACCTAAATTGAAAACAATAGGATATTTTTTTTAGAACTTAGAATCATCTGTATCTCAAACCAGTGACCAATATAGTGAGAAAGTGTGGTATATCAGCAATGATGGTGGCTATCTAGGTTGTGATGGATTCCATGTATGCTAAAAAATTGTGTGGAACACTTTAGACCAGTTAGAGGAAGCTAGGTATTGACTGAATGTTAGGAATCTAGTCCCTTAGCATGAACTTGTTACACGCAAGGAACAAGGTTACTATTAATATATTATAATTCTTTTCGTAGCCTATTTGACTTGAGTAAAAAGACCCGTAGAGGTTTCTCAAAACCCGATGCCCTAAGGTTCGAATGACCTGGCGTCATCGACTTAAAGCTCATTACATGAGTCATCTAGAAAGCTTAAGAGATTGAATTTTGCACATAAGATTTATACAAAAAAAAAAAAATTATAAAAAAAGAAATGTAATTCTGCTAAAGCCAGTGAAAAAATCTTTGCAAAGTAAATATGGAGATTAGATAACTAATGTGTTTGACTTACTTAGTAGAATTTTCTGGTCGAGAGTGCTCAGAAATTGGAGAATCTTCATAAACCTAGGTTGTCACGATTACTAGCTTTCTTAACGAGCTTCAAACAAAAAAATAATGAGTGGGTTGTAACTTTTGAACCAAAAATCTCAAGAATTGAAGGAGAACATCATTTTTGGGAGAAGTGTATCTTACGAGAGAGAAATGAAAAGTTGATCAAGTGGTTGTGCTATCACCACCATAGAACTTGCGGGGATCGGATTAACTACTATCACACACATCTCAAGTATGGTTTAAGTAGAATCACGTTTGCAACTATATTACCAGAACACTCGTCATGAATTATAAGTTTTTCTTTTTACAAAAGCTGAAACAAGAACGACAAGCTATTTATATTGTGAATTGTGTTACTGCTTATTTTATTAATTACAAGATTATCTTTAACTAGTTTATTCGAACTTTTTAAAGAAAATGAGCCTCCACACTAGGAAAACGATAACTCAAAGGGCGGCAAAAATCTAGCTAAAAATAACTGTTGACACTAGGCATATATACAGATGGGGTAACTTGCGCGCGTCCTTGTGGCAATAATGGCACCACACACATATTATCATGTACTGATTGTCGTGTAACGCACCCAACCCACGAAAATAGTGAAGTGTCCAGAGATTAAGAAATGTTCACGACCATTATTGATAAAAATGATTTTTTATGACAAAAAATTGTGTCATTAAAAATGAAAATTTCTATTAGTTAGCTAACATAGTTGTATTAGAAGAATGAGCACTCTTGGTGCTTCAAACACTGGGAAAAGGCTTATCCTCGTGGCACAAAATTTGTGAATGTATCCCTTTAAGAAGGGATTCTTCATAGCATAGCAAGAAGGAATGAGTCAAAATGACATCCTCAAGTCAAAATGACATCCTCATGTTGAGGAAGGAATAAAACAAAATTCAATTTGAATTGAAGAAAGCTAATCGAAAATAGTTAATTATTAATTTGATCGTTAGAGTGTCTTTGGGAACTCAAAGTCCTCGAAAAAGATAATATCATCACAATTATATTTAAATTTTTATTTATTTATATTAAAGTCTATCAAAGGCTAGAAAATAGTTACTGCACTTCTAATCAAGTTTAGATAAGGGGTTTGACACTAACCCTTACCTATAGAGTCATAACAAAGTTAATAAAAAACGAATTTGAAAGTTATAAAACATAGATTAATTAAATTTAAAATAATTTTAACCTTAATTAAATGAGCAGTTGACAAAACACAGTTAGAACTGACGCGTTGTATTGAAAAACAGTTATGACTCGTACTTGTAGATTAAAGCGGTGTTCGTTTACCCAACTTGTGTATAGTAGAATTTAAAGAATTAAATATGAATACAAGATGTAACGTGGTAAACTCCAAAGGGAAACATCCACGGACTCCCATGTCATGAGTAAAAACTATCCACTAATAATCTTGATTAAAAATATAATAGTATCCGATTTTTGTAATTTCACAAAATTAACAAAATAACAATCAAAAGAATATAGATCTCCTTTGATACTTCTTCTTATGACTTGTTGATAAAGTGGAATCAAACTCACCGGTCATGACTTTATCGCCACTTCCCTATTGTACTTAACCGTAACCACCACTTGGATTAAGAACTCTCGTTCTTAACTTCACGCCAAGTAGATTAATCAAGATATGGAATTGTTTGTTGAGCACCAATTTGTTTTTGATTCTTCTTGTTCTTCCACCAAGAATCCAGCCGATTTGTGCTTGGAGAAACAATAACCAAAATTGTATTTTCAAAGTTTAATTCCTTATTGATTTGTACTCTTACTTATAGGTAAAGTAGTAATCAAATTAAGAATTATTTCTTACCTAAAAATCTGCAACAAGAATAGTAAGACAATTAATAGGAAAAAATATATAAAAAGATATTCTAGATTTGTAAGAGTAATGAACTTAGGAAACTCAAGATTATCTTTAAATATTTCCTTCCTAAACAAATATAAGAGAATAAGAAAAGATCATTTAACCTACAAGTGAGCTGTTCCTGAAATTCACGTGATCATGAAGATATATAAATAAGCAAACAGAATAAAATATAGCCCACTATTTTGAAAAATAATCTGCTTATTATTCCAGTCAGTTATAACTAATAACAACGTGACCAGTCAGAACAAAAACGTTAAACTCCTTTTTTAACATTAAAAATCAGTAATATTAATTAAGAGAACCAATATAAAAAGATGAAAAAATATGATACATATTTTTCCAACAATCTTCCCATTTGGCGTTGTCTAATTACAAAAAAATATATATATCAGATTTTTAACGTATGTATGTATGGTATGTGTTATAGCAAGTGAACAATTAAAGACAATATGAGCATAAACATATAAGGGTTATTGTTCTCTTTAGTGTGTAAATCAAAAACTCCTGCAAAGAAGTTAATAATATATGCAAATATTACACACATTAGACACAGATTTTAATATTGCTCCCCCTTTGTAAAGTACCATCAAAGTTTAATCATCAAACCACCACAAACTTAAAAATACCTTACAACTCTCCCTTTTTGTAATAAAATTGTCAAATGAAATGGTAAGGGGGAAGAGAAAACAGAAGTAAAGCAGAGTGTAAGTGTTAATACAGTCATCTATGATCAGTCATAACCAAATAGTTAGAGAGTTAGAAGTTAGAACTAAAAACAGTCAGTTCTGGGAGGGTCTGAACTTTTTTGCACCAGATACAAACGATTTTGCATCTCTCTTGTGAATAGGGGTATCTGATGGAGCAACAGGTTGAGAAGCATCTGACATAGGTGCATCAGGTGAAGGAGCAGTTATCTCAACTACTGGATCAATACTCGGAATATCCATCTAACTTTCATAGTGTGAAGAGAATTCTAGAGTAACTATAAGGTATGCAGACTTGATATGTTCATCGCCCATATATTCAATTTTAGCCAACACCCTACGTATGAAATTAAACTCATCATAAAAACTTTTGGTTAAGATGAAAAGCTGATCTACCTGAGTTCTGACCAGCCCCACTTGAGTCTCCAGTGCGTCCAAATGCCCAGACTGGTCCAAAGAAGACAATGTGCTTTAGAACCCTAGGAGTGGGATGTGGTGTTCCACCCAAATTTGTAAATTCATGAACACCTAATGCTAAAATATCCTCAGAGAACCTGCTTGAATCCATGGTAGGCGCTTCTTGGTGAACGAGAAAGTGATGGATGAGAGCTAGATATGGTAGCCTGTACTGTTTGGCCCTTATCGACCCTTCATAAACAATTCTGTCAAAATTATTTTGACCCAATCAACCGTCAACCTCATTCCCAACATGTAGAGCATACCAACCCTGTCCTCTGAAATGTCTGATCGATGAGTCAATGGATCAATATTGTTGATTAGTATTTGGTAGAGAACTTTGTATTTGGGTAGTAGTCAATAAGCAGTCAGTTCTTCAGATTGTAGCCACGCAGAGCCAGTTATTTTCTGCGCAATGCTGACATTGGTCAATTCTTCATCACTTGTGACAGTCACGACATTCAACCCAAGCTAGTCCCTTAGAGAGTTAGGACTGAAATTAACACGTCATCCTCGGACATAAACTTGCCACCTAAATTCATTGTTAGCCTTCTCCCAGATTTTTTAGAGGATTGGCCATAAATTCCTTGACTAGAGTCTCATTGAATGGCCTAGAAAAACTTAACAGATTATGTAGTTTATGAAAATCAACAATTTCAACCAAACCAAACGAATTAAATTCATGAATTGCTACCTTGCACTCAACGATGAACTTGCAATATGAGGTAAATGAAAGAAACAGACTCTCAGTAGCCTCAAACAGAAAACAGTAATTGAGGAGATTAATAAAGTGTCTACCTCTAGTTAATGTTTCAAGTTTGAAAATTTGTAGGTTTGAACTGGGAGTAGGCAGTACTCTGTAGGCACCTCCTGAGACAGTGGGTGGCCTGTTCTGACTAGCAGGTGTGGGCTCTTCCGTAGCATCCCCAATTTTACATTTTTCTTTTTAGCCCTCATGGCTCTTCTTGGTGGATGAGGTGTTGGAGTAGACTCCGAAGATTCTTCTGAATTAATGTTAAAATCAGATCTGATTTTTGAGAAGGGAGATTACTTAAACCTTCAACGATTGGGAGGGGGGAGAGGACGTTCAGACTCCTCATCTCCAGTCCCTTCATCCTCACGACCATCTTCTTCACTTTCATGATTTGTAGACCAATTGTAGATCCATTACCGTCATCTCCTTCTTTATCAGACTCTTGAGAACTTAGTGAAACTTTCTTGCTTAGAAAAGTAATTGGGTCTTTAGATGTTTGATGGAGTCGTGATTTAGAATGGCTGACCGGTGGCTGATAGGCAACAATGTCCGTTGATTGTTTAGCCTGAGATGCAACAGCCGCTGGAGAAGTGTCTGGATCTGAACTGGAGGGTTCCAGTCTTCGTGCACTTGCCTGGAGATTCCTTACCGGCGACATTTGAGGCCCTATCGCAGTTTCAGCAGCAGACACTAGAGCAAAAGTGTCCTTGGATAAACTTCCAAGATTTTTCTTTGATTTTGGCATCTTAGTTTTCACTGTTGTTTGAATTTGAAAGAAAAACTCAACACAACTTCAAAATCAAGTATTAGAGACGGAGATTAAGTTTTGTACTTGAACACACACGTGAAGAATGAAGAACAGACCCTAGGTTGTGGTTTAAAAGGGGAAAATTTGTAAAATTGCACAAAGAGGGAATGGTTAAATTGGGACGTGTGCAAATCAGTTACCAAAAATAAACTAATGATTGACCTTTATGAACATAAAAACCTCCCTTAACCAAATATTTGAAGTTCGAATTTATTCCCATAAAAAGCTATTTTATGGAAATTTGAATTTTTAAATTAGGAAGATCAATTTAAAAATCAGTACAAAATAAGATTGAATTCTGTAAAATATTTATCCAGATTTTTCTCAGTTAAAGCTGATTGTACTGTCAAAATTAGACTGTTGATTGAAAATCCTATGAAAAGGCCCACACAAGACAATCACACAAAATTAATGACAATAATTTATGAAATAAAAATAAATCTTTTATTTATAGGCAAATTTCATAGTCTATAAATTATACAATCAGTCCAAAAATATCAAAATAAACAGGAATCTTCCAATTAGATATATGCACATAATTAGATTCAATTATTTTGTCAGATTTCTAATATGAGTGTGTGATAGGACATACTAAACCAGTCAATCATAATTTGTCCCATTAAACCAAACTGAAGCTTGTAAAGAAGATAAGTACAGATATGTATTTCAAATCAGTCATCATCTAAATATATCTTTTTTTTAAAAAAATATATGCGTGCCAGACAGGAGTACCATAGCAATTTTTTTGAGTACTCATGTTGACCTTTAATTATATATATATATATATATATATATATATATATATATATATATATATATATATATATATATATATATATATATTGTTTTGTCAAAGTACTGAATTTATAAGTTCATGGAGTTGACTTTCTCACAGCCATAGGAGTTGCCCTTTTCTACAAGATGTATATTCATTATCAAGGACGGCTGCACACATCTATGGTGGTAGCCCCCTCCTCCATAATTTTGTATGTTTAACACAACAATATACTATAGTACCGAGAGACATAGATACTGACCATAAGTCCACAACAAAGTACGAAGCTACTTTAAAGATAACAATCCAGTTGTAGTAAAGAACAATCAAACAAATCAATATGTCCTCAAAGTGTGCTTATCTGAGCATATTTTACCATAAGTATAATAAGCATACCATACTGATTGGTTAATCTAAATAAATCTTAATATTCATAGACCAATCATACATTTATTTTATTTACTATTTGCAAGAACACCCCTCTTTTCTTTTTTATTTTTTAAAATAAATGCGAACAAACATACATGATAAAATCAAACAAAAAGAAAAACGCTACTTCTACTAAGTATACAATTTTTTTAAAAATAATACTAATGAATTAAGAAAATGCCTACAACTTTTCGTGGAGTCTGAAATCTAGCAGAATCTAAGGCCTTGGTGAGCAAATCTGCCAACTGATACTTAGTCTGAATATGTTCCAAAGTAATTACTTTTTCCTCGACCAAATTTTTAATAAAGTGATGTCGAATGTAAATATGTTTGGTCCTAGAGTGCTGATCATGATTTTTAAAAATATTGATAGCACTAGTTTTATCACAAAATATAGTAATAGAATCTTGATCAATACCATAATCACATAGCATTTGTTTCATCCAGAGTAGCTGAGTGTAACAACTACCAGCAGCAACATACTTAGCTTCTGCAGTAGATAAAGAAATAAAGTTTTGTTTCTTATTTAACCATGCAATGAGATTGTTACCAATATAAAAAAAATCCACCACTCGTGCTTTTCCGATCATCCAGTTTTCGACACCAACAAGATCGTGATATCCCGCAAGATGAGAGTTAGCATGCAAGATGAGAGTTAGTATCATTATTATACCATAAGCTAAAATCAAAAGTACAATTAATATAGTGAATAATTCGCTTCACAACTGCAAGATGTGATTCTTTTGGTTTGGCCTGATAACACGCACAAACTCTAACACTGAATGATATGTCAGGACGGCTTGCAGCCAGGTACAACAAACTGCCTATCATGATCCTGTATAGACTAGAGTCAACCTCTTTTGCCCTGGTCATCTCTGGAGATTTAAAAGGATGTGGCCATAGGAGTTCTAACTGACTTGGTTTGTTCAAGATCGAACTTCTTCACCAGATTTTTAGCATACTTGGCATGTGATCTCTGATGCAACCTGTTTGATCTGTAAACCTAAAAAAAGTCTAGTTCACCAACCATACTCATCTGGAATTCATTTTTCGTAAGTAAAACAAATTCCTTGGATTTTGTTTCTAATGAAGAATCAAACACAATATCATCAACTAAGATTTGTGCAACTGTTAATCTACTTTTGAGATGTTTGATGAATAAAGTTTTGTTAGCTCCTTCTCTCTTGTATCCTTGTTCCAACAAGAACATGGTCAATCATTCATACCAAGCACATGGGGCTTGCTTTAGTCCGTATAAGGCCTTTTTGAGTCTAAACACATGGTCGGGAGAATAATGATCAACAAATCTCTTAGGCTACTCAACATAGACTTCTTCATTCAGAATCTCATTCAGAAAGACACTTTTGACATCCATTTGGTATAGCTTGAAACTCATTTGACATGCTACAGGTAGTAGAAGTCTAATGGATTCAAATTGAGCCACATGTGGAAATGTTTCATCAAAATCCACTCCTTCTAGTTGAGTGTATCCATGTGCAACCAAGTGTTCATTGTTTCTGAATATGTTGCCATGTTCATATGATTTATTTTTGAATATATACTTTGTCCCGATCACATTTGTGTCCTTTGGTCGAGGTACAAGTTCCTACATTTCATTTCTATCAAATTGAGCTAGCTCTTCATGCATGGCTAGAACCTAATTTTCATCAATAATTGCTTCATTTATATTTTTGGATTCAATTTGTGAAGTGTAACAAACATTTCCAAGTTCATTAGCAAGCCTCCTCCTAGTCATCATACCGTCTCCAGAATTTGAGAGAACATTGTCCAATGGGTGTGTTTTCTGTAGCCAAGAAGGAGGTTGCCTTCTCGTATTCTGTTCATTAGTTGTATTTGGTACGTCAGAACTTCCAGGAATAGGGACAGAGACACTAGAACTTAATGCAGGCAGTTCCGTCTGTCTATCACTATCTAGAACAGACACATGGTTGTCTTGAGTAGTTTGACGTCCATCAACCTGTTCTTCCAAGGTTTGAATATTAAGTTCCTGTGAATAAGAGGAAAAATCATCAGTGTCGTCAATTTTTACATTAATTGATTCAATGATAGTTTGAGTACTCATGTTGTAAATTCTGTAAGCTCAGCTGTTCTCAGAATAACCAATAAGCACTCCCTCATCACTTTTTGAATCGAATTTACCCAAGTATTCAATAAACACTTCCTCATCACTTTTTGAATTAAATTTACCCAAGTATTCCCAATCATTTAACCTTATCACTTTTTGAATTGAATTTACCCAAGTATTTTCGATCATTTAACACATAGTATTTGCTACCAAAAGTATGCAAATATTTGAGATTTGGTTTTCTTCCTTTCCAGATTTCATGAAGAGTTTGAGTGGTTCATATGCTTAAAGACACACAATTCAAAATATAGCAAGCAGTATTTATAGATTCAGCCCACAATTTAACAGAAAGTTTTTTACTGTTTAGCATTACTCTAGCAATCTCTTGTAAAGATCTATTTTTCCTTTCCACAACTCCATTTTGTTTAGGAGTTTTAGGTGTAGAGAATTCATGAAAAATACCATTTTTATCATAAAATGTAGAGAAATTAGTGTTTTCAAACTTCCTCCCATGATCATTCTAATCCTCAATATTTTTATTCCCTTAAAATATTTTTCTGTAGTTAATTTTAGGTGCAAAAATTTAAATCTTTCAAAAACGTCAGATTTTTCTCTTAAGAAATCTACCCAAGTATATCTAGAAAAATCATCCATGCAGGCATAGATATATTTCTTGCCACCAATACTTTCAATTTGAATAGGTCCCATTAAATTCATGTGAAGTAATTCTAATAAATGAGATGTAGTAAGAAACGTACCTTGCTTGTGAGTACTTTTGGTTTGCTTACCTTTTAGGCACAAACCACACAATCTTTTAGATTTTTCAGTAAGTTTAGGAACGCCTCGTACTTTATTTAATTTTTTTAGTCTCAACAGATCAATATAGTTTAAATGTCTCAACCGTTTGTGCCACAACTCGGTAGAGTCAGTCTTTGACATATGACAAGTAAATTTGGTGTCAAGAAGATAATATTTATCACAAGACCTAGTACCATGTATAATACAACTACCAGTATATTTCAAAACTTTACAATATTTTTGTGATAACATAACTAAGTGTTTATCATCACAAAGTTGGCCTATACTAATCAAGTTAGCTCTCAAAGCTACAATAAAAAATACTTCTTTTAATGGAGACAATCCATCAATTAGGATAGTGCCTACACCTTCATTTTTACTATATGTTCTATCACAAAAGTGACCAAACCACCTGTATGACTCTTGTAGTTAGTTAGATAAGATCGATTATCAGTCATGTGTCTAGAAGAACCACTATCAAAATGCCAAGAGTTTTGAATAAAAGTTCTATAGGCAACATCAACCATATAACAATTTAAATCACCCATTTTAACCCAAATTTGTCTTACTTTAGTGTTGTTATGGTATCTCATTTGTCTACTAACCAAGTTTTTACTATAAAAACAACGAAAATAGTCATGTCCTAGATTACCACATATACAACATTTTACAAAGTAATTTGATTTACCTCTCTGCATTGAAAATTGATACATTGGTTGTATAACTGTTTCGTGACTATTTTTGAGTCTTAGCATTGATTAGAACCTACATAGGCAAGTCAATCTCAGTCCTGATGGTAATGTGAGTAGTTTTGTCCGAAAATACAGCAGACTGTGTTTCTTTGACGAAATTGATCTGATTCTCAACTTTTTCTTTACATTTTTCAACATATCTCAAACCTTCTTTGACGTTTAGAGTTCTTCCATAGCTTAGGGTTTCAATAAAGCAGGATGCTCCAATTGTTAGTTGTTTGACCCTTTCTTTTGATTTTTCTAATTCATCAAGAAGATTTACAATTTGATCGTCCTTCTCTTTTAAGAGATTGGTCAAAGTGTCATTTTTAGAATCAACGCTATCTTATCATCTTCCAAAAATTCCATCATGACATGAATAGAAATTTTTTTCTCCTGTTCGTCTTTTAATTGTTTGCTCACATTGATGTAGTTAGGACACACACGGTTTAGTTATTCAAATGTTGTAGTCAAGGAATCAGAACGTGCAGTCAATTTTTGCACTGGGTCAGTACTAGAATGTAAGTTCACACTGAGAGACATTACCTGATCATCAGTAGTTCTGTTGTTCTCGTCCTCGTCTGAATCCTTTTCTTCATCTTCACTCTAAGTAATATTCATAACCTTATTGGTACGAAATTTCTTTAGAGTATTCACACATTCAAAAACAATGTGACCAAAACCCTCACACTCATGGCATTGAATTTGATTGTCAGATCTATTCATACATGTAGTGGGATTTTGTCTTGTGTTGTTCGAAAATCTCTTCTTTGGTTGAAATGGGGTATTCAAGTTTTTACCTTTCTGATTTCTTTTTAAAAAATTTTTAAAATTTTTTGGTGAGCATGGCTGTGTTTTCATCAGTTTCACTTTCTTCACCATCAATATCTTCTTCATCTTTTTCAATTTTGAAGACAATACCAGATCCATTTTCTTTTTTCTTCCTTTGTAGATGTAGTTCATATGTTATCAATCATCCCACCAATTCTTCAACCTTCATTTTCTCAATCTCCTTGCTTTCTTCAATGGAAGTTACTTTAGAGTGAAAATGTTCAAGCAAGGATATGAGATTTTTCTTTACAATTTTACTCTCCGAGTATATCTTTCCCAAGGTATAAGCTGTATTGGCGATGTCACTGAGTTTTTCATAGAAGTCTTTAAATTGTTCACCATCTCTCATGGTCAGTTGTTCAAATTCAAGAGTAAGAATTTAAAGCTTGGATGACTTGATAATAGAGGTTCCTTCGTGAGCAATCTGTAAGATGTCCCAAGCTTCTTTAGCAACCCGACAAGTAGAAATCAAACGAAATTGATTAGAATCTACAAAAGAGAATATGGCATTTAAAGCTTTGGAATTCTAATTAGTACAATTAAAATCAATTGTAGCCCACTTTTTTGCCCTTTTCTCTCTTTCTAAACCATTTTCAATAATGGTGGGAGTTTTATAGCCATAGACAATAGAGTGCCAAGTTTTTTCATCAAGAGATTGGATATATACTTGAATCTTAATTTTCTAATAGGCATAATTAGTACCATCTAAAACTGGTGATCTAAACAGAGCTACGTTCATATCTAGATTTTTTGAATCACACTTATAGAAGTGTACCTGCTCTGATACCAATTGAAAGTTATAAAACCTAGATTAATTAAATTAAAAATAATTTTTTTCTTAATTAAATGAGCAGTAGATGGAACGCAGTCAGAACTGACGCGTTGTATTGAAAAACAGTTATGACGCGTACTTGCAGATTAAAGCGGTGTTCGTTTACCTAACTTGTGTATAGCAGAATTTAAATAATTAAATATGAACTCAAGATGTAACGTGGTAAACCCCTAAGGAAAACATCCACAGGCCCCTGCCATGGGTAAAAATAATCCACTAATAATTTTGATTAAGAAAATAGTATCCAGTTTTTATAATTTCACAAAATTAAAAAATTAACAATCAAAAGAATATAGATCAACTCCCTATGATACTTCTTTTTCTGACGTGTTGATGAAGTGGAATCTATTGACCTATGTTTAACTTTAAACTTTAATGTTTTGATTATAACAAACAAAATAGTTGTGTTTTCTAACAATATATTTTCAAGCAATATTCAAAGTGCTACAAATTGAACTCTCATGCAATGTCAAGATCAAGTCAAAATCAATACAAGAGTTCAAGTATCTCAAGATCCAAAATTCAAGATTCGAAGATCAAGATCGAAGAATATATTTCTAGATAAAATTGTAAAGGTATTAACACTTTGATCCTTAGCAATTAAATGAATGAAAGCTCAAAAATATTTTTATGCATCAAAAATATTTTTTATCACTTGCATAAATATTTTTATCAAAGTCAAAAATCAATTTTTCAAAACTGTAGAAACGGACAATCCGTTTGATAAACCGGTTAAACCGGTCGACTGTTTGAACTGAACCGATCGACCGTTTGAATGTCACTTTTCAAAAAGTGTCGGTTCTGATTTTTTACAGTTCCAACGGCTAGTTTTAACCATCTGACCGTTTGGTCATCCGTTTCAACAGAAAGTGACAAAAATTCATCTCTATAAATACCACTTCATTTATTATTATTGAACAATACTTACAAGAGCATTTATAGAGAGAATCATATTGAAAAACTTCATTTAAAGTTTCATTACATTTATATCTTCAATATCTCTTATTGAAAAACTTTGTTTGATTAAATCAAACTTTTGATTTATCATTCTCAACAAAGTTTTCTTCTAAACCTTCCCAAATGTTTTCTTGAAGAAGATGAAGTTCAAGAAGAAATTGCCAACATGTGCTTCATGGCTATTGAGGATGAGCTAAATACAAACAACGATGACTCTTACATTGACATATCTACCTCTTATGATAAAATTCTTGAAGAATTTGAGAAACTTATTTCAAAATACTCTATTCTTAACAATAAACACTCATTATTGAAAAAAGTAGTCAAGAAACTCTGTATTGCACAAAAAGACTTTGAAAATGAAAAAGATGATCATAAGTCATTAATTAAAGAAAATGTTTCATTGAAAGAAAAAATGATTGATTTAACAAGCAATGTTCACAAATTTACCCAAGAAAAGAAAAATTTTAAATTAATGCTTGGTGAGCAAAAATGTCTGTTCAACAAAGAAGGAATTGGATAAAAACTTCTCTTGAAATAAAAATCTCTTGAAACCATATTTGTAAAATCATCCATTTTTTCTCAACAAAACATCACATGTAGTTTTTGCAAGAAAATTGGTCATATTGTTTATAATTGTTCAACTAAAAAGAGATTATACTTTGAAAAGAAACACAAGTGGATAAACGAATCCACAAACACTAACTATCAATGACCCAAACTTATGTGGGTACCAAAAATAAAAAATTAAAATTATTTTTGTTGGTACCACGAAAAGTCAAGAGCAATTGGTTATTGGATAGTGGTTGTTCAAAACACATGACGGGAGATCGGTCATTATTATCAAATCTCAAAAGAAAAGATGTAGGTCATGTAACTTTTGGAGACAATGCCAAAGAAAAAATCATAGGCATTGAAAATATTGGTAATTGTTCTTCTCCCTCTATTGAAAATGTTTTATTAGTTGATAACTTTAAACATAACTTGCTTAGTATAAGTCAATTGTGTGATAAATGTTATCTCATTAAATTTGATTATTCTAAATGCCTCATTGAGGATGTTATATCTAAAGAGGTATTGTTCATAGAGAGCCGAAGTAAGGATGTCTACATCATATCTATTGAATTTGAACTTAAAAAAAAAATAATGTCTTTCAAGTATAAATAATGATTCTTGGTTATGGCATAGGAGATTAGGCCATGTTAGCATGGACTTACTTTCAAAAATCTCCAAAAATAACTTTGTAAAAGGTTTACCAAATATAAAATTTGAAAAAGATAAAATTTGTGATGTTTGTCAATTTGGAAAACAAGTAAAAAGATCTTTCAAACTTAAGCAACACTCCTCTACTTCAAGACCTTTACAACTTCTCCACAAGGACTTATTTGTACCCTCTAGAACTGCTAGTTTAAGTGGAAAACATTATGCATTTGTTATTGTTGATGATTTTTCAAGATTTACTTGGTCATTTTCTTGAATTTAAAAGATGAAACTTTAAATGCATTTAAACATTTTTGCAAAAGAGTCCAAAATGAAAAAGGATACACCATTACCACAATTAGGAGTGATCATGGTGGAGAATTTGAAAATATAGCTTTTGATGATTTTTGCAAATCAAATGGATATGAATATAATTTCTCGGCTTCTTCTAGAACTTCTCAACAAAATGGTGTAATAGAAAGGAAGAATCGAATATTGCAAAAAATGGCTTGGATCATGTTGAATGAAAACAATTTACCAAAATACTTTTGGCCGAAGCCGTAAATACTTCATGTTATATTTTAAATAGAGTTTTGGTTAGTCGAAAGAAAACCAAAACTCTATCTGAGTTTTGAAAAAATAAAATTCCCAATATCGGATATTTTAAATTTTTTGGTTGCAAGTGCTTTATTTTAAACACAAAAGAAAATTTGAAAAAATTTGATCCAAAATTCGATATTGGAATTTTTCTTGGATATTCATCTACTAGCAAAGTTTTTATAGTTTTTAACAAAAGAACTTTAGTAGTTGAAGAATCTATGCATGTTGTCTTTGATGAAACTAACTCTATTGAATAAGAAAAAATTATTGATGATGAAGATTTGGAAATCTCATTTAAACAACTAAGTGTTCAAAATCAAGACAAAGGGAATCCAAATAACATTGAAATTCAACATGAGAAGAAAACGAGTATGCAACAAAATGAAGAAGAACCTCATGAAGATCTCAACACTTCATCATTACCAAAAGAATGGAGATTTGTCCCCTCTCACCCAAAAGATCTCATCATTGGTGATCCATCAAAAGGGGTAAGCACAAGAAATTCTTCTAGAAATTTTCATAACAATTGTGCATTTCTTTCACAAATCGAGCAAAAGAATTTTAAAGAAGTCGAGTTTGATGAATTTTTTATTCTAGCTATGCAAAATGAACTAAATCAATTTGAAAGAAATCATGTTTGGGATTTAGTTGCTAGACCAAATTCACAAACCGTAATTGGCACAAAATGAATTTTTTGAAACAACGAAATAAAAATGGTATAATTGTGCGTAACAAAGCTAGATTAGTGGCTCAAGGTTACAATCAAGAAGAAGGAATTGATTTCGAAGAAACTTTTACACAAGTTGCTAGATTAGAGTCAATTCGCATGCTTCTTGCTTTTGCTTGTTATAAGAATTTTAATCTCTTTCAAATGGATGTCAAAAGTACATTCTTGAATGGAGTCATTCAAGAAGAAGTTTTTGTTGAACAACCACCCGGTTTTAAAAATCACAAGTATCTGGACAAAGTTTTCAAACTTAAAAAAGTCATTTACGGATTAAAACAAGCTCCTAAAGCATGATATGAGAGATTAAGTAAATTTTTCTTATCAAATGGATTTTTAATGGGTAAGGCAGATACAACATTATTTATAAAAACCAAAAAGAATGATATGATAGTTGTCCAAATTTATGTTGACGATATCATTTTTGGTGATACTTAGATTTTCCTATGTGAAGAATTTTCTAAGTGCATGAGTAGGGAATTTGAGATGAGCATGATGGGTGAACTCAAGTTCTTTCTTGGACTTCAAATCAAACAAACTAATGATGAAATATTCATTAGTCAAACCAAGTATATCTTGGATATACTCAAAAAGTTTGAAATGGAAGAATTGAAGCCAATGAACACTACAATGAGCTCATCAATCAAACTAAATAAAGATGAGCAAGGTACTTCCGTTGATATAACAAAATATCGAGGTATGATCGGATCCCTTCTTTATTTAACCGCTAGTAGACCCGATATTATGTTTAGTGTATGCTTATGTACTAGATATCAATCTAATCATAAGAATTCCCATCTTAGTACCATAAAACGCATTTTCTGTTATCTTAGTGGAACTAGATCTTTAGGTCTTTGGTATCCTAAAGAAACTCATTTTGATTTACTTAGTTATTTGGATGCCGATTGGGCCGGTTGCACAATTGACCGTAAAAGCACTAGCGGAACTTGCCATTTTTTAGGCTTTGCTTTAATTTCTAGGTTTAGTAAGAAACAAAATTCCGTTGCCTTGTCAACCGCTAAAGTCGAGTATATCTCCGCCGCTAGTTATTGTGCTCAAATCCTATGAATGAAACGAACTCTAAATGATTATCACCTTTCTATTGAAAAAGTTACTATTATGTGTGATAACACTAGTGCCATCAACTTATCTAAAAATCCCGTTTTGCATTCTCGTACCAAACACATCGAGATTAGGCATCACTTTCTTATAGACCATGCACAAAAGAGAGATATAACTTTAGAGTTTGTAAACACTTAAAAAAAATTGGCCGATATTCTCACAAAACCATTAGCACTCGAAAGATTTTCATACATTCGACGAAATTTAGGTATAATTGATGAATGTGAAAGATGTAGTTAACTCTTTATGTTTCCTATAATTGATTGCATTTCATGTGATAAACATGTTTTAAAAGTTTTTATCAAAGGACCAAATCATTGAAAATGCATGATTTTTCAGAAAATCCTTTAAAACGGACGACCGCTTCAAGAAACGGATGTCCGCTTTGTCTCAAACGGATGATCCACCTATGAATCCGTTTAAACAGAGACTTTCACAAATTTTGATAAATTTAAACGGTTGGCCATTTTACTTAAACAGACGTCTGTCTGAACTTAAACGGACGACCACCTCATCATCCGCCTACTCATCTGTTTGGATAGAGTGTTTATTTTCAAAAAATTCAGTTCAAATGGTCGACCATTTTAGTATTCCGGTCGATCGTATAAGTGGAAATCAGAGTTTTAAGTTAGAAATTTTTCAAATTTCTTCATTCCAACTTCCCGCAAACTACGGTTTTCTCTCCCAATCTCTTCCCATTCATCAAATCCTTCTCAAATCTTTCAAATTTGTGTTTGAAATAAAAAACCCATATCATTTCCACACTAAAATCTGAAAAATCCCTAATTTTTGTCCACAAAATCATCAAATTCCTCAAACGGGCGAACACAAACCCTAGATTTCATCATCCGCCTCAATCATCATGCCTCGGGTCAAGATTGCTGCTAAGCACTCTAGGAGAGAAAGGATACCATCCTCATCCTCCTCCTCCGAAGAGGACTCTCAAACGAAACGAATCGATCAGTGTCCCGTCCTCATAGGTAAGAACATTGAACTTGCCTGCTTTACACACAATGCACCCTCATTCAATAATGAAAATCTTTTTATGGGTATGGGTTGGGTTCCTCTTCTTACCCTAAATGATAAAGTTTATCCCTCCATTGTCAAAAAATTTTACACAAATATGATTTTCTCTCTGGGGTCGGGTATTTCGTGCCTCCTTAGGAACAAACGAATTAAGATCACTCAAGACCTTATTCGTTCCATTCTTCATCTTGAGGATGGTGGTATGCGTCTCTATACCACCAAAACAATTCCTCACACTAACGAATATAATCCAGTCGAGGCTTGCTGTCACGTCACCGGCAAGTATTTTGAGGCTGCCGCACGTCTTAGCACGAATCAACTCACTCTTTCGTGTCGTGTCCTCCTTAACATCATCGCCCATATTATTGTTCCTCGAAAAGGTCATTTTCATGTCTTCCTTCTCGACTCTATCCTCCATGGGCATAAGCTCGACTTTTCATACATTATGATCCAACATATGAACTGCGTTCTTAGTGGCACTAGAGCTAAGGCGCTTCCCTACTGAATGATTCTTACTAAAGTTTTTCAACACTTTGAAATCTCCTTACGTGATTCGATCGCCCTTCTTCCTAAAGCCACTGATACCATCAATATCTTTACTCTCAAACGGATGAAAATTATCAAAGAAAATAGACAATGGGTCGCGAAGTCCAAAGGGTTTGACGATAAGTCGAGACCCTCCACGTTACCATTCGAGGGTGAAGATATAAATGTTGATGAAGATGAGCCACCGTCTTGACCACGATCACAACAGCCGTCATCATCCACTTCCGGCTTCACTTTCACCGAGGATCATTTTAATTTACTCCATGGTCGAATCGACTCTCTCGCCTCTACGGTTGAAAGCGTGCAGTCATTGCTCCACCAAGTGCTTGCTTTCCATCAAGCACTTCATGATCATCTCGGCACCGAATTTCCTCCGCCTCCTCCACCAGAGATCTAGTTTTATTTTTGTCATTTTGCTTTTATGTTTTTGAAAACAATAATTTGTTAAAGCTTTTCTTTATGTACCTTAATGGTTTTGACAATGATTGCTTTTCATTTTCAACTTCTATCCATGAATGGCATACCTTGTTTACCTTAATGTTTTGATTTTGCCTTTTTATTTATACCAAAAGGAGAAAAATATGTGATGTGAGATGAATTTGAAATATATGTGATGTGAGATAAATTTGAAATATATGTGATGTGATGAATTTGATGATACATATAAATACATACATATGAATATGTGATGAAAATTTGAAAATGTTTGACAAAACAACTTGGACATTTGGTATGTGATAAAATCGGAAACTCGTTAAATAATGTAATATAAAAATGGTATCACAATTACAAATTCAACAAACCACGTTTATTTGAAAAAGAAAGGAGAAATATATATGCTTTATTTTATCTCGTTATTCTATATTCTCACATTGTTTGTCATAATCAAAAAGGGGGAAATTGTTGACCTATGATTAACTTTAAACTTTAATGTTTTGATTATAACAAACAAAATAGTTGTATTTTCTAACAATCTATTTTCAAGTAATATTTAAAGCGATACAAATCGAACTCTCATGCAATGTCAAGATCAAGTCAAAATCAATACAAGAGTTCAAGTATCTCAAGATCCAAAATTCAAAATTCGAAGATCAAGATCGAAGAATAGATTTTTAGATAAAATTGTAAAGGTATTAACACTTTGATCCTTAGCAATTAAATGAATGAAAGCTCAAAAATATTTTTTATCACTTGCATAAAAATATTTTTATCAAAGCTAAAAATCAATTTTTCAAAACTGTGGAAACGGACAATCCGTTTGATAAACCGGTTGACCGTTTGAATACACTTTCCAAAAAGTATCCATTCTGATTTTTTGCAGTTCCAATGACTAGTTCTGACCATCTGACCGGTCATCCGTTTGAACAGAAAGTGACGAAAATTCATCTCTATAAATACCACTTCATTTATTATCATTGAACAACACTTACAATAACATTTATAAAGAGAATCATATTGAAAAACTTCATTCAAATCTTCTTTGTATTTATATTTTCAATATCTCGTATTGAAAAATTTTGTTTGATTAAATCAAACTTTTGATTCATCATTCTCAACAAAATTTTCTTCTAACACTTGAGCTTTCCTCATCTATTGCTATTTATTAAAGTGTTAGTCTCTCTTCGAACTAAACTTGTATTTATCATTCATCGAGAGAGAAATATTCAAATCAATCTCTTTACATTTTTGGGCCATATTGAGGTCTCTTGAAAAGCTCAATATTGTATAAGGATCGATGCCCTTGTTTGTAAGTCACCGGATACATTGTAAGGGTTTAGATTGCACCATAAGTCAATCAAAATAGTGGAAATGTCGTGCTCGTGTTGGAGAGCTTGGTAACGGAGGAGGTAGATCATTGGTTCGATCGAACCTCTATAAAAATATCGTTTGCACTCTCTCTTCCCTTTTATTTACTTATAGTATGCTTATATTTTTGTGGATTAATTTTCATTTCTTAAATATCATTTTGTTTAGAATATTTTTTGAAAAAGTTTGAGAAAACCAATTCACCTCCCTCTTGATTAGTTATTCTTGGGCTATCAGAATCAAACCCACCGGTCTTGACTTTATCACCACTTCTCTATTGTACTTGACCGCAACCACCACTTGGATTAAGAATCCCCATTTTTAACTTCACGCCAAGTAGATTAATCAAAATATGGAATTGTTCGTTGAGAACCAATTTGTTTTTTATTTTTCAATGAGTTTGAAGAAAACCTTTTTTGATGAAAACCTTTTTGCTTTGAAATTAAAATTAATGAAGCATTGAGTCTTGTTTTTTCACCAAGAGAATCTGGCTGGTTTGTGCTTGGAGAAACAAGAACCAGAATTGTATTTTCAAAGCTTAATTCTTTATTAATTTGTACTCTTACTTATAGGTAAAATAGTAATCAAATTAGGAATTATTTCTTATTTAAAAATCTGCAACAAGAATGGTAAGACAATTTGTAGGAAAGAACATATAAAAAGATATTCTAAATTTGTAGGAGGAATGAATTTAGAAAACTCAAGATTAACTTTAAATATTTCTTTCCTAAACAAATCTAAGAGAATAAGAAAAGATCTTTTAACCTACAAGTGGGCTGTTCCTGAAATTCACGTGATCAAGAAAATATATAAATAAGCAAACAGAATAAAAACGTAGACCACTGTTGTGAAAAATAATTTGCTTATTATTCCAGTCTGTAAGAACTGACAATAACGTGACTAGTCAGAACAAAAATGTTAACCTCTTTTTTTAATATTAAAAATCAGTAATATTAATTAAGAGAGCCAATATAAAAAGTTGAAAAAATATGACACATATTTTTCCAATAGAATTTAGTCCTTAACAATTGAGATTCATCAATGGGAGATATAGAGAGTTAAATGCAAAAATCTAAATATGGAAGGACTCTTTCTATCACGACACAGATATAAATATTTAAGAACCAACTAAAGCTCACTTGCTTATTTTTATAGTGCAAATAATGAAGTTGAACCATGCCTCAATAGTTTTCCCTTGATTTCATGATGGCATATGTAACAGGGTCCAATTTCCAGAATTATTTTCTGCTTAAATTTTCACTTTCTAGCACTAAATTTGGCACTTAGTCAACCACTAGAACACTTAGATTTTTCTAAGTAACCAAGAATAGCAACAATTTATAAAAGGAACATAAAATAGTAACGAACACAAGCATATACGGGAACGCTCTTAACTTTTATTGTCTCAATAAAAGAACTCTCACAAGACTGGCTAAGGATCACAACAATGCACCATGTGCATTGTGTATCAAGGCCTTGAACTTTATATAAAAATTTTACAGTGACATCTCCAACTGTCGGGTACAAGAATTCAAAGTTTCTCTCAAAGAAACTGGCTGAAAATTGCCCAGACATGCCAAGTAACTTCCTGGCATGCTCAATACCACAGACACTAAGTCAGCAAACTGGAAGAACTCGTTTACTTGCTGCCTTAAATGAATTTCAAGTCTTCATGACATAACTCTACTAAGGCTTCATTGTGTCGGACGCCAATTCCGCTAACTCTGCCTTACATGCTGGGCTTAATCTGTGCCATGCCTTCGTCCATACACCATTAAACCAATTCATACACATATGATTACATATGTTGTTGCCTTGCACTGAATATACATGAAACCTACATTCCTTAATTTCTACCAAGGACTTGGCATGGGATCAAGGCAGTACCTATGCCTAAGCTATTGCACCTATTAGGGGGTTAACAAACCACCTGTCGTTGGATTAGCCTACAAATACTGCTCAATCTCTTTTTTATACTGTCAAAGGGTCACCTTATTTTCCATGTAGCATCAGCCTCGCTACTACCTTTCCACTAAATCAAATACTTAATCCATATGTTCTTTTGACTCATCCCAAGAACTCTACGGTCTAGAATCTCAGCAATCTCCTTCTCAAACTATTTTTGAACTACTTGAGGTACCCTTTTTGCTTGAACCTGATCAGCAAATTGATCTTCATAAAAAAATTTCAAAGAGATAACATGAAAAGTAGGATGTATCTTGAATCTTTCTGGCAAAATTCAATATGTAAGCAACTTTCCCAACACGTTTCACTACTTCAAACGATCCATCATATCTTGTAACCAATCCTCGATACACTGTACTACTCAAGATTTTCTTCCAAATTTGTAGTGTTAATATCAGCAACACCTTGTCTACAACCTGAAATTCCAATTCCCTTTGTCCCTTATCAGCATACTTTTTCATCTGTATAGATGCCTTTGCCAAGCTATCCTTGGCTTGTTCAAGTAGATCCTGCATGTCTTGAACAAATCTATAAGCTATAGTGGCTTTCTTGGCTGCTGCCCTATTGCTAATTGAGCTGGACTCATTCTAGTGAACTAAGACCGATAAAGATTGTAAGAAAACTGAGCCGTATCAAGTAAGTCAACCCAACTTTTCTAACTTGCTGTAAGATAATGCCTAAAAAATTCTACCAGCAGTTCATTCACTCTTTCAGTTTGGCCATCCATTTGAGGATGATTGGATGTTAAAAACTTTAACTCCGATCCCATCATGTTAAACAATAAAGTCCAACACCAGCATGTGAAACGAGTATCTCTATCACTTATGATATCCTCTGACAAACCAAAGTACTTGATCACATTTTTAAACATCAATTCAGCTACTCGTTTTGCCTTACATTCATGCAGTGCATCAATGAAACTTTTATACTGAGAAAATTGATCCACCACGACCATCACATATTGTTTTTCCAAATTTAGGAAAATTGTTAATGAAATCCATCGAAATTGATTGCCATTGTCAGTCTGGGACAGGAAGTGGTTGCAACAAACACGCTTCCTTCTTTCTTTTTATTTTACCTTGCTGATAAGCGAGACAAGTTTTGACATACATTTCCACATCTTTTGACATTTTCGGCCCAAAGTATGACATGCCTTACAAAGCAAACATTCTTTCAATTTCGGATGTCTCGCCCATTGAGGATTATGTGTTTTCCACATCAAATTCTACCTTAGTTCTCCAACAGCAGGGACGTCAATCCGACCATCCACCTAATACCACCTAACCACATTGTCATTGATTTTGTTCTTCACTTTATAGTAGGCAGCATCATTCGGAGAACATTCATGAATTATATCAAGAGAAGATTAGTTTGATCCAAACTCAACGAAGCAACAAACAATTTTACCTCTCTTCGGCTTAAGTTATCAGCAACCAGATTTTGTCTGCCCAGTTTATACATCTACGTAAAATCAAATTCGACAAAAAACTCCTTCCAACGGGCCTGCTTCGATGAAAACATTTTATGAGTTTTGAAATAAGTGTTTGCCACATCGTCCGTCAACATATAGAACTTTGTACCTAGCAAATAATGATGCTAAGTCTCTTAGTAATGCACTACTGCAGTCATTTTTTTCTCATAGGTCGAATACCATTGCTCAACATCTTTTATTTTTTGTTTTCGAAAGCCACCAGGTGCCCATCCTTCACTAATACTCAGCCAATAGCTCGGTCCAAAGCATCAATATGCACTAAAAACAGTTTCTCAAAATCTTGTAGTGCCAACATAAGTTAAGTTGAAATAACATGTTTTAACTTCTCAAAAGCACTTTGGTACGCTTCTACCCATTCTCATTTTTTATTTTTCTTCAACAAATCAGTAAGGCAGCTTACTTTCTTGGAACTGCCTTCTATAAAACGACAGTAATAGTTGGCTAAAGCAAGAAATGAAGAAAAATTGGTGACATTAGTCGAGACGGCCCAATCAACAATTGCCTTTACTTTTTTCTCATCCATCTGAATTCTGCTATGACTTAACCAATGGCCTAGAAACTATATATCTTCTTTACAAAATTCACATTTCTACTTCTTCACAAAAGTTAGTATTATCTAAGTCATGATAATACTTTCCTCAAATGTATTATGTGATTATCAAGTGTCTGACTATAGATCAGAATGTCATCCAAATAAACGACCACAAATCTATCCAACTACTTATAGAGAAAATCATTTATCAAATTACAGAAAGTGGCATGGCTATTTGTGAGATCGTAAGGCATAACAAGAAATTCAAAAGAACCGTACCTTGCTACACAAGCTATTTTTGGCTCATCGCCAGCATCAATTCGAATCTGCCAATAACCCGATCTCAAATTTAATTTTGTAAAAACATTTGACAAACGATCAAATGTCTACAGCATGAGGTGCCAGATATTTATTCTTCAAATTAATCTTGTTCAACGCACCATAATTAACACATATACGTATTGAACCGTCTTGTTTTTTCTGAAATAAAATTGGAGCACCATAATGAGCCTTCGATGGTTGAATATAACTCGCATCCAATAGTTCGTTGAGTTGCCTTTGAAGTTCTACCAACTTTGAAGGGGCCATTTTGTAAGGAGCCTGAGCTAGAGGCCTCATTCCAGGCTCTAATTTAATCTTATGATCGACTTCCGATGGGGAGGCAACACTTTTGAAAGCTCAAGTGGCATCACATCCAAAAATTATCAACACAGTAGGAACAGAGTTTGGAACTTTAGCAAACTGATACGATTCGATTTCAATGAATGCTGCCAAGTATTTGGATTCTCTCTTTTTCATCCTGTCTTTCAACTGTTTAGCTTATTACATCTCAATTACCTTTTGCCTATGCTCAGGATTGTTATGATCAAAGAGAGTCGTAGGAATAAAACAAGGACTTCTTTCATCAATAATATACATCCCATGCAAATGAGGCATCACCAAAGCTCCGCCTTTATAAAGAACTCAATCCCTAGGATCAGCTCAAAGTCATTAAGAAAAAGAGCCATCATTCTACACTGTCCCTTCCATTCTCCAACATAAACATTACATTGAGCCATACCTTTACCGATTGTGCTTATGAATTGACTGCTTTAATCCATGAAGTAGCTTGCATCAACTTCAAACCCAATTTGTCTACCGTCTTCAAGCTAATGAAGTAGTTTGTAGCACTGACATCCAACATGGCCATCACGATCTGGCAATTTATATCGACTGAAATCAGCCCATGCAACTTATCTTCCTTCTATTCAGTAAGAGCATTCACAAGTTGCAGAGGATTGACTCTTGTAGACACTTTAGCTTGTGAACCATTTTCATCCTCCAACACCAAGACACTGATTTTCTCATATTTAGGACACTCCCAAGCACGGTGTGGCCCATTATAAATGAAACAGTCAATGTTATTGATTTTTACTTTGCTTTGGGAAGAATCTCCATCTTTTGACTTGGAATAATCATTGTTCTTGCTTCTCTTATCAGAATTTTTTTCATCTCTTGAACCAACATTTTTCTCACCGTGTTCTTTCATTTTGTCCTTGGTATAAGAAAAACCGAGCTTGAAATCAACCAAGCAATCTGCTCTAATGTATAGCCGACGCCAAGTCTTTAACACCTGTCATCTCATCTTTGTCAGGCATGTTTTCATTATCCAATGATAAAGGAGTGAAATATTTCACATAATCACGAACAAAATCCAACTGTTTGAGCCTTCTCAGCTCTTCCATTACAATGCAAAATGTGTTACATGGAAGAAACTGATCCTTCAATTTCTTAACTAGTGTTTCCTACACAGTAATTCATGACCGGCCCATACTTTCGTCATCCCACAATGAGTAAGCCACCACAACTTTGCATCTCCGGCCAAGTACATGCTAGCTATAATTACCCCTTCCTCTGTCGGAATATGTGCAACATTGAAGTACTACTCCATATCCCACATAAAGTTGTCCAATTCTTTAGTATTTCGAGCGCCATTGAATGCAATTGGTTTAGGAACCCGAATTTTAGAAGACAACTAATTTCTTGTAATTGCAAGGCCCACCATAGCCCGTTTAACCAGCAAGAGTTCACCTTCAAGGTCGTTCAAATGATCTTTCACACTATCAGCCAATATAATCAAATCATGCATCATAGATGTCTGCTTCTCGTTCATATATTTCATAAAAGCTTTGAACTAGGCATGCGAAACACGCTGATTATATGTCTACGTTGCAAGACTCACCGCATCATCTAACATAGGGCCACTGATGAAATCTTCCAGCCTTGCAACATGTTCCATCAAGTTCACCATTCTTGACAAACCTATCTCTGGTACTAATTCTAACAAGGTCCGATTTTTAGAATTATTTTATGTTTGAAATTTTGCCTGCTAAGCTTTCTACTTAGTCAGTTACTAGAATATTTAGATTTCGTTAGGTAACAAAGAACAATAACAATTTATGAAAGGAATGTAAAATATAAAATAGAAACAAACACAAGAATATATAGGAACACTCGTAACTTTTTTTGCATCAATAAAAAACTCTCAAAAAACTTGCTAAGGATTACAACAATGAACAACGTGCCTTTGTGTCTCAAAGCCCTGAACTTTATACAAAATTTGTGCAGTTGACATCTCCAACTGTTAGATCCAAGAATTCAAAGTTTTCCCTCAATGAAACTACTTGAAAACTGGCCAAACATCCAGAGTCACTTTTTGGCATGCTTAAAACTACTAGCACATGTCAATTTCCTTGTCATGTGACCGAAATAAGTAACCGCCATAGTGAACTAAGTCAGCTAGCTGGAAGAACTTGTCCACTTATTGCCTTAAGTGAATTTCGGGTCTGCATGCCACAACTCCGCTACGGCTTCGTTGTGTTGGAAGCCAATTCTGCTAACTTTGTCTTGCATGTCAGGCTCTGCTCGTGCCATGCCTTCGTCCATGCACACCAAACCAATTCATGCCCACAAAATTACCTATGTTGTTGTATTGTACCGAATATCTATGAAACATACATTCCTTAGCGCATTTTAGGCAAAGACTTGGCATTGGAATAAGGCACTACTCATGCCTAAGCCATTTCAGCCATCAAGGGGCTAACAATATAGAACATGAAGCTCTTCTGTACATATATTCGCATTTGCTAGCAAGTCTACTGATCACCAAACATATGAGTTAATTAACCATCAAATAAGCCTAACATCTTTCCAAACTCATCACGGTTTGTGTTGTGTATGCACGGTCCTGATTGTTTATCCATCACCATCTGTATACGCATGTGAATTTCATTCAAAATTGGACTCATCACCTTCTATTTCTCAGAAAAATGAAGCACTCATTCTTTTATCGAATAACATATACCGTTATAATCTAGGGATCAAGATAGAAATGTCAGGCTATAATAGTCTAAAAGGTAGTTGAATCCCTATGAATATGTTTGATTGGATGGCCTGGAGATGCGTTGTCCAGTGGACAAAGAAGCTAAACTGGGTCAAAAAATGGGCTAATAAATTATCTTGGATCCTGATAATTTATTAATAAAGGAGGGCAAAACTAGAAGGCAGGCACACAACTCTATCTTAATGAATGTGCACTTCATTAATTATGCCTATTTTTTGAAATAGATTAATAAATTAGGTAAAAGACCTTCCACAAGTTTCCAAAATTTTAGAAAGAATTTTGTGGATAATCGAGATTTTTCCTCAATGTGGAGAATGTCAAGAGGTTAGATAAGGGACCAATAGTACTTTCTTCACTTGAATTTCAAAAGAGGCAAGTCCCTATTGACTATCAAGATTTAGGCCAATTTCTTTATGTGATAAACACATATCGATCAAAAGATTGCCAATACAATTGAGAGATCATGGACTCGTTATGTTTGTTCAGGATAAAAATATTTGCTCTAGCTTAAATGAAAAAAACTGTCCACTCAACCAACATAGGGAGACAGAGAGACAGAGAGACTGGTTGATCTTGACATGACAAATGGTTCTTGTTCATAACTCTCTTACAATTTAGTTTCTCTTAAAAGGTTTAGCATGTAATTTTTAGGAAACTAGAAGGTTCGTTAAGCACATTTAAGTCTAACTATGGAGCCAATCCAGCAGCGACACCCATACCAAATTAAAGATTTCAAAGAAAAAGGAGTAGGATGCATAAAATTTTATGTTTTTTTTTTTTTTAAATACTATATTGTACCGTCCACTAAATCATACAAAATTACTATAAATGTACTAATAATTTAGATGTGTTAACTAAGCACTCATATGTAATAATGAAAATTTTATATATTTTAAAATATGGACTAAAAGGTGGGATGCATAAAATTTTCTGTTATTTTCTTTTTAAGTACTATATTGTACCGTCCACTAAATCATACAAAATTACTATAAATGTACTAATAATTTAGATGTGTTAACTAAGCACTCATATGTAATAATGAAAATTTTATATATTTTAAAATATGGACTAAAAGTTAGGATGCATAAAATTTTATGTTATTTTTTTTTTAAATACTATATTGTACCGTCCACTCAATCATACAAAATTACTATAAATGTACTAATAATTTAGATGTGTTAACTAAGCACTCATATGTAATAATGAAAATTTTATATATTTTAAAATATGGACTAAAAGTTGCACTATTAGGCAAAAATTGATTTGCTAAATCGTTATTTGAGGCTTGAGATTCAAGGAAAGAAGGAAGATCCTGAATAACCCATTGCATCGAAAAAAGAAAGAAAAAAAAAATTAAAGTAAAGATTGGGGGACAATATCTGATACCCCTCAGTTATTTAAAATTGGATAAAGGGATCTCTTTCATAAAGATTTGCATGGACAAATAAATATTTTGTGGCTTTTGTCCTAAACATATATAAAAGGATATCCACTTGTAATTTGTTTTTTTTTTTTTTTTTTTTTATTGATTCTCCTATCAAGAATGATTCAATGGTTGTGATTCTATTGCAAATAGTGTCTTGAACTATAGCGAGTGCCCTATTTTGAAGGTTGAACTCAGAGTTATTCTTGATGGTATCATTTTTGTTCGAAGGACTATACTCTTAGATTTATGGATTGAGACCGACTATACTTTGGTCATTCACTGCATCACCAAAGATGGAGGACTTTGGTCTATTTAGGCCACTATTCGCCATATCAGACATCCTTTTGCCTCTGATCGTGATACTATTTTTCATATTTATCGAAAGGGCAAATAGGTGGCTGATTTATGGAGGGTTGGGATCGTTGTTGCTATTTCGAGTACAGCGCTCAAGACTTACCGCAGCGATACCTCAGCTTAGTTCAAATTGATACACATGGGCTTCCTAGAATTAGGGGTCTATAGATTTTTTAGGACTTATTATTTGGGAGGTAGTACCTCCTTATTTATTGCTTTATTAATTATTCATTTATTTGCTTGTTTTAGCTCTTCTGTTTGGAGGTCATGTTTTATGCCCCCCTCCCATGTATTTTTTATGAGTTATTTATATAAAATTGAGGTATCTGAACCCCCCCTCCGATCCTTTCTTGGTGGAGGCCTGAAAACCACACTGGAAATATAATAGTGTGTTGACTAAAAATAATAATAATTAACACTACGACAGGAAAACCAAGAATATTAGATCAAAGGAGATAAGTGAGGATGAAGATATCACTCACCACAGATGGTATAAGGGATTTTTGAATGAGAAATAAGAAATATCTATTAAAATATTTGAAATTACGAAGAATGAACTGGATTACATATGTTATGCCTTATTCAATATTCAGACTTAAGGACGTATTGAAAACTATTGAAAAGACGCATCCGCTCGTGTTGGACTAGGGTTTTGTTGCGGCCTATATTAGACACCCTTAGCCGGTTACGAGCTAAATTTTGAGCCGTGCCTTCAAATTACTAGGCCGTTGGACTGATTTCTTCACTTGTAACATATTTGTTAAAAAGAAAATTATTGTTCAGATAATTGTGTAATATGTTACATATTGTAATAAAAGGGGGAAAAAACATTACAAGTAATAATAATTCTACAAACATATTCTTCAAATGATTATACATGTTAAACATTAATTACTACAAGGTTTTCATACACGGGTTAATAATTTTTAATAGATTGTGAATTTTTAAATCGATACCAATTCTTAACTTCTTTTCGAGTTATTCGCTGTCATCTTCAAGAATTTATGGTCAAGCTCGTTATTCTAAAAATACAAAGGCATTGTTCAATATTTGTCATGCTTTCCTCAAAATGTAATTGAGAAAATATTTGATATATTTAAGTTAGGACTCACAATTTACCACCGTTTCCATAACACACAAGCAACACTAGTTATGTTTTTGTAAGATTACACAATTTTCTTTACAACGAGTGTCATTCTGATGTTCATAGTACTAGTTAATCAAAGAGACGATTCCGTACAAATTTTTAAGACTCAAGAACAATAAAAAGAGGATAATAATGAATTGATAATATGTGGAGCAATATTGGGCATATTGACACCATCGAACATTAGAGATTTTCTTTTTTCAAGAAAGTTTACTTAAATGTTTATCGTTATTTATTTTATGAAAGTCTTAAATAGTATTTGAAAGTGTAAATTAAAGGGTAATTTTGGCCGCTATCTTTTTTTTTTTTTTTAATCAACACACCATCACATCTCCAATGTGGCTTTCAGGCATCCACCAAGAAAAGATATGAGAGTTCGGATACTCCAACCATATATTAATAGCTCAAAAAAAATACATGGGAGTGGCATAAAACATGACTTCCAATCATAAAGCTAAAGCAAAATAAATGAATGAATAAATAATAAAGTAATAAATAATGAGGTACAATTTTCTAAACAAATAGTTCTAAAAAAATTCTATAAACTCCTAACTGTAGGCAGTCTATGTCTATCAATCTGAACTAAGCTGCAGTAACTTTGTGGTAAGTCCTAGGCCCTGTACTTGAAATAGCAACGACGATCCCAACCCTCTAAAGCAAGTAAGTCAGCCACCTGGTTGCCTTCGCGATAAATATGAGAAATAGTATCACAGTCGAAGGCAATGAGATGTCTGATATGGCTAAGAGTGGCCTGAATAGACCAAGGTCACCCACCTCTGGTGATGCAGTGAATGGCCAAAGTAGAATCGGACTCAATCCATATATCTGAGAGTAAATCCTCTAAGAAAGAATGATACTGTCAAGAATAACTCTGAGCTCGGCCTCTAGAATAGGGCACTCGCCATATGAAGAGAAGAATGTGCAAACACACTGACCTAATGAATCTCTAATAATCCTCATCCACTTGCAAATCCATCTTTGACACATCCATCAGTGTTGATCTTGTAAGATTCCACTGGTGGAGTACGCTAATAAATCAAAACAGAGAGATGAAGGGATTGAGTAGTAAAAGAGATACCAAAAAGAAGAACAATATCTATATCTCATCGCCAATGAATAACTCGAAATAAACGTCCTATATATAGTAGGGAGATTGTATGGTATACTCTCTAGATGATAAGTCTTGGCTCCATAGAGATATCTTGGTACTTCACATCATTCCTCGTAGTCCAAATAAATCAGAGAATCAAAAGAGGAATGATCGTGCAAATATGACCCTGCCTGAAAAATTGACCTGAGAAATGCCAAGACTGAAAGCGATACTGAAAACCCTCTATCAGCTAAAGGGTTATATGAAAAATGTCAGGAAAATGGCGCCAAACCTGCAGGTCGGCAATATAACTGTCAGTAAATAAATGCTGGATAGTCTCAATAGCCGAGCAACACTGACAATGAGAAGCTATATGACTCCCAATCCGCCTCTGAATCACAACATTAACTGGGATAAGACCCTGCCATAGTCTCCAGCAGAAGAAAGAGACAGGCCTCGGAATAATAGAACTCCAAATCATGTTGTATACAGCCTGAATCGTATGCCCTGTTCGAATTAGCTGCCATGCAGACTTGGTAGCAAATCTACAATCCGATGTATCCTTCTACATAATCTGATCGTGTACCTCAGCAGTGATATGGATGCTCCCTATCTTCTCAGCAATAGTATATGGTACTAGCTCAAGAAGTCGGTCAGTGTTCCATCCTGTTCCATCCAGTATCATCAAATAAGTCTCTAACCTAGATGGAAGAATGTGGCAAGTGTGGGTGCTGATAAGCTAATGTAGACTCGCCTATCGAGCAGTCATGCCAAAAAGATATCTGCACACGTCCTAATTGTCAAGCAATGTGTGTCTCCGCCTGTGGGCCTATGTGCTTCAGCCTCTTCCATACAGCTGAAGCATAGTAAAAAATAGTAGCCAGTAATGGATGCGTATCATGACAATACTTACTCAATAAAAATTGAGCCCATAATGACCGCTGAGATCTAAATAACCACTAGAGCTTTAAGAAAAATGTATCAACAAGATCATCCAGTCTCCTAAAACCCAGTCCACCCTCCTCAGTAGGAATACAAAGGTCTTTCCATCTCTTCCAATGTAATCTATGTGCATGGTCTCTAGAATTCCAAAGAAACCTAGCAAATATGCCTTCTAACTTCTTCAAGATAGCCTTGGGAGGCTTCATAATCTAAAGGAGATAGAGAAGAATAGAGGATTGCATTGATCGTATCAAAGTAATTCGTCTTCCAAATGATAGGAGTCTCAAGGTCTAGCCAGAAATTCTACTCCAGACTTTCTGGACTAAGTCTTCATACAAGAAGATCTTCCTGGCTCCTTTAAATAAAGGAACAGCAAGATAAGTGAAGGGTTGCTGATGATGAAACCCTGTCAGATACTCTAGTCTGTATATCTAACTAGTGGAAAATCTCCTAGGTAAGATAATCCCGCTCTTATCTTGTTCACCAATTGCCTAGAAGCCCCTTCATAGTGCTCAATACAATGTAAAACTTGTCTGATAGACTGCTTCTAGCCATTGACGAAAATAATCATATCGCCCGCAAAGGAAAAATGAGAGATGAGAGTGTCACCCCCATGTATGTATGCCATCGAAGGAATATTCTAATACTGCTGAGTGAGCAGTTGTGAAAAATAATCTGCAGCAATAATAAACAGCGATTGAGATATGGGATCACCCTATCTGAGTTCCCGAGATGATGAGAAAAAACTACATGTCCTACCATTAAGTAGGACTGAGAATCGACACTCTGAAATAAACCTCCGTATTCGATCAATCCAAAGAGTATCGAACCCAAAACCCTCCAAAATAGATATCGAGAAGCCTCAATCCATGAGGTCATACGCCTTAGCCATATCAAGCTTGAGGATAACATTACCTCCCTCGCACTTTTGTATCAAGTGTATGTAGTAACTCCTGTGCAAGGAGGACATTATCTTCAATGAACCGTCCCGAGATGAATCTGCTCTGTGGAGCTGAGATGATCTGAGGTAGTAAAGTACTCAGTTGTGAATTTATCAACTTCATAATCAACTTATTAAACAATGTACATAAGCTGGTAGGACGAAACTCTAACCACCTATAGGCATTGTCTCGCTTTGGAAGCAAGACAATAGAAGTAGCCATAAAATCCCTAGGTAGGTGCCATCTAGCAAAGAAATCCAAGACTGCTTGAAACACATCCTCTGATACTATGTCCCAACAGACTTGAAAAAAATGAGATGAAAACCCATCTGACCCGGCGACACTGTCTAGATCAATACTGAAAATAGCCTCTAGCACCTCAGTCAAAGTAGGAGTCTGATTAAGCTACAAATTGTCCTCATCGGATACCAATCTAAGTATAATACCAGGTTGAATTAGATCGACAAACTGAGGAGGAGCATACAAAAGCTCCTGAAAGAAAGATACTACTAAAGGCTAAATAGTCTCAGGAGACTCAAACACCTCACCCGAAGCTGAAGTAATAGACCGGATCCTAGCACGAATGCGTCGTCCCTGAACTATAGAATAGAAGTATCGGGTGTTACGATCACCCTCACAAGTCCAATGTGCCACTGTCTTTTGTTTCCAAAAAGCCTCCTCAATAGATAAAGTACGGTTTAGAACTGCTTGAGCCTGATGTAAAGTATCACGATGAGAAGGAGAATGACCTCTTTCATGGTCTAACTCTACCTCGTCCACCCTACACTCTGCATCTCTAACCCTCTGAAAAATATCACCAAATACATGTCAATTCCACCAACGCAGACTCTGTTTTAGCCTAAAAATCTTATCCCAAAGAGCAGCCATTCCCGTAAGATGAGTATGAAATGCCCACTTCTAAGATACAAAGCCCAGAAAATCGTGATGCATAGACCAAACATTGAGGGATCGAAAAGGACAGACCAAAATCATCGTCAGAAGACCATTGAATCAGAAGATGTGAGTGATCAGTAGTGCTTCAGTTCAGATGACAAACCAAAAATTGAGAACAAAATGAAGCAATCAGTGAGTTAAACAAAACTCTATCCAAACATTTCCAAACCCTCCCATTTGTCCACGTGTACTGACTTCCAATACCCTACATCTATCGAACCATAATCCATCATCATATCTGCAAAGTCTGAAGTGCCCATATCACAAGTATTCTTACTAGTACGCTCACCATTGTGAGCAATCACATTAAAGTCTCCCACAACTAGCCACGGTCCATCTACAAAAAGGGATATCTGGTGAAAACCCGCCCATAAATCCCTATGTCCAACCGGCAAGCAAGAAGCATAGACCGGATTAATGAACAACGGCTTGGATAATCTAGGATACTCAACTTTAATGTGGAAAAATTGGGGATGATCAACAATCAAAGTAACAGTAGTCTCCAAATTTTAAAAACACCAAATCTTATCCGACTCATTCTGTAAGCCCTTATCAAATGAAAGAAATCGTCGGATAAAGTCAAAGTTCTTCCTCAAAACAAACGGCTCCAACACCACCAAAAAATACACCTGGTGAAGCTGAACCAATTTCTTAAGTCGTCTACAAGTGGAAATACTACGTACACCTCTCACATTCCAGATGACAACACTTATCAAAAAGACTGGCTACGTGACGAAGCACTTGTCTGACTACGAGTCTCCCGGTTGACCGGGCGCAAGATATCAGTAACTTTCAGATTTTTCTTCCTCTGCACTATTGTAAAATCATCGGCCTCCTACCACTCATCCAAATCAGCCAAGTCATCAGAAGAATTCTTTCGAAAGTGCCCTGGCTAATAAACATCTAACTGAGTGGAACTAGTAGTATCTGAAGGAATCAAAGCCTCTACATTCTTATGACAACTAGCGTGGACTGACATGTGGACTGACAAAATAGAAAACTCACGAGAGATGGACATCATGTGATCTAAGAGTGGATCGGAAGAAAAAACATCATGAAATGGCTTTGAAGCCACAATGGTGGGAATAGTATGTTTAAGCTGATGGGTGGCCCCCACATGAACCATTGGAGGTGGTATATCAACAACTGAAAAAGAACCAACAAATGGGAACCACTGACTAGGAGCCTCAACAACAACCTCCTTCCTCTTACCCTTCCCGGTCCTATCTACAATAGGCACCTGAACATCAGCAGGCTTATAAGCCGGAGCAACAGCAGGTTTAGGAGCCTGGTAACAATAGGATTTACTGGTGGAGCACCCATCCTGCACTGATCAATAATATGGTCCATATGACGGCATTCAACACAAAAATAAGGAAACCTCTCATATACAATAGGCTGCCAAAAAACTATGGGATTCACCCCGATCAATCCAAATCCTATCTGGGAGCTTATGTTCCAAATTCACCTCAACACAAACCCTAGCTTCACTAGGCCTCAACAAATCAGCAATCGCCTATCAATCCTCAATGGTACCCCAAAAATCTTAGATAAAGCAAATAAAAATTCCTTTGCACGTAAATGAACAGGCAATAAAGGAAAAGATATCCATATAGGGGCAATGGGGATCTCAGTATCAGGGTGGAAATCACAAGTCTAGTTAAGTAAACGTATAGGGCAACCCATAATAAACCAAAGTGGTTTTAAAAATAAACGAATGTAATCATCCTCATGCATTAAGTGTATAAGTATGTGCTTGTAATCTATAAGTCCAAGCTTAAAATCACTGCAAAATCCAAACTTCTGAAAACTATTACATACATCCACCATTTGGGCTTGCGGTGCGAAAACTTGCCAACAAGTTTAAACTTGAATGGCTCAGCAAGAGATGCCCCCTCATTAGATGAAATAACTAAGGAAGGCTCACCACGATGTAAATATGGTTCCTTAGCCACAAACTGGTGACAAGTTGAATCAGGAGAGGACTAAAGGACAGAAGCAAATGACTTCCTCATACTCTGTTCTACTGAAGAGATAGTCAGTCGATCAGTAACAACTGGGCGCCGTGTGTGCTGTGTTGCACGCTGTTTCTTGCACCTGGACCTGGGCTACCACTTGGGAAAAGATGCCCATGGGTGGTGCACGCTGGGCCTGTGTACGTAGGCTACGTACAGCGTGCACCATCATCAAGATTGCGTGCCTGAAAATCTGTGCCAATAGGTGCGCTCGGCAATGAAGAAGGTTCAGACGCAAGCTCACTGAGGAGGAGGGCGGTGGAACTAGGTTTTGCACCTAGGGCCGCCGCGGGCTGATGGTTTTGTGGTTCAAAAAGACCACTTTCAGATGGCATGAGGCCGGTGGGTGTGAGGGCAATGGCCGACGAGGGAAGTCCAACCACATTGGAAGCCATGTCCAGCGGTTTAGGTGCCGAGTGTGCCATGTCCAGTGGAAGATGCGCGATTTAAGGTGCTGTTTGATATTACTTTTTTTGAGTTTTGTCCAGAACAATTCTGCTTATTCCATGCCTTTTCTCGGTCTTTACGCTATTATGTTTTAATAAACGTGGAACACATTAAAGTAGTGAAGAACGTCTAATTGAAAGAAAATTAAGCACGAAACATTTCCTTTGTTGTTGAGCTTCAATTATGTGTAAAAGGTTGTCTTTCTTTAAATAACTGAAAAATATTTGATTTTTCAATTTTTTTTTTCACTTATACCTATTAAAACTTTTTGAAAAATAATGTATTAAGGTTATTCAAAAAAGGGTAACATATTTGTTACCTTTCATTTAAAATCAATCATTTGAGGTTTACAATAAAAATCAACATTTTTACGGTAACATGTTGTGTTACCTTATTTTGTCACAAATTATGTGATATGTTATTGTAATACCTTTCTTTTTTTACAACTTACATGTTATATTACCATACTTTACACGGATTGCACTTCTATGTTCGGGTACAAAAAAAACAAGTAACATAATATATTCCTTATGTTTGTGAAAGTTATTGAATTTTCTAACATTATGTGTTTTTATTTATTTATTTATTGTGGTAACATAGTGTGTTACCATGTTACTTGTGCGGGTAACATCCTATGTTACCGTGTTACTTATATGATAAGTGTTGCGTTTAAATTGCAAGTGTATGATATCAATTAAACAAGTAGTAAAGTACACCTAATAATCTGGATTATCATCATACGAAGACTATTTTTTTAAAATATTAATTTATCTAATTCTACTCTTATTTGATTAGAACAAAATTTATGGCAATGTGTTGATTAATACTATGATTAACTAAGAAAAAGAAATCGATTAAACGAGTAAACATGATTTTTAAAATGTCGGGACTTACGATTTTATCGTAGTTATCACCTTGAATCTCGCATCTCAAGTCTGAGAGCCTGTTTGGTAGAGTTTATAAACTAGTTTATTTTGATCAATGTGGTTTATTTGACCAAGAATAATAAAAAATGTCAGGCTACCAAAACAAATTTTTGTGTCAAATAAATTAGTCAATAAACTCTATCAAACGGGCTCTTAATTTCTACAATTGTATTTGGTCAAATTCACCAATTAAATCAATTTACGTCTCGCGAGTTCAATTCAATCCTATTTAGCTCTATGTAAATCTGAAAAAATCATAACTAAATGCTTTTAGACACCTAAGAATTAAATGAATTTGCCAATTTCCTCTATTTTACAGTTTGGTCTCCAAACTTTTAAAGTTGTACAATTTGGTCTCTACTTCAAGTTTTTTTGTACATGTTTGATCTCTTTTGCTCCATGTCTTTTAACATTGATCCCCAAAACTTCCAAAAGTTTCTATATTGGTCCCCAAGCCTCCTTAATCATCCAAATTTGGTCCTCAAACTTTTTGTAAGTTAAATTCCTCTCTCAAAACTTGTGACATTCCTCCAATGGTTCTTATTACTCATATGCCACCATGCCAGTCTTCAAATACTTTCGATCTACTCTAATTAAGCTTGAACTCTCTCTTTTTTGGCTCTATTTATCTCCAAATTTGGGATTTACCGATAATTACTATATATATAAGTAAAAACCTGCTCAAATTACAATTATATATCAAGTATATAAGTTAGGATAAGCGTATTCAATAACATATTGTGTTGCCTTGCTCTACCCAAATTCAAATCAAATCAACACTCAAACCCTAGGAATAAACAATTTCCACAATCCCATAACTCTCACTGTCGTCGTTCACCGCCATCGTCACCATCCACTACCACCAATTTAGTTGGAATTGGCCGTCTATAGCCGTCGGCCACTATTTTGTCCATTCTCCAGCGGAAAGCCTCCAAAAAATCATCTCCACCTACAACGACTCTCACCACCTTCTGCCACGACCACCATGCTTGGAATAGAGCTCCCAAACACCATCACCATCTTCCAAACCCCACCAAGGCCACCAATCTTCGTCGAAATAAAGATCTACAATCTTAAAAAACAACAAAGAAACTATCTACCTCCATTTCTGATCGTAGTGGTGGCAGGCGGCTTGAAATTTCAGATTTGGGATAGAGGATTTGAGATGGAATTTGATCGTGGTTGTGGTGGGAGATTGTTGGAAATTGGTTTAAAATTCAAGAAATTGACTAAGTGACTTTGTGTCAACTTGGCCAAAATATACAAACCCGACCGAATCCGTTTAGGCAAAATAGTTTGCCACTTCGTCGCTTCGGAAAAACAGGGATCAACCTACCCGGTCAAGTCGCGGGGTTCGAAGGGTATATTTGGCATCTCGAAAACTAATATCGAATAAATGAGAAATTACGGAAAATGACAATTTTAGGTCAAGTTTTGACCATGCGATCGCATAGGTATAATACTTTGCGATTGCAACCTGCTTAAATTTTAAGCAGAATGGTTTTGGGTCCTTCCATGCGATCGTAGGAGAGAAAGCCTTGCGATCGCATGGTTAAATTGGATCAGGTTATGTTCTCAAATTTTTACCTTGCGATCGCATAGTTTGCGCGAACAGACATGTCCTTTTGAAGTGTTGCACGAATTAGTTCTATACCTTTTCGTTTTCAACCGATCTTCAACGTTAAATAGGACCCTTGGATGTCCATTTGACAGAGAATTGATACAGAAAACATTTGCATAACAATCCACTTATATTTCTTCTTTCTTGAATAAAAAATTCTTGCATTTGTTGCTTGAATTTCTGGTTTTTCATTTCATTTCCATGTTTGGAGTACAAAGACCATTTCTAGTTCGTTGTGCTTGTGTTTGGAAGTGCTACAAACAACAGTGGTAGTCGTTGTATCTTGGGAGTCAATTGCCATATGCCGTAGGCACCATTGCGGGGCAAATTTGACTTAAGGACAAAGTGTTCAACACTTGCCTCGACTTTCTTTTCATCCTTTTCGGTGTTCTTGCTTTGGAGTCACTTTACACAGAAATCCGCAAACAATGGTGAGATCAGGATGGCGACGTGTGGTTATAAATGACATGAATGGCTGCGACCGCGATGGTGTATGCTGATGATGATGTGTTGTCTTTGAAGAGATCTGATATGAAGGTCGAAAGAGTAAACATGTATAGATGCCGGGACGGTTCGATCATTTTTACATCTCTAATATTAACACTATTTACTCAAGCTATCGGTAATGATTGTTATCTGTGTTAACCACAATCTATTATGACCATATATATATATATATATATATATATATATATATATATATATATATATTCTGATGAATTTACAATATCAAAAAAGGGGATTACTCCCAGTATATCAGTAAATCTGTCAACCTATATAATCCCAGTATATCAGTAAATCTGTCAACCTATATAAAAATGTATTACTAATCCAAGTCAAGCTAATATTCAAAGGTGTTTGAATTAAGCCATTCCTCTCAACAAATGGGGTCTGAGCTTATTGACATCAGATTGTTGGACTGGCTTCAGAAAGAATTCTTGTGCTCCTTCCTCTAAGCAACTGTTAATCCTCGATGGAACATTTTCTGATGACATTATGACTACTGGGATGTTCTTTAATGACGTTGATTCCTTGATCTTTCTCAAGAGATCATAACCAGTAATTCCAGGCATACTGTAATCTGTAATAATCAAATTGACTTGCACTTCGTGATGATTTCGCGTCGTAGAAGTTGAGGTAGAATCAATGCATCCATTGTCATCATCCAGCAAACCCAGAAATTCAAGAGCTTTAACTCCAGAATCCACAACAGTAACTGCAATTAATAATCAAATCCGTTAGAAAAAAATGAAAGAATTTATTATAATTATTTATAAAGTTAAAAATACAGATCAAAATGGAAAAGAAATTAGGTTGAATACCTTGATAAGAAGAAGTCTGGAGGAGTCTCTCAATCAACTTTCTGTCAGTGATGCTATCATCAACTGCTAATACATGGAACTTTGTTTCTGTGGCTACTCCATCCATTCTCATTATATTTCCTTTAATCAGTATATACCGAAATTGGTCTAAATTAAACTGAGTGGAGAAGGAAGAAGCATTAATGGAGAATATTGATGGGTGGTTTGTTTATATATACATATATGAGGATGGTTTGATGAGAGGGAGAGATACTGAAAGATATTGACAGTTGAGAAAGAGAGATCGAGAAAGAGAGATCCCACCAGATATCAATTAGAATCTCCAATATCTCTAATGTTGAACATTTTATATTAATACATACTATGGCTCTTCGGGTTGGCTAAGGCTGTAATGTTGTCCCATCACCTTTTGTTTAATCTATTCCTTCTTGTTAATGCATTCCTTCCCTCAGCATGTGCAATATATATTTTTTTATATTATGTTCTCACTCGATTGTTTGATTTAATTATTAATAGTTTGCAATAGTTCAACTAGTTCTAGTTCGAATGTATTGAATTAGACATAAAACTTAATATATTTTATCTTATACTTATCTTTTATATATTCTATCTAGTTTTATAATTTTATCTAATTCAATGTATCTAATATTTCACATGTATTTAGTTTGTAAAATAAATTGAGCATGAACTCGATTTGTTCAATTGCGATCTCGTATGTTAGAGTAAACTTCTTCTTGTTATAATTGTAACCTTTTTTCTGGTCAATGGGATTTTTCCCCCTTGTGATGAACTTCAAACCAAATAATAGAAATATTATGTCAAATATTATGCAAATCATATTTTGTGAGATTATATGAAGATATTCGAAGGAAACATGGCACACCATGATATCACAATCATTCTAGAAAAATTACATCATATAATTAGGATCCAATGAACAAAGGAAATTTCATATATAATAGTAAGAAAAACCATATTCTGCAATTTGACAGATCAAGCCATTATGTATAATAATATTTGTTTGACTCGGAATTCTGGAAATTCTCAAATGGATTCCTAATATAATTTTGCATTTTAGTGTATTCAAATATATACTAGTCAATTCTTGAGTCCTCGTGAAAATTTTTATATTCACGAGTCAATTAATTAATGCCTAATAACCAAAACGTTAATTTATTTTTTCCCCTTCTAGTATTTCAATTAAACAGTAATATAATTGTTGAGATAATAAAGACATGTTTAATACATTCTATTAAACAAAACAATGTTAAACAAAACAATGAACAAGTTATTGGGTCATGTGTTCCATCTTATAAAATTAACTTTTTTTTAATAAGTGCATGTTTAAAAATGTTAAAATTATTTAAGTGCTTATAAGGTGTAGGTCCAACAAAACGTATAGATAATAAATGGATAGTAAGTTGTGTTGGCGGAATTTCTGTGGAAATGACCCAAAGCAGTAAATCAAGAACCGATATAAGGAAAGGATGAATAAATCGAGGCAAGAGTTGAACTATTTGTCCTTAAGTCAATATTGCCCCGCAAATGTGCTTTCGGTCTTTGGCAATTGACTCCCAACATACAACGGCTTCCGCTTGTGTTGGTAGCACTTCCAAACACAAGCATAACGAACCGGAAATCGGTTTAGTACTCCAAAAGATGAAATGAATATGAAAACCAGAAATTCAAGCAACAAATGCAAGAATTTTTTATTCAAGAAGTAAGGAATTATGAAATGATGTTATGTAAATGTTTTCTGTATCAATTCTCTGTAAAATGGACGTTCAGAGTCCCTTTTTAACGTTGAAGATCAGTTGGAAACGAAAAGGTATTGAACCAAATCGTGCAACACTTCAAAAGGACATGTCTGATCGTGCAAACCTATGCGATCGTATGGTTATACCAAGCTGCGATCGCATGGTTCAAAAATCAGAACAAACTTGATCCAAATTTAACCATGCGATCGCAAGGCTTTGCCTCCTGCGATCACATGGAAGAACCAAAAAGCATACTGCTTAAAAATTAAGCCAGTTGCGATCGCAGCATAAATTAACCATGCGATCGCATGGGTCAAACTTTGACCCGAATTTGTCCTTTTTCGTAATTTCTCATTCATTTGATATTGGTTTCGAGATGCCAAATATACTCTTTAAACATACAGATAAATCTGAATTTTCTTTCCGAGGGCAGCCCCGACGGTGCTGCCCCCTCGACCCCGCGACCGACCGGGCGGGTCGAACCCGTTCAAGGGCGTTGCCCCAGGCGTCAAGTGGCAAACAAATTTGTCTAAACGGATTGGGTCGGGTCTTGTATATTTGGCCAAGTTGACACGGAGTCACTTACGTTATTTTTAACACTTAGTTAATTTCTCGACATATTTAAACCAATTTCCAACAATCCTCCACATGAATGGAAATTCCTTGATACGCAAAACACGATGCAAATGAAATGCAATGATATGTAGACTCTAACAATGGAGTACATGCGACAAGTCATAGCATCAAGATAGGTAGCTTGTACAATCAGATTTACTAGGCTAGTTAGTGAACACGATGTTTTTGAACCATCCAGCCGTTCGTGTAAACCCAAACATTTGTACCAACACCATAACTCATCTAACCAATTTGGTTCTCATGGTTGTGTCCATTTTGGCCTTGGACAACTCTTAGTTTCATAAGTGCTCTAAGAGAATTAAGCCTCGAATTCTCGTAGAAGCGGCCCCACTTCACACTTATATAGGTGATCTCTTACATTTCCACTTTAAGGTTTTGAATCATTAAAAGTATGTATACTTATCCTTATACATATTTGACATAGTACTTTTAAAAATTAGGAATGGAAATCAGTGCTTTATTCCGAATCTTTTATAACTTAGTTGTCCCATTGAACCAAGATTTTGGGATCTCCAATCTACAAGGTTGGGTGTCCGTTATAAAAAATTCTATTCAATAGGCTTTAGGCCCATTCCCCTCGAAAGATGGTATACTTGATCTCTTGCAAGTCCTTTCGTCAAAGGATTAGCCAAGTTCTCTTTTGACTTCACATAGTTAATAGAGATTATACCATTCGATATTAATCTGTTTAATGGTATTATGTCTCCAAGCCGAATATGTCGAGACTTACCATTATACATACTTGTTTTGTGCCCTTGCTATTGCTTGAATGATTATCGCAATGTATATTAATTGCAGAAATCGGCTTTTCCCAACATGGAATTTCTTCAAGGAAATTACGAAGCCATTCTGCTTCTTCTCCGGCTTTGTCTAAAGCAATAAACTCAGATTCCATTGTGGATCGAGCTATACAAGTTTGCTTAGATGATTTCCAGGACACGGCTCCACCTCCAATGGTAAATAGATAACCACTTGTGGATTTTGAATCCTTAGTGTCAGATATCCAATTTGAATCGGCATATCCTTCTAACACCGCAGGATATCTTGAGTAGTGTAATCCATATTCAATCATGTGTCTTAAGTATCTAAGAACTCGGTTTAATGCCTTCCAATGTTCAACATTTGGATTACTAGTGAATCTACTCAACTTGTTGACTATGTATGCTATATCCGGTCTTGTGCAGTTGGTAATATACATCAAACTGCCTATGACACGCGAATATTCCAATTGAGATACTGGCTCACCAGTATTCTTAGCTAAGTGTATACCTAGGTCAACTGGTGACTTAACTAGTTTGTCGTCATACGCCTTAAATTTCTTAAGTATAGTCTCAACATAATGTAATTGGGATAATGACAAACCATCGGATGTCTTAGAGATTTTAATCTCTAATATCACATCCGCCACTCCCATGTCCTTCATGTCAAAATGTTTTGTTAACATTTTCTTAGTCGAGGAAATGACTTTTGAGTTATTTCCCATAATTAGCATATCGTCAACGTATAGGCATACAATCACATATTCATCGGGTGTGTTTTTAATGTAGACACATTTGTCACATTCATTGATTTTGAAGCCATTTGATAACGTAGTTTTATCAAACTTTTCATGTCATTGCTTCGGTGCTTATTTTAATCCATACAAGGATTTTACAAGTTTACACACCTTCTTTTCATTTTCCGGTGCAACAAACCCTTCGGGTTGTTCCATATAGATTTCTTCTTCTAATTCACCATTTAGAAAAGTAGTTTTAACATCCATTTGATGTATTTCAAGATTATGCAATGTCGCGATTGCAATCAAGACACGTATAGACGTGATTCTTGTCACCGGTGAATAAGTATCAAAGAAATCGAATCCTTCCTTTTGTCTATACCCTTTGGCTACTAATCTAGCCTTGTATTTATCTATTGATCCATCCGATTTCAATTTCTTTTTGAATATCCATTTACAGCCTAAAGCTTTGTTTCCCGGAGGGAGTTGAACCAATTCCCAAGTATGGTTATTCATGATGGATTCGATTTCGTTACGTACAGCTTCTTTCCAAAAAGGAGTTTCGGGAGTGGACATTGCTTTATCGAATGTCCTCGGATCATTTTCAAGTAAATTGGTTACGAATTCTGGACCGAATGTCTTAAGAATTCGTTGCCTTTTACTACGTCTCGGTTCTTCATTTGTTTCAATATTATCGTCATTTCTATGTAAATTATCATAAGTTCGTTTAACTGAACTTGCTTCCTTTTCTTTACACGGAAATTTGTCTTCAAAAAAGACCGCATTTCTTGATTCAATAATCGTGCCTTCATGTACATCAAGTACTTCAGATTTATGAACCAAGAATCGATATGCACTACTATTGATTGCATATCCAATAAAGAAACAATCAATTGTCTTTGGTCCAATCCTAACTTGTTTAGGTTTGGGTATTTGTACTTTTGCTAAGCACCCCCACACTTTGAGATATTTGTATGAAAGTTTTCGACATTTCTATAACTCGTAAGGTGATTCAACCTTATTCTTGTGTGGTATCTTATTTAGGATATGATTTGCAAAAAGTATGGCTTCCCCCACAAGTTTTGAGGTAAGCTCAAACTTATTAACATAGCATTCATCATTTCCTTTAGTGTTCGATTCTTACGTTCAGCAACCCCATTTGATTGAGGTGAATATGGTGCAGTAGTTTGATGAATGATTCCAAATTCTGCACAAAAATTCCTCAAATGGTGCAACGTATTCTCCACCTCTATCACTACGAATCATTTTTATTCGTTTTCCAAGTTGATTTTCAACTTCGGTTTTGTAGTGTTTGAACACTTCCAAAGCTTCATCTTTGCTTTTCAACAAGTATACGTAATAAAGATTACCTTGTACAATCATCTATGAACGTGATGAAATACTTTTTACCACCTCTTGTTTGTACAAACTTTAAATCACACACATCCGTGTGAATTAGTTCTAAAGATGTTGTTGTTCGTTCAACCGAATGAAAAGGTGCTTTGGCCGCTTTTGCCTCTACACATGTTTCGCATTTTCCATTATTAAAATGCATATTCGGAAGTACACTTAAATTCATTAACTTGCGTATTGAATTAAAGTTTGCATGTCCTAATCTATGGTGCCATAAATTAGACGACTCAAGAATATAAACGGAAGATGGCGTTTTATTCATAACTTTTGGTACAATAGTTAGGACATTCATTTTGAATAGTCCATCTTTTACATAGCCTTTGCCAACATACATATTATTCTTGGTAAGTACAAACTTATCCGACACAAAGACTAACTTGAAGCCATTCTTGCTTAGCAAAGAACCTGACACAAGGTTCTGGCGAATATCCGGTACGTGAAGAACATTGTTGAGGCTAAGTTCCTTTCCCGATGTCATCTTCAATATCACTTTGCCTTGTCCTTCCACTTTGGATGATGAGGAGTTCCCCATAAGCAGCTTTTCTCCCTCGGTTGGAATGTAGGATGTGAACATATCCTTATCAGCACATATGTGACGGGTTGCACCCGTATCAACCCACCATTCCATAGGATTTCCAACATTGTTGCATTCTGAAACAACCGCCGATAAATTCATATCAGATATTCCATTTGATATGGAATCAGATTCGGCTATGTTCGCTTGGGGTTGCTTCTTTGGTTTGCGACAATCAACGGAGCGATGTCCAGCTTTTCCACAATTATAGCAATTGCCCTTGAACTTCTTTGCATTCTTCTTGGAAGATTCAACGGAATGCTTTCTCTTCTTTCCTTTGTTGTTGTTGTTGTTGTTGGATTCCACAACATTAGCCCTTGATTGTGGTATATTATTTCCAACACGTCGGTCCGAACTTCGATTGTCTTCTTCAATCCTTAGTCGGACCACAAGCTCTTCAATATTCATCTCTTTGCGTTTATGCTTGAGATAGTTCTTGAAGTCCCTCCACATGGGTGGAAGTTTCTCAATGATTGCAGCCACTTGAAATGATTCACTTAGAGACATATTCTCCGCGTGAATGTCATGAAGTATGATCTGCAACTCTTGTACTTGACTGATTACCGGCTTTGAATCTACCATCTTGTAGTCCAAAAACCTTCCCACGATGAACTTCTTTGTTCCCGCATCTTCAGTCTTGTATTTCTTTTCCAAAGAATCCCATAAGTCCTTTGCCGATTGCTTGGAACAATACACGTTGTACAAAGTGTTGTCCAAGCCATTCAGAATGTAATTCTTACACAAGAAATCTGAATGTTTCCAAGCATCTAATGCAATCAATGATGCCCGATTATTTTCACCTTCTTGAATGGCAGGAGGATCCTCATTCAAGAATTTCACTAAATTGAGGGTCGTGAGATACAAGAGCATTTTCTGATGCCATATCTTAAACTCAACCCCAATGAACTTTTTCGGTTTTTCCTCATGTGGAACGGAGCTTGAATGAACGGTAGTATGGGGGTTAGCCACAACTGGAGCCACAACCGGATGAATCACACCGGTAGGAATACTTCCTTTAGAAGTTCTCTCATTCGAAGTATCATTCGAATTCATTTCTGTTTACGTAAAACAGAAGATCAACAAACAAGTAGAAACTGGATTGTCACTTACCACAAAAATACTGCAAAAATATTGACTTAAGATTGTTGGCAGAATTTCTGTGGAAATGACTCAAAGCAGTAAATCAAGAACCGAAATAAGGAAAGGATGAATAAACCGAGGCAAGAGTTGAACTCTTTGTCCTTAAGTCAATATTGCCCCGCAAATGTGCTTTCAGTCTTTGGCAATTGACTCCCAAGATACAACGGCTTCCGCTTGTGTTGGTAGCACTTCCAAACACAAGCACAACGAACTAGAAATCGGTTTAGTACTTCAAAAGATGAAATGATTATGAAAACCAGAAATTCAAGCAACAAATGCAAGAATTTTTGATTCAAGAAGTAAGGAATTATGAAATGATGTTATGCAAATGTTTTCTGTATCAATTCTCTATAAAATGGATGTTCAGAGTCCCTTTTTAACGTTGAAGATCAATTGGAAACGAAAAGGTATTGAACCAAATCGTGCAACACTTCAAAAGGACATGTCTGATCGCGCAAACCTATGCGATCGCATGGTTATACCAAGCTGCGATCGCATGGTACAAAAATCAGAACAAACTTGATCCAAATTTAACCATGCGATCGCTCTTTGCCTCCTGCGATCGCATGGAAGAACCAAAAAGCATACTGCTTAAAAATTAAGCTAGTTGCGATCGCAGCATAAATTAACCATGCGATCGCATGGGTCAAACTTTGACCTGAATTTGTCCTTTTTCGTAATTTTTCATTCATTTGATATTGATTTCGAGATGCCAAATATACCCTTTAAACGTACAGATAAATCTGAACCCCGCGACCTGACCCGGCAGGTCGATCCCCGTTCCGAGGGCGTTGCCCCCGAGGCGTCGAAGTGGCAAACAAATTTGCCTAAACGTATTGGGTCGGGTCTTGTATATTTGGCCAAGTTGACACGGAGTCACTTACGTTATTTTTAACACTTAGTTAATTTCTCGACATATTTAAACCAATTTCCAACAAGTTGTATATTCTATAAAATGTGTGAATAAAAAGTATGTTTGACAAATTTGATTGTCTTAATTATAATTTAAGCGTGACTAGTGTGGGACTGGGATATATCCCTTGTCAGCAAGATGGCTCGTTTGTAAACACCAATATTAGAATCTAAATGCTCATTTGACCTTCAAACAGATCGAATTGCTCGTTTGAACTTATTGGACTCTGATGCCATATTCGATCTTAGAGTTTGATCTTAAAATGTCAATTTTTGTTAGTATGGGTGTAGCTCAAATTCTTATATATTAATTATTACTGTTATATTTAACCAATGTATGTTATATTCATTCTTTAATCTTGTTAAATCTTTTCTAGTTAAGTATCCCTAATATACATTAAAAGACTCCGAAGTATGATTATGCTTTAGATATCTCCTACAAAGTTATGCTACAAATACATTCACATCTGATCTTAAAAGCAATGCATCACCCAGAAACAATTAGTAAAGGAACAGCGAGAGAAATGAACAAATACATATAGCCTTTCGATGCGCCAAACACCATACTATCATGATTAGATTTCACCTAAAATACTGTTGAGATTCTGGATTTATTTTATTAATCATGCTATTAGGTAACAATTAATTAAAGTTCCAAATGTTGAGGTTTCAACTGATTAAGATATGAGTTGGCTGCACTCCAAGTTCAAAATAGTGTGACCCCTTAACGATACTTAAAAGACAACTATTGACGCAGCAGAAAGTGTTTAAAAAAAAAAAAAAAAACTTGAAGAATGATCAATAATCTAGTCGATTCTTCAAGATAATCTCGTCGATTCCTCAAGATAGCGAGAAAGATATTGAAAATTGAAAATTGAATAGGAATTTTATTCAGAAAACCAAATTGTAAAACAAATAAAAAAGGAATAAATAGCATAAATAAACTATTGCAATTAAGATGTAAAATAAAAAACATTAAAAAAACTAATGCAATTAAAGGTCCAAATATTGCTCGCTCTGTTTGCTTCAATTGAGGGTTTGTAAAGTCGAATCCAAGGTAAAGATCAACTTAGAGGGGTTGAATAGGTTGAATCCAATTTTTTTTTTTTTTTTAATTCTAATTAAATATTGTTTTTTTTCGAGTTTTTTAAACTCAAAAAACACATGTATGAACGTTGCGTGGCTTATAAAAATTAGATATTCAATTATGTTAATAGTTAATTGCCTGGACTGATTTTAAAAAATATTGTTCAATGTGTGTCATCTAAATTGCTTAAATGACTATAGAAAGTAAAAAACAAAATCAACAAGTGAACCCCATCCCATGGGTAAACAATCCACTATAGAGAAGTAGGATACAATCGTCTCAAGATTTGGAATTACAAATATTGTTGACTACGTCGATTAATAAACTATAAAATCAAACATAAACTGTGGTACTAAAAGACCAACTACTTTTGTGTTTTAGTTTCTAAATTGTCAACGGAGTGCAATCAAACCCACTGGTCTTGTTCTTACGGAATTCGACGAATGTACCCGAGCTTCTCTTCCCCAAATCTCATGCTAAAATGTCGTCTTCTCTTCCCCAAATCTCATGCTAAAATGTCGTCTTCTCTTCCCCAAATCTCACGCTAAAATGTCGTCTTCTAAGTGGATTCCAATTCACACAATTTTTCAGAACAAGTGGAAGTTTTGGACATCGAAAGAATGAACATGCCAACAAAACCTTGACGCCTCCACACCCATCTATTGCAGAACATGCACACGTAACATTGTTAGCTTGCAAAGACAGCTGTCCAAAAGGGTAATTCGGCCACCGTTTGTACTCCGACTGTCAAGTTGGTTGCTGGTAAAATAGAACTAGTATACAAGAGAAATAAAATGGACATAGATTTGACTAGGGGTTTGATTTTCATACTTTTTTCTTCATGTTGTGTGTAGTATTTGTAGGAAAATTTACATCAAGAGTATTTCTGACTTTTTATCTGTCTTTGACACTTGTCACCGGTTCTTAGTATTGGCAAAGTTGTTATCAACTGATTTTTGTTTAATTCTGTTTGCACTTTTAACAGTTTTGGCTTTTGTGCAGTGGGCCTTTTGTCACTTGGTAGAAACGATATTATGTTGTTCTATACTTGAGACAAATTATATGAAGTCACATGCTTTGTGCACGCTAGCTTTTTTTCACCTTTGTAAAACACAATTAGATGAATTCTACAATGTAAATAGGTTCGTCTCTTATCTTCCCCTGGGAGAATGGCATAGTTAAGGTTCGACTTGTTTCGCCTATCCAGGAGCTTTGCCAAGATTTGAACCACTGATCGCTCTTTCTTCTTCGCTAATGAACTAAAGTTGTTGGCTTCGATTCAGTTAAGCGGCACCAATGAGGCATATAGAGGTTCGCAAAGCCATTTGGGTCCTTCGTGATGACATTGTTAGTATGTCACACGTGGCCTCTGTACTCTACCACATTGTTAGCTGCCTTAAAGTCGAAGCAAAATGCACAGTTGTGCTTGTGCCCCTCCGGACTTATCAGTACCATCCCTGCTCCAAACCCAGCCTCCCCCAACGAGCCATCGACGAATATCTTTTACGGAGATAACTTCGGCATCAGTGAGGCTAGATCAATTACTAGATCCTTTACAAATTTAGCAATGAAATCTTCCAGTGTCTACCCCTTGAAAGGCGTTCTTTCCTTGAAGACTATGTCGAATCGAATTGACAAAATCGTAAAAGACAAAGACTAAATCAAACTTATCACGTTTTCCCTTCATCCCCTTTAATTTACGAACACTGTTGTCGTCTGCTTCATTCATTGGTCCGACTTATAAAGGTTAACATCAACAAAAATTTAATAGAAATCATTGATTTACTAAACAAATCGCCTACAATCACTTTAAATCACCAAAAAAAAAAAAAATAGTGTAAAATGAAGAATACGTTTTACCCTTATACAACTTCTAACATATTCATTGATACAAAATATGATTTGTAACATTTGTATCAAATATTGATACACCAATATCATTTGTAACATCTGTATCAAAATAATAATACTATAAAGGACTAAATTGACATAAAAGTATAAATAGGTTGATCAACTTACAAAAATTCAAAAGTTGAAGGACTTGGATTGCAAATAAAAGATGACGAAATTGAAATTAAAGAATTATTATAGGGACTAAAGTGGAGATATTATAAAGATGAAGCACTTACCGTAAAAATAATCAATGACTCAATAAGTAAATTTGGATCAAAGTTCATTACAATTTATATAGGGGATTCGCGTGGTCATGATCTATTTGATTTTAATTCATTATTTTATTAATTAATTTAATATTAATTATGGCCGTATTTTCAAAATAAATTTGTTAAGTTGATAAAGTTAGAATTATTTTTAAAAAGTGACTTATTTATGAAAAATCTCTAAATTTTTTTCTCTATTGGCCAAATAATAATATGGGATAGTGTCACCACAACACAAAATACAAAATTATTTAAAAAATATTTTCTAATTTTTTATTTCTAAAAATACTGTTTTTACTTTTGTAATATTTGTGGTTACATTTATTATTTTTGTTACATTTTATATAAAAAAATTGTGTGTTATATGTGTTGCATTTGTTATATTTAAAATTTAAAATATTGAAAAGTAATTGTAAAATTATAATATAAAATCATGTGGTTGGCAAAATTATTACAAATAATATTGCACACGTAATTCTTACAATTGAGCCAATTAATTCATTCCATATCAATGCAAATCTTAGATTCCACCAGTAAGTAAATCTGAATGTGGCCCACGTAACCCACAAGAACTTAGTACTACCGTTCTAATGGTGTTGAAATCAGTGCGATATCATGAATCATCAATAAGTTATAAACTTTATCAAATATAAAAATTTGCTTCAACATCCCACGCAGACCAAGATCAAGAGTAGGGCTTGCTCCAAGATATTTAATGTATATAATTTAATGGAAAATTGTGAATTTATAGACCACAAGTTCTTATACCACATATTAATTAATTGTTCAATTTGTCTAGTAATAACAAGATTTTAAACTTCCATCATTTTCATAGATAAATATAGAATAACCAAGAACATACATTGATCCATAGCAAACGATCTTTAATTTTGTATTTTAAATCTCGATCGAACTATTTAATGGTATATCTCCAATCTCCAAATACACTTTAACATACGTAGTTTAATTATATGGTAATTGAATTTCTCTCTGTAATTCTATTTCATATCGAAATAGAGTTCTTAATAGAAATTAGCTTCTTCAATAATTTTCTAATTTATTATTTGGTTAGACATATCTACAAGGCATATTATCAAAACTAATAACTTATCATGTGGGCTACATAAATTCTAACTATTATAACACATGGATGAATGACCACATCGGTGGATAACTAAAGGCCATTCCCCAATTTCTATCATAAAAAAAATCTAGAATTCTTCTCTATCAAATTCTTTTAATTATAAATTCTACTTTTCAAATTTCTACTTTAAAGTTTAGTTTAGAGAGTCAAGAAGTTCAATTCAATGAAACTTGTTCTATTTTGATAGGAAATTGTTAGGAACTTTCGGTATTAGAAGGAGCAAAATTTTCTAAACGAAATGACAAATTAACTATATTACAATAAAAATAAAAATGTCTTAAAATTTCTCTCTAGTATTCTTATTATTTAGCTAGAATTGATTTTTTTTTTAAAAAAAAGTTTAAAACGTGTTCATGTGGAGTCCCAATAGTTATGAGGAGAGAGAGATTTTGATGGCCCAATAATTTTCATGTCTAGTCGTTTTGAGATATTTATTCATAAAACTCCATTAATTTCTCTTGAATAAAGTACCATATCTTCACAACCCGCACATGATATTCACGCTCTCCCTGGGCAATAACTGTTGAGAAATAAGTGATTTGTGTAATAAATTAATTAGTATATAATTAGCAAAAAAAAAATAAATAAATAGAGTTAGAAATGGCTGACCTTAAAGAGTCGCGAAAGTCGTTGTGCTAAAGTCGTGTGACCTTCCCTTCGTGTGGGTATTGTCAGCACTGCACGGCTCCAAGATAAAACCTTTTAGCTTACAGTCGATTCTCCTTCTATGGGCACGATTAAAGGGAGATAAGAACGAGCCTTTTAACTAGTTGCCAAAAACAAGAAAATAAGTATATTTTAGATAGTATTTTTCTATTCTTGTTGTCTTGTGATGTGTCTAAAACATGAAACTATACTCACTTTTATAGTAGAAAATTCAATCCTCACTTTGATGAAAATTTATGTCATTCAAATTAGTTTTAATCATAAAATTAAGGAGTTTTGAATTTATTTAAAAACTGAAAATTAAATCAAATTAATTTGAATGTTTAAATCTTTATTTTAGGTTACAACAGCCTCCCACAAAACTTAAACATTAAAACATATATATATATATATATATATATATATATATATATATATATATATATATATATATATATATATATATATATATATATATATATATATGGCAACATTATACTGTGCAATAAGTGTAGGTGTCTTCATCACTTGAACATCACTTAGTGATGACAACCATAATGGACTAAGCCTTGAATTAAGTCCCTTTGTCCAAACTTCAATTGCCCCACACACAGTATTGAATTAGGGTTAGTTCATAACGGATAGCGCTGTTAATGGCCATGCGCTCTTATCTTGATTCTAGTAAGAGTCTCTAGGGAATAGCCCAATCCCATAGCCACGGCTTCATGGCAACTCTTATATAGGTGAGTCCTCCAGGGGCACGTGTGACCCACACCTCGCGAGAGTATTTCCGCATCGGTACTCATTCAGGGTTAAACCCTTCCTAACATCACATAGTATAGTACTATCACCATAGGGATGAGCACAAATAATATAGTGCTATCTTAAGTCATGCAGTACAGGTTGTTTCCACCCATTGAACCTTCTTCATGGGATCTCCAATCACAAAGGTTGGATTACTCCCGTAGGCGACTCTCTTGTAGGCTTAAGCCCATCCCACTCGATGATTCATCAACAACTTTTTTGTGTAAACCCTTTGTTAAGTTTTCTGCCAAATTCTTCTCAGATCTTACAAAATTTAGAAAAATCACACTTCTCTTTAATAAGGCCTTAATTGACTTATCTCTTGCTTGTATATGTCTATTTATCTTCTTATTCGAATGAGATTAATTTACAAGTTCTATTACATCTTTACAGTCACAATGTGTAGAGATAGCTAGAATTGGTTTACTTATTAAAGGCATGTCTAGTAATAGATCTCTTAACCATTCAACATTGGTACAAGTAGTATCTAATGCTATTATTTCCGATTCTAGAGTACTTCTCAATATAATAGTTTATCTTTTTGAACCCCAAGATATAGCCGCACCACCTAACATAAATATATATTCAGTAGTAGACTTGATATCTACATTGTTAGTTATCCAATTTGTCACTATATCCTTCAACCACATTTGGAAAATTTTTATAACATATAGAATAATCTAACATACCTCGAAGATATTTAAGAACTCTTTCTAGTGCATACCAGTATTCCTTATTTGGATTCTTAGTATACCTACTAAGCCTCCCAACAGCAAATGATATATCTGGTCTTGTCCTATTTGCTATATACAACAAAGACCCAATTAATTGAGAATACTTCAACTGTGAAACTGATTCACCTAAATTTTTCTTCAAGTGCACATTTGAATCATATGGAGTAGATACTTGCTTAATATCATAATACTCAAACTTTTTTAACATCTTCTCGATAGCACTTGACTGATTCAATAGAATTCCTTCAGAAGTTTTCTTCAATTCCATTCCTAAAATTATATGAACTTCTCCCAAATCATTCATCTCAAAATTCTTAGACAAATATTTCTTCACATCATTAACAACACCTATATTTGTTCCAAATACTAATATGTCATCTACATATAATAAAGTATCACATGCTCATTATTATTTTCCTTGCAATACACACACTTGTCATGTCCATTGACTTTAAATCCATATCATAGTATAACTTTGTTGAATTTTCATGCCACTATTTAGGAGCTTGTTTTAACCCATATAATGACTTCTTCAATTTGCATACCTTATGTTCTTGTCTTTTAACTTTATAACCCTCTGGTTGATCCATCTATATTTCTCTGTTTAAGTCACCATTCAAAAATGCAGTCTTAACATCTATTTGATGAATGATCAACTTATGAACAGTAACTAATGCTAACATAGTCCTAATAGTAGTTATTCTAGCAAGGAGAATATGTATCAAAATAATCAACTACTTCACCTTGAGTGAATTTCTTTGCCACTAACCTAGTTTTATATTTATCAATATTATCATCAGGTTTCAACTTCTTCTTGAATACCCACTTACATCCTATAGCCTTACTTCCTTGAGGTAAATCACACAAAACCCAAGTATTATTTTGTATAATTGACTCATATTCATCATTGATAGCTTCTTTTCCATAAGGTGCATCTATAGATGACATAGTATCTTTAGGTTCACCTACAACTAAATATGTGAAGAACTCTTCTCCAAAATGTTTCTCCGTTCTACTCCTTTTACTTCTCCTAAGTTCAGGTTCAGCTTCTAAAGATGAACTAGATGTAGTATTATTTAAAATCACATTCTTAGATGTAGAAGGTTCACTTAGAATCCTAGTATTAAAAGGAAAAATATCTTCAAAATAGGTAGCATCCCTAGCTTCTATAATAGTATTGTTCGAAATACTACTAACTTCTGAATTTACAATTAAAAATCGAGTCGTAGAACTATTTTGAGATATAAACACAGCATCTACAATTTTCGGTCATATATTCTTCCTTTTATGATCAGGTATAATAACTTTAGATAAGCACCCTCATAAATTCATGAAACCTAACCTAGGAAACCTCTTTTTCCATAACTCATATGAAGTTTTAACATTGTCTTTTATAGTCACCCGGTTCAATATATAACAAGATGTTAGAACAGCTTCACCCCATAAATTATCAGGTGATCCATAACTTATCAACATAGTATTAACCATGTCCATTAAAGTTCTATTCTTTCTTTCAGCAACTCCATTAGATTGTGGTGAATAAGGAGGTGTAACTTCATGTATTATACTATTATCTTCACACACAAAAAATTAAGACCATAAGCAGTATACTCTCCTCCTCTATCAGATCTTAAGACTTTTATCTTATTCTCTAATTGATTTTCAACCTCAGTTTTTTAGATTTTGAACTTATCAAAGACTTCATCCCTAGTCTTTAATATATAAATATAACAATACTTAGAATGATCATCTATAAAAGTTACAAAGTACTTATTCTCAGCTCTAGTTGGAGACCTATTTGAATCACAAACATCATTATGAATCAACTCTAAGAGATTTGTATTTCTTTGAACTGATTTATAAGGTTTCTTAGTTTGTTTAGCTTGTACACAAACTTCACACTTTCTATTATCAACTTGAGTTTTTGGAATCAAATTTGAATCCATTAATCTCTTGATCTTCTTATGACTAACACGTCCCAATCTTTTATGTCACAAACAACTAGATTCAATATTAAGAACAATAGAAGAATTTTGATAATTTTCATCAACAACATTCAACTTAAATAATCCATCACTAATATAGCCTTTTCCAATGAATACATTAATCTTGGTTATTACAATTTTATTCGACTCCATTACAACCTTAAAACCTCTTTGAATAAGATAAGATCCACTAACTAAATTTCTTCTAATTCCAGGAACATGCCGATCTTGATCTAAAATCAAAGTCTTTCTAGAAGTCATTTTAAGCTCAATTCTTCCAATTCCCAATACACAAGCAATCGTATCATTTTCCAAAGTTACGCTTCATCCACTTGAAGTCTGATAAGATTTAAACAAACTTTTATCAAAACAAACATGGATATTTGCTTCAGAATCTAATCACCAATCATTACTTTTATAAGTATAATTGACTAAAGGGATTAATGATTCACACCTAATAAAAGTTCACCGTCTTCCAACATATTCACTTGATCATTTTTGAGATTTAGACTTAGGTTTGTACTCTTTAGTTTTCCTGAAGTAATAGTCTTGTGCCACATGATTCGTCTTTTCGCACACAAAACATGGCTTTGATTTTCCTTTGTCTTTGCCTTTGCCTTTGCCTTTACCTTTACCATCCCTAGTGTAATTATTTTTTGGCTGGAAATTTTTCTTATTATAGTGAAAATTCTTCTTGAACCTAATATTTTGAGACTTAAACTGTTTTGAAGTATTAATAGAATTTTTAGAATTTTCAATCAAGTTTGCCTTAGCCTTCATCCTATCGCATTGGCTTAAAACCTTTCTACGTTGTTCTTCAACTCTCAAAAAATTAAATACTTGGTTTAATGTCATAATCTCTTGCTTATGTCTAAGACCTTTAGCAAAGTCCGACCAAGAGGGTGGAAGTTTATCTATAAGGCATGGCACCTTACAATCTTCACTAAAATTTGACCATTTCTCTTTTACAAGTCGTAACAAATCTTGAAATTCATGAATTTGTTCATTAATAGATTTTTCATCCACCATAAAATATTTATTAGAGGTTGATGCATTAAACTTATTTACGCCAGCATCATCGATTCCATATTCATCTTCTAAAGTTTTCTAAAGCTTTTTAGAACTAGTGATGTTTTGATAAATATCATAAAGCCTATCAAAAAGAGTACTAAGAATTCGATTATAATAATGAAATTCAATTTGTCCGGGATGTGGACACTCCACCTTTATTGGTTTCTTCTATGGCAGAAACTAACTCAAGAATAGTCAACCAATATTTCATTTGTTTTTGCCGTCTCTTAAAACTTTTTCCATCAAAATTTTCAGGCTTAGCGCTAATTGTATCTTCATGAGATGTCATTTCTTACACTAGGAATTACTAAGGCAAAGAAGAGAAATAACCAAATAGATATAAGTTGGTCAATATCACAATTAAGCCAATGATATATTTAGTTAAACCAAAATTTCAAGTTTCAAATAAAACAATAACGTCCACTATGAAATTAAATAACAATTCAAAATAGCAAATAAGTACAAATAAAACCTTTATTAGACTAAATTAATTTCTAGTGTTAAAATATTAGGAGCAATTAAATTGAAACTAAATTTACAAATTCAATTAAGTGCAATCCTAATTGAGTTACTAGTTAATTAAAGCACACTAAATTGAAAATAATAAAAACTTAAACACATGTCAATTTTTATTTTCTTAATCTAATCAAAGAGTAACGTAAACAAAATTAAATTTGAACAATACAAAAATGTTCAAGTCTACAAAACTATTTAGTTATACAATTATCTTTTATTAACTTAATAACAAGATACTTTTTTTTTCAAACAAAAACACTAAGATATTAAAATAAAATTTTGTGCTCAACTTAAAATATTGATGGGAGTGCAATATTTTCAATGAAAATAAAGATTATGTAAGTTTTCCATGAAAATAAAGATTATGTAAGTTTTCCACAATGTAAAAGTTCATGCAATAAAGTAATTAAAAATTCTCCAAAATTCTGAAAATGATAACATAGATAAAAATGAATTTTACTACACAAATCACACACGACTTTAGATTGTTGAGAAATAAGTGATTTGTGTAATAAATTAATTAGTATATAATTAACAGAATAAATAAATAGAGTTAGAAATGGCTGGTCTTAGAGAGTCGCGAAAGTCGATGTCTTAAAATCGTGTGGCTTTCCCTTCGTGCGGGTATTGTGAGCATTGCACGGCTCTAAGATAAAACCCTTTTAACTCACAGACGATTCTCTTCCTATGAGCACGACCAAAGGAAGATAAGAACGAGCCTTTTAGCTAATTGCCAAAAACAAGAAAATAAGTATAGTAGTTTTTTTCTAATCTATAGTCTTGATGTGTCTAAAACATGAAACTACACTCAATTTTATAGTAGAAAATTCAACTTTTACTTTGATGAAAATTTATGTCATTCAAATTGGTTTTAATCATGAAATTAAAGAGTTTTGAATTTGTTTAAAAACTGAAAATTAAATCAAATTAATTTAAATATTTAAATCTTTATTTTAGTTTAAACCAATAACCACTTCTGTCTATCACCTGTCAACTAGGAAGTGTTGGGGAAAAGTTGCCATACGTGCAATTGAATGCAACAAGAGAAGAAAATGAGTGTAAGTGAGAAAACACAAATTTCAGTGGTTCAACAAACACGTGTATGCCGACCATGGAAGAGGCGGAATCACTTATCAAAATGCAAAATTACAAACTTCAATCACTCTGTACACAAAATTAGGACATCCAGTGCACACGCATGTCTTTTCTTTATTTTTATTTATTTTTTCTCTTTTCTCTCTCTTCACGTTTTCTTCTTATAGCAACCCTTGTTCTCTCTATCTACTATGTGCTCCCATCCAATGACTTGCCATTGTTGTTGATTTATACTGTTAGAGCATTTAGTTATATTGTTTATGATTATTTTATGTTTATATTGCTAAAAAGGAAGTACTCCTAGTTCATTTGTTTGGTTAGAGTTGTTTAGACATTTTACTTGTTAGACTATTTCAACCCTTCGTTTTTTTATGGAAGACTAATCTTTTGTTCTTAGAAACCTTAACATATTTTTCTTTTTACGCTCATGCTTTCCTTCTCTTAAGATTCATATGGTATTAGAATTTCAATCAATAAATACTTTATTTTATGGTATAAAATAAGAAGTATTGTATTTTTCACGACTCTCGTGGATCCAACCGTTAACACATACCATGGTTGAAATTTGTGGTTCCATTAACCTAAGAGCATCTACTATGGGGATGTGAATTGCACTAAAAAGTGTGCTATGATAACTACAATTTTATACTTATCGGAGCATAAAAAAATGAACAATTATGAGTACTCTTACGTTTGTTTTCCACGTAATTGCAAGTTGAATTGATTTTTTAGGAAAAATCCGAGTCCGGATGGTGATTGGACAAAAATGAAGCAATAATAAGTGAAAAAGGACTGAAAACATATGAAGTAGTGGAATTGGGGACCTGCGTGTAAACTCTGAAAGATGAAGGACCTGGGTTGAAAATAAAAAAAGACTAAATTGAAATGAAAGAATAAATCCAGAGACTAAATTGGAAACTGGAGAAAGATGGAGGGCTTGCTGTACAAATAACCAATGACTAAGCTGCAAAGTAGGAAGTAGATCAAACCATGCGATCACATAGCTAAAAGGAGATGCAATCACAAGAGTCCTAAAATCATACCAGATTGGACAAGAAGGCTACCATGTGATCACAAGATAGTAAACCATTAGATCGCATGGTTGTAACTAGTTCATAAAATTCTGTTTTCTTATGGAAACTAAATTCTTCTTGGTAACAAATTGGTACACGACTTCTCGAGATTTTTAGGGCAAATTTGGAGATTTATAAAAGGAAGACAAGAGACACATCGCGCGATATGAAATCAAGGGTGAAGAACATAGTTCGAGAGACTAAGATTGAAAAGGCACAATTGGAGATTTGCTACTAAGAATCACGGGTTGTATTTACTCTTTCTTCTTTCTTTCTTTATTCGTATCTTGTAATATTTTACAGAATCATGTCCGGCTAAACTACTTATATCTAGGATGAACGATGAAACCTCGCATTTTTATTAATTAGAAGTTATTTGTTTTTTGTAAATTTGTTGATTCTGGGTTGATTATTTGTTATTCATTATTTTCATTAACACGTTTTTGTGGTCTAGATTGTTTTCACGAGATTCAATTTAGATGAGTACTTGATAATAAATAACATATAGTACAATAATAAATAGATATTACTATTATGCTTTATGAAATCTTTTTGGGTGAACGTTGTGGTTAAATGGGTGTTTTTATGTTCAAAATTTAACTAGAGATAATTAAGTTCATATATATATATATATATATATATATATATATATATATATATATATATATATATATTGATATATACTGATATAGTCGATAGAGACTTTTGATTATTGTAGGATCATCGATTTTTAACCTAGGGCAATAATTTGCAAATACGAGGAATGGATAAATGATTTTTGAAACGTGATGGTAAATTTGTGAATTCTGTTGCCCGTAAAACTTGAATTTGATAAGTAATCTATTTTTGTTTGCGTGATAATTTAGACTTGGTTGAATTAAAATAAGATAATCTTAGAAATTGAAATGATAAACAAAGTGTGTGGTAATTTTGTTAAAAGAAAAATTACAATTAATTAATTATTTAATTGCTAGTTATCATGGATTCGACACTTCTCTCATCACTTTATTACTTGTTAACTATCCGTCCACTTGGAGGATAAAAATCGATAACAAATTTTTTGTGCATGTGCCGTTCGACAAATCTTGATCTACTCGATTTTGATCCGAAAACCGAATGGAATTTTCACCAAAGACAACATGAACAATGGGAAAAAGATAAAACAACAACAAGACAAAATGGGTGACAACAACTGGATATGTGATTCACCATCCGCAGATGTTGGAAATCTTCTCGCGCACATGGTACGAGCATTTGAAGTCGATGAGAGAGACATCCTTATGGGAAAGTACATTATGGCTCATATTGTTGAGAATCGGTTCTGCACAATCTATCCGTCTTATGGCACGAAAACTTCTAGCTGAGGCTGGATGTGATTAATCTATTCTCGAACAATCTGCCTTAATCTGCCTTTTTATGGGCGAACCGATGAAAATCCACACCATCATCTCTCTAACTTAATGAAATATTGTGGAAACATCAAATATCAAGATGTAAATGAAGAGACACTCATGATGAGACTTTTTCTCAAACATTAAAAGATAAAGCTCAGGATTGGTTTGATTCAATACCGTTGGGTAGCATCACTACATGAACAGACTTGGTTCAGAAATTTACACTGAAATATTTTCCTCCTGCCATAGTGAACAGACTCAAACATGAAATATCCAATTTCCAACAAGCTGTTTTGGAAAATTTTATGAGGCATGAGAAATATTTAAGGAAATGCTTAGAATATTGCCCCAATCATGGTTTCCCTTTGGCATCACAAAACCATTACTTCTATTCTGGATTGTTTCCAAACTGTCGTTCTTCAGTAGATTCTGTAACTGGTGGCGCTATCCAAAATAGATCTGCAGGAGGACTTTATGACTTGTATGAAAATGATGAGTGAACATTTGTGATGTGGCAAGGTAGAGGTTTGCAAAAGAAAACAACGGGAATGCACATGGTGGAAATCAATACACTACTAGTAGCTAAAATTGATTCATTGGCAAAGCAGATTGGAAACATTAAAGCATTCCCAATCCGTGAATATAGTTCATCTATCTCTTCTAAATTGAATGTAAACATTAAACCCAATCCGTGAACAAATCATCAATCATCTAATGTGTCCATTAAATATCATCAATCTATGTCATTAAATACCGAGCAATCAACATACGCTCAACAACATTCAACACTTTCGACAAAAAAAATCATCCATACTCACAGACCCACAATTCAGGGTGGAAAATCATCCAAACTCCTCATATATCAACAATCAGAACATCCAAAATCTGTCAAATCAGAGAAGACCTCAGGAAAGAAAAGGAGGACTAGAAGAGACATTCGCTAAATTGTTAGAACGGATGAAAACTGAACTCAAAGAAGTGAAACGAAGACAGGGTGCTTCTATTAAAACTATGGAAAATAAGATTGGATAATTGACTAAGTTATTCACCAAAAGACAACTGGCACATGGCCCCAGCAATACTGAGATAAATGCAAAAGAGTAGGTAAACCCAATTATCACTAGGAGCGGAGTTGAGTTACCAAAAATTCATGTCAAAAGACCATGTGTGGTAAATCAAACCGAGTCCAGCAAAGAGAGAGTGAACAAATATGATGAATTAGAAGAAGCAGTTGAGCAAGAAAAAAGAAACTCTCCACCAGATTATATTCCTTCACCGATTAAGTCTTATGTTCCTCCAATTCCATTTTCTCAAAGGTTACGCAAACATAAGTTGGACAAGAAGTTCTAGAAGTTCCTAAAAATGTTCAAAAAACTCCAAATAAATATACCATTTGTCGATGCCTTAGCTCATATGCCTAGCTATACGAAATATATGAGAGAAATCCTCTTGAATAAAAAAAAGATTAGAGGAGCATGAAACATTAATGCTCATTGAGGAATGCAGCACTATCTTGTAAAATAAGCTATCTCCAAAATTAAACATCCAGGAAGTTTTACTATTTGTTGTACTGTTAATTGTTCATTTTGGAAAAAAGTATTGTTTGATTTAGGTGTTAGAATTAATTTAATACCTTATTCTATTTTCAGACAATTAAGTCTCAGGAAAGGTAGATCGACCCATTAAACATCCGCGCGAGATTTTTGAAAATATATTAGTGAAATTCAACAAGTTTATATTCTCGATCGACTTCATTATCTTGGATATGGGAGAAGACAAGGATGTACCACTTATCTTGGGATGACCTTTCCTAGCTACTAGACGAGCACTGATTGATGTACGAAAATGGCAACTAGTATTGAGATTGAATGACAAGCAAATAATCGCCAATGTATTCAAGAAAATTCATTTTTCAAGCTCCACCGACTCATACTTCCAGATTGATATTATTGATCATGGGGTAGCCAACACTTTTACGTTGGAGAATCCTTCGAATCCATGTAAAACTTGCATTATGCATTCACAAGAGGTAACCTATGACTCTCATGTCATTAAGGAATGTGCTAGATATTTGCACAGGTCTAAGCCGATGGAAAGAAGGAAGAAATACATGGAAATAGGCATTGAACCTCCACAACTATTACCTTTTATTCAACAAGCTCTGATCCTTGAACTGAAATAGTTACCATCTCATCTTCGATATGCATATATTGATGAATTATCTAATCTTCCAGTCATATTTAGAAATTCGATCAATCGGGATCAAGATAACAAATTACTCCAAATACTACGAGCACACAAATCAACTATCGGGTGGACTATTGCAGATATCAGATCTATCAATCTATCTATTTGCATGCACAAAGTACTTATGGAATAAGCATATAAACCGACAGTTATAACATCAACACAGATTATATCCTCATTTGCAAAAGGCAGTCAGAGCAGAGATTTTGAAACTACTTGATACCGAAATAATCTAATCAATATCAAATAGTGCGTGGGTAAATCCAGTTTAGGTAGTGCCAAAGAAAGAAGAAATTGCGGTTAAAAGAAATGAAAATAATGAACTAATACCAATCACATTAACTACAAGATGGCTGTTTAGCATTGATTATCGTAAGTCAAATGATGCCGCCCAAAAAGATCATTTTCTCCTATCATTCATCGATAAGATGTTGGAGCGACTGGCATGATATTATCACTATTGTTTCTTTGATAGATGTTTATGTTACAATTAGATCCATATAGCCTCATAAGATCAGGAGAAAACTATGTTTACATGTCCCTATGGCACGTTTACATATTAGAGAATGTCGTTTGGTCTTTTCAACGTCCCTGCCATATTTCTGCATTGCATGATGTCCATTTTCTCAAATACAGTGAAAATTTTTGTTGAAGTTTTCGTGGATAACTTTTCGATTTATGGATTGTCATTTGATAAGTGAATCATGCACTCTTCTATTCATAATTGTAAATTACTCTGAGTACTGCGAGCAAACAAATCAGCTATTGTGTGGACTATCACAGGTATCAGAGATGCATTTACATGCACAAAATACTTATAGAAGAATACGTATAAGCCGAAATACAGCATCAATGCGGATTAAATCCTCATTTGCAAGAGGTAGTTAGAGTAGAAGTTTTAAAACTACTTGATATTGGGATTATCTATCTAATTTCAGATAGTAAGTGAGTGAGTCCAGTTCAGGTGGTGTCAAAGAAAGAAGGAATTACAGTTGAAAGAAACGACAGTAACGAGCTAATACTAGTCACGTTAACTATAGAATGATTAGTTTGCATTGATTATCATAAGTTGAATTATACAATTCGAAAAGATCATTTTTCCCTACCTATCATTGATAAGATGTTGGATCGCCTTGCAGGACATTCTCACTATTGTTTTCTTGATGGATATTTGGGTTACAACCAAATCCATAGAGCCATAGAAGATCAGGAGAAAAATACATTTACATGTCCTCTATCGCACGTTTGTGTATCGGAGAACGTCGTTTGGTTTTTGCAACTCCCCTGCCACATTTAAGCGTTGAATTATGTCCATTTTCTTAGATATGATGAAATTTTTTTTGAAGTTTTTATGGAAGATTTTTCAATTTTGGATGGTCATTTGATGAGTGCCTCAAAAATTTGACCATTGTGCTTCAGTGTTATGAGAGAAAAAATTTGGTGCTTAACTAGAAAAAATGCCACTTCATGGTTCAAGAAGAATTGTGTTGGGACACAGAATCTTGGCTAAGGGTATTGATGTTGATAAAGCAAAAATTCAAGTTATCGATAAACTTCATTCGCCAACAACAATTAAAGGTATTCAAAGCTTTTTAGGACATGTAGGATTTTATAGACGGTTCATAAAAGACTATCTTGAATATCACAAAACCGCTTATATAACATGTTGGAAAAGGATGTCAAATTTGACTTATCTAAAGAATGTATCATTGTCTTCAATACCCTTAAAGAAAAGTTCATCTCGACAGCAGTAATTGTTGCACCTAATTAGAATTTACCTTTCGAGCATGTGCGACTCAAGTGATTTTGTAGTCGGGGAAGTTTTGGGACAACAAAAGATAAAATCATGCATGTCATGTATTACGCCATCCGGACTCTTAAAAATGCTTAAATGAATTGTGCTACAACGGAAAAGAAGTTACTAGTTGTAATCTTTGCCATCGAAAATTTTTGATATTATCTCATTTGATCGAAAGTGATAGTACATACGGACAATGCAGTATTGAAGTACCTTTTGCCAAAGAGGATACAAAACTGAGGCTAATCTGTTGGATACTACTTATTTAAGAATTTGTTTTGGAGATTCATGATAAGAAATGAAGTGGAAATGTCGTGGCCACCACTTTTCAAGATTGGAGCAGCCTGAAAGGAATGAAAAAGATGAAATCAATAAAAAAAATTCTCGATGAGTAGATTTTTGAGATAGAACAGGCAGGAAAGAAAAGGAAAGCATCATGGTATGCCAACGATTTGAATTATCTAGCAAGTAACATTGTGCCACCGAACAATGATCACCAACAACGAAAAAAAGTTCTTTTCGGAGCTTAAATATTACTTTTGGGAGGATCCAATTCTTTACAGAAGAGGGGCTGATCTGGTGATTTAGAGATGTGTGAAGAAAGATGAGATTGAGATAGTGTTAGAATAATGTCACTCTTCACTATACGGAGGACACTTTGGTACTCTTAAAACTACAACCAAATTTTGCAATCTGGATTCTATTGGCCAACATTGTTTAAAGACGCTCACAACTTGGTGACAAATTGTGATCGATGCTAATGAACTAGAAACCTATCAAGAAAGCAAGAAATGCCACTTATTTTGGAAGTGGATCTGCATGACGTATGGAGAATTGATTTTATGGGACCTTTTCTACCTTCGTTCTCAAATTCATATATCTTGGTGGCTGTGGATTATGTCTCAAAGTGGGTAGAAGCTTTAGCTTTACCTACTAATGATAGACGGTGGTGGTAACATTCTTTAAAAAGAAAATCTTCACACATTTTAGCACCCCTCGGGAAATTATAAGAGATGTTGATAAACAATTTTGCAACCACCAATTTGAAGTTCTTTTGGCAAAATATGGTGTTAAGCACAAGGTTGCAACCCCCTATCATCCACAAACGAGTGGCGAAGTTGAAAATGATTTTAGAGTTAACTGTGAGTACTTCAAGTAAGTATTGGTCAAACAAGTTTGATGATGCACTTTGAGCATATCACACGTCATTCAAAACTCCAATTGTCATGTCACCATATCAAATAATTTTTGGAAAGTCGTGCCATTTACAGATCGAGTTGGAGCATCAAGTTTATTGGGCAATGCAAAAATATAACTTTGATTTAAAGAAAGCTGGTGATAAGAGAATGCTTCAATTGAATGAGATGGACGAATTCTTGTTTGAGGCTTATAAGAACACGAAGTTATACAAGGAGAGAACAAAAAGTGGCATGACAAGCACATTCAATGTAAGCACTTTGAGGCGGGACAAAATATATTATTGTTTAATTCACGCCTTAAGCTCTTTTCCAAAAAAGCTGCGTTCAAGATAGTTCGGGCCGTTCATGATAGTGAAAGTATATCCCCAGGGTGCAGTTGAAGTCAATCATGGTACAAAGGCAGGTTTAAAGTGAATAGATAAAGACTTAAAATATACTTAGAGGGCAAATTTCAAAAGAAAAGTCATTCACTACGTTGGGCAATTTAGAGTGAACACCATGACAAAGTCAAGCTTAAAACAGTAAATAAGCACTTAATGAGAGACAACCCATCTTTTCTACCCTTTACTTTAGTTTGCATTGCATATAATATTCTAGGATTGCATTAATCATTTAGGCACATTTCATAATTTTAGGACTTAGGAATAGGTTTATTGAATTTTAGCTAGGAAAAGGCCAAGTCATCTCATCATATTTTTCAGCACGGGCACACACTTCAACTATAAACTCTGATATAAAAAAATTAGATAAGACATCATCTAATTTCCTGGGAAAAATAGCACCCATAGGGGACAACAGCTACAAAAATTAGATAAAAGACGAATTCTCATGGTGCTCAAGTTGTGCCTAGAGCAATCAATAACATAGATTTCCCAATCAACCCATTGATCAAATACAAAAGGAAAACACACAGAAAAAGAAGAAGGTAAAACTCAGTCTAAACAATTTTCATATTTTCTACTAATTTATACCCTGATTTAAGTTCTCGTGTTCTAATACGAAAACTTTTCTTACTGGTGTATAAGAAAAGCCTTCGCTAAGCTACAATCTGTTGGATAATCCGATTTTTGTTACATTCTTGATTATAATTTTGTTGACACACAAAATATTCTCAAAATAAAGGCTTAAAACAAAGGCTCAAAAACAGAAGGTCCAAACATAGAGTTTGAGCGAATCGCCAATATAAGAATTGTCCAAGGTATACAAAGGTCTGGACGATAGAGAGAAGGAACAAGGTTTGAGCGAATGAAGTGATGATTGCATCGCGCAATGAATGAAGCAGTTTTATACGTGGTCCATGATCTAAAGTAACAGTAAGATGATGGAAAAAGCATTATGGGAAGTTATGAGAAGTTATGACATTTATGTGAGTTACTCAAGAGAAGTGCTATGAAATAATGGTCAGTCATGGGCGAGAATTGTGCAAATGGTAATCAATATATAAACAAGGCAAGGCAATGGACGAAGGGAGGAAAAAATTCTCTCACAAATAAACAAGTGAATTTACATTTAAAGTCTTTTACTTTCTATTTACAAATCTTGTAACTTTGTGTACTTGCGCCCCTTGGCAAGTTGCGTAATATAATCTTTCAATTCAAACACTTGTTGAGACTTTGTCTCAAGAAGTCTTGTTCCTTACACATCGTCTGAATAATCTTTTAATTGTTGGTACGAATAAAAAATGCACGAAACAATTTGGCACGCCCGGTGGAACATTTGGTGTTAGAAAGATTGGAAGCATCATTCCTCAAAAGAATTTCGATAAGGAGCCAGCAAACCAATAGTCTGTCTATTATGTGATCGAGCAATTTGAGGGTCAATAAGGAACCCCAGAGATGGAAAGAACTAATGACGGAATTAAGCCCCCGCACCATGCGTACATTGTTGGGTGAACTCACGCAAGATATTGTTGAACAGGTAAGTCTACAAAATATTCATGCTGTAGAAAAACTCAGTCAAAATAGAAACAATCATTATGACCACATGGCTAAATAATTGAGTATGTTGAACGAACTTATGAACAAAATGGTAAACCAAGTATGTCAATCGAATCCTTTGGGTATAGGAAATCATTTCCAAACCAGAAGTCTTGTAGGTATGGTTCACCAATTATAAACACGAGTGAAGGAGTTGAAACACCTCACATGGGACCGACCACGGCCAATTTAGGGAGTGCTAGGACATCTAACATGTGGGTTAGTCCTAACATAAGAGAAAACGTTCAATTTATGAGACAAAATACTACACGTATCAACGATGGGGAGAAACTACATATCAATGGCAACAATGTGCCAAATAATGGTTCATTCATGCCAAACACCGGGCCAAATATTGTAAGGCCTCAAGCAGTTCCATACGTACACAAACCCATAGGAGTCCCTTTTGATCCCAACGCTATTTTTGAGAGATCAAGTTTGCTTTAGGAATACGACCAATAATTCAGCCTACGTACAAAAAGCCTTACCCAGATTGGGTAGATCAAGCATATCCATGGCCTAGATGGTATAAGGTGCCAGAATTTTCATTGTTCACTAGTTTAGGAGAAGTATCCACTTTAGAACATGTAGGGCGTTTCACATTGCAATGTAGTGAAGTTAATGACTTCCACAAGATGAGACTATTTCCAAATTCGATAACTGGGGTAGCTTTTTCATTGTTTATTAATTTGCCAGCAAATTCTGTCCAAACTTTGCAACAGTTAGAGCAATTATTTCACGCCCAATTTTACAAAACTGAATCCGAAGTCACTTTGGCAGATTTAGCAAATTTGAGTCAAATGCCAAATGAATGGGCTGAATCTTTCATTCAAAGATTTAAAACTGTCAGAAATAAGTATTTTGTACCTTTATCTGAAAAAGAATTTGTAAGGATTGCTCAGAGCTTTTTGAATTTTGATTTAAAAAAGAAGTTCCAAGATAGAGAATTCTCTGATATGTTTCAACTTAGCGCGAGCGTTATAAGATATGAGCGATTGTTAAGAAAAGATGAACAAATGAAAAATTATAGTAAATGGACATATTATAGAGACCCAAATTTTGATATGCACGCTGTTGACATTAATCAAGATCAAGCTGAGTCTGAAGTGTATCTGGCCTAATTGATAAAGGGAGACACGTATGCGTGCCTGATAATGGCTAAATCAGAAATGCCTATCAAGAACAAGCCTACAAAAGAAGAGAATAAAAAGGCTAGAACATTTTCATTTGATATTACAAAAGCCGATGTAATATTTGACCGGTTATATAAAGATAAGCAAATAAGGCTAAATAAAAAGCATAAATTGCCAAACCTTGAGCAAATCAAGGGTAAAAAATATTGTAAATGGCATAATGCGTAGTCTCATAAGACTAATAGCTGCTTGATTCTTCGTCATGTTTTGTAGGATGCTATCGAGTCAGGGCGAATCACATTTGTGTCTAAGAAAAATATGGCAGTAGACCAAAATCCGTTCTCACTGCCAATAGACGTCAATATGATCATCTCGAATCTGGACAAATTTGGTCTTCCAAGATTCAAATTAGTAGTTAACAATGGTGAGGACGAGCCGTGTTCTAGTGCATTTGAGCTTTTAAAAAGAAAGGCAGTGGTAAGTGAGGAAATGAATTTATGTTCTAGGTGCCAAAAGGATATCGGCAATATCATAGAAAGTGTGGGCGCATATGAACAACAAACTCGCCCAGCCAACGCCACTAATTTTCATCCATTTAGAGGACAGGTGAAACTATTCTATGGGAGGCAAAATGGCTCGTTTGAAGGCATCAGAACGTTCAGACCACAACCCCAATGCCCAAATGTGTGGCATTCATACAATTCTAGAATGGGAAGGGCAATTCCATTGAATGAAATGACAAGAACCCAATAAAGACGTTTCCAAAGAAATTACGGGCAAATGATTAGACAACAACATGGCGTGGAGCATTTGAGAGCTATAATTGAGAGCAATGTAGCGAATCAAAATGTCTTTGAGAATGGAGACGAAGAAGATACAAAAGCGTCAAAAGATGAGCCATTGAAAGGGAAATGTGTTGGAAAATTAAAGTTTGAGTATAGAAAAAAGGATGAGGATGATGATGATGCTAGGCAATTGATCACTATTCAGTTTGGCACTATGTCCCTAGTTATGGCTGATAACTATTTATTGGCCAACGAATTTAAGAATAAAGAACATGGTAAAGAGATAATAGAAGCAGTTTGTACGCCAGAATGTGGAGAAGGCACATCTACTGGAAATCAATTCACTCATAGCAATGATGAAGAGGAAGATGATGGAATGACATACATAGAAGAAGAAATTGATTTAGAAGCAGAGCGAAGAATAAGAGGAGTTTCATATAACAATCTACTCAGACAACTATACCAAGAAGGTAATCCAGTAGTAGGTTTGTTGGGTGAACCATCTGGGAGATCCTTCGATTATTATGTTTTGTACGAAACACCTACAAAAAAAGAAAATGGTGCCTCGAACTTAAAAATATGTGTCATCTCCTGTAATAGTGCCTCCAACCACGGGTTGGGAAGAGCCATAAAGGGATATCGTGCAATTTGATGAAACAAAAGGAATCCATGGCAAAGAAATATTGTAGGTAAACATATCAAACGAAGTTGAACTATGAAAATAATGAAAAAGTAGAAGTAAATGCAAAGAAAATGGCCGTATTTAAAAGGCCGTCAACTAAACTGACTAAGCATCTCATATCCATATATGTCAAAGCTTTGGTTAATGGCATTCAAGTCGCCAAAGTTCTTATTGATAATGGGGCGGCCATAAATACAATTCCTTATAGAATGATAAAAAAGTTAGCAAAGTTCGAGAACGACTTAATTCCGATGAGAGTAATTCTGACCAGCTTCAATAGAAGAGCTACTTCAGCCAAAGGGGTAATGCTGTTGGACATAACAATGGAAAGTACAACGAGGACCACAATTTTCTTTGTAATAGATGGTCCCACTAGTTATAATATACTACCAGGGAGAGATTGGATACATGGGAGTTGGTGCGTTCCTTCCTCGCTCCATCAATGCTTGGTTTTTTGGAATGATAAAGGTGAGGCGGAAGTCATGCAAGCTTATCACATGCCTTTTCTCACAGAAGCTAATTCAGTAGAACGATACATGTATGAGGGAGATTATGGGCCAATTAGAGTAGTTTAAGAATGAGAAGAAACATAAATAGTGGCACAGAGCGAATAGCCATTCTCAATAGACGCCCTCACAGAGTTGTTCGACCAAATGAGGCCAAATATAGTGGCATTTGAAGAGTCAATAATTGGCAAGAAGATAGTCAAAGAGAATTAATGAAGAGACAATTATAAAAGAATTTAACTGAAATTATGGCTTTTAAAGCCAGATTAATGGTTTTTAATAAAGAACGTAAGAAAAAAATTGAAGAAGAAAAAGTAGTGATGCTATTAAGGGATAAGCTGGCTGTGCTCGGCCTGGAACAGGAGTTACAGAGCAAAAACAACAAGGTGGATTGTTTAGAAGAAGGAATTTTTGCAAAAGAATTGAAAGACACGAGAGAAAAACCAGTCATTAGAGAATTGTTGCGACTCTCAATAATTCTCGCATCATCTTGAGTAATGGTATAAAAACGCTTCTTAAAATTGTTTGAATGACAATGAAGAATTGGCCAAGTCTGGCCGAACCCAAATTGACGGGCAAAGAATTGAAGAGTATAAACTTCAACCCCAGCGTTTGCATTCATTCCAGTAATCAAACCATGAAATAAATTTCGCCCAACCAAAAAATGATCCCAAATAGATACAGAGGTTTGTACTTCATTAAAGTTTGAAGGCGGTTGAACGTATAAAGAGATTTGATGCGCAGAAAATGGGAAGTAAGAAGACAAAGAGTTCAAAGTATAGAAATAAGTAAAAATATCCCTATTGGATTGAGTCATTGAGCTAAGTTGGTTGACCACTAACCCATAGCATCTGACTGGTCGAGTGGCTGATGAAGGGACACCAAAATAAGAGAAATACGCCCTAAGCCATAGTAGGGCGAGCCAATGGGGCCCACTACCAGTAGGAGAAGCAGAAGATCGTAGTTAGTCTAGGAGGGTGGCCATGCCTCTATAAAGACGAGCCAGGACGAAAGTGCCAAGATTTATAAGTTTATTGTGGTCGAGTTCGTTGGAAATAGGTAAGTAACCTATGGAAGGTGTAATATTGGAACACAGATAAAAAATTTACACAACCAGTAATTGATGGAGGCCACACGTTCAACATGATTAGGCTCAGCTGCAGTATTAACGTAAAGTGCTAAAAGTTGCTTATAAGAGCCAAAAAAATTACTTCTCGATTGAATGAGGAGTATGGGTAACAACCATTGCGGGTAAAATAGTGGCCCCAATTGGAGGTAGATTAGTTAAAGCACTAATGTCCCTAAAAGTGACAGACATTGGGCCCAGATGAAAAACAAAAATGTTGTAATCAGAAGCCCAAAAGCATAGGGCGATGGAGAATAAAGTGGGGGTACAAAAAAGTATATCTAGAGTGAGCTCCAGAAGATGCAAAATTCTGGCAAGATAAAAAAGCTCTCTAGTAGGGCCATGACCAATCATACATCTATGCCAAGCACGAATGCTAGTATCTGATTTAGGCCAAGTACGTATGCCAACACCACGAAGTGAAGGTAATGGAAGTGGCTCGAGAAAAGGAAAGGTATAAGACGTAGGAAAAATTTGGACGACAGTAGAACGCCCAACAACATCAGCAATGTTAAAGGCTGGGCCTAAATAAAACTCGTGATTTCGAGTATTTGCAGGTAGTAAACAACCAGGAGTGACGAAGGTTTGAGAAAGAAAAGCCTGAAAATCTTCGAAAGAAAGAGAATTTGTTGATGCCACTGTAAAGTAAGGGCAAGAATAACAATTTTTTCTCTTTGATGAAATGGTAAAATAAGTGGATATGGAAAGAAGAAGAATGAATAGTGAGGTTTTATAGAAGGATAATGTAGCGAATTTATTGCCAAAAAATGGGGTGCACGTCCGAGCCACCAAAAGAATGAAGCCAAGGGGTTTTGTGCTTTTCGGAATTCCAAAAGACGTGGAAAAAAGTGTAAAACTTTGAATATGGCAAAATTAATGATTAATTTTAATTAGGCCATATTAGGGGATAATTGTTGACACACAAAATATTCCCAAAATAAGGGCTTAAAACAAAGGCTAAAAAACAGAAGGCCCAAACATAGAGTTTGAGCGAATGCCCAAGATAAGAAACGCCCAAGGTATACAAAGGTCTAGACAATAGAGTGAAGAGGAGCAGGGTTTGGGCGAATGAAGTGATGACTGCATCGCGCAAGGAATGAAGTGGTTTTATACGTGGTCCATGATCCAAAGTAACCTTAAGATGATGGAAAAATTATTATGGGAAGTTATGAGGGATTATGACATTTATGGGAGTTACTCAGGAGAAATGCTATGAGATAATGGTCAGTCATGGGTGAGAATTGTGCAAATGGTGATCAATATATAAACAAGGCAAGGCAATGGAAGAAGGGAGGAAAAAAACTCTCTCACAAACAAATATGTGAATTTATATCTGAAGTCTTTTACTTTCTATTTACAAATCTTGTAATTTTGTGTGCTTGCGCCACTTGGAGGCAAGTTGCGTAATATAATTTTTCAATTCAAACACCCATTGTTGAGACTTTGTCTCAAGAGGTCTTGTTCCTTACACATTGTCTAACTAATCTTTTAATTGTTAGCACGAATCAAAAATGTGTGAAACAAATATATTTTAATTAAATTTGTATTGAAGTCAGCCAATTAGAAGTCAACCATTATCTGGTAGTTGAATAGAAATCAGCATGTTATTCTTATTTCCTTCAAACTATCAGTTGAAAACTTAGTTGCTTTAAAACTCTTGTCATTTATCAGATAAATAAGTGATTAAGTTAATTGCATATTGAGCATTCTATATAAACTGAGTTTCTAAGTAGATAACATATTGAAATATTATCTTGCTTATTATCTACTTAAATGAAAATATTTAACTGAAATTATTTTCATCGTTAATTCTTGTGAATTTAACTCATCCTATCTTTTATAAGACTTGTATTTAAACGTAAAGAATTAGTCTACCTTATCACCTAATAAGATAGATATTAAGTCATTGAGTTTAAACAACTTATTTTTGCATATAAATAAGACAGGCGATCAACCAAGAAGTTTACGGTCTTTGAAATCAAAGATACTCAAGCATCTATGAAAAAATAATCCGTGAGTTGTGCATTCCAAAGAAATATTCAAAATTTCTAGTTCGATAAAAAAACTCCAACGTTGTGAAAGACTATGAGAACTAAGCATTGTAGAAATCCACTGTGAGAGAAAACGACATTTCGGTGACAAGATAAGGAAAGGGTTCTTATTTCGATTTGAAGAGTCAATCAATGTACACTCGTGGAATGGATCAAGATTAAGACTGAAGAACTTGACTGCATTCATGAACTAGTTAAAAAGATCTAAAACAGTGAAGTTTTATTATTCTTGTTTAACAATGTTTTACTTTTTGTAAATTGTTGATAAAGTTTAGACTAGATCTAAAATTGCAATTTCAAAAAGGTTTAGACGTGTGTAATCTATTCTAAAATAGTGGATTTATTTACCCATGGCATGAGGTTCCGTTGATATTTTTCTTAGGGGTTTACCATGTTATATCTATTGTTAATTACTGCTTTAATCTCTATTTCTGTTATTTGTCTCCAACTGTGCGCAACGTTCAATGAATTATAGGTAAGGACGTTGCCTATTTTCATCCACCAGTCTTAGATTGAACGAATTATAATTATTGAAAAATTCGTGTGACATTTTATATTCAAGCTCTAGATGAAAAAACCATGGCATTCTATCATTAGAAGTTATAGTCCTTGCAGTATCACTGAAAATAATATAGAAAGAGAAAAATCTTCTAAAGAACAGGTAATTGCTGATTTCAATAATACTAACTACAATAGCAAAGCCTATAATGATTTTTTTTTTGTACATGTTAATCAATTCAGGCTGATATCTAATTACATGATAACAAAGGAAGCTTGGGATATCCTATAAACCGCGCATCAAGAAACTTCCAAGGTGAAATCATCTAAGTTACAAATGCTCGTCACAGAATTTGAAAACCTATGCATGAAGGACAATGAAGCATTCAAAGATTTTTATGCCCCATTGTGTAACATATCAAATAAAGCACATGCCCTTGGAAAAAAAATATTCAGAGTCAAAATTGGTTAGAAAGGTCCTGAGGTCTTTGCCAAATAGGTTTTACTCCAAGGTAACCACAATTGAAGAAAGTAACGACATTGACGAGACTAGAATTGAAGAGTTGGTTGGGTCATTAATGACTTATTAACTAAACCTTAGTACAAGAAAAAAGAAAAAGCTACATGCATAGCATTTTGAGTTGAGAAAGAAAAAAGATGAATGCGATGAGAGTATTTCAGACATTGATATTGCCATAGTGACCAAACAGTTTGACAAATTCTTGAAATGTGTTCAAAAACTCAAATCAACTAAAATTCGGGGATCATTTAGAAATAAATATCATAACCAAAATAGACATAATCAGTCAAATCTTCGAAGAGAACAGAAAACATATCCAATACCATACTTGTGAAGGATATGGTCACATTGCATCTGAATGTGCTAACAATAAAAAAAGAATATTTGGTAAAAATGTCATGAATGTAACTTGGAGTGAGGATGAAGAATCAACTGATGATCAATCAGGAGATGAGAAACTTTCTAATGCTCGAGAGATTTCATTTACAGCTTGTTGTGTTTCTGATTCTGAATTATCTGATCATTACATTCCTATGAACGTTCTGATAGGGAACCAAATGTTGGAGCTGATGATATACGGGCCAATTTAACGGCTTAGAATAATGTATCCAATAAAGAACAAAATATCTTTAATGATAAATTAACTCATTTTCAAAGATTTTTGGATGACAAAAATAAATATTTTTGTGATTTGCAGGTAGAATTGAAAGAAAGTAGGGAAGCAAACAAACAATTGACTATTAGAGTTTCTCGGCTGAATGAAGTGCTGAGCTGTGGAAGAACCACTAATATTAGACATGGATTAGGCTATATTTAGCATGAGTAAGACAAGAAAGCGAAGGGAATCATGTTTGTCAAAGAAATGACATAAACAGATTCTGATGTTCCAGATACCCTTCTGACGTCCACTAAATCTGTAACCAACACTAAGATGTTGAAAGAATAAGGTATTGCAAAAATTGCTGACACATATATAAACAAAGTCACTTAAGGTAAATCTAAAGTTAACATACATTCATCTCCTTCTTGTCCAACAAGTGGTAAGATAGACCAAAATTGTGCTAACCTCCCATATTATTCACGTGAGTATTTAAATTAAAAGAAAACTATTTGTAGAACTAGCACGAACTTGAAAAACCTCCTACTGAATAAAAGAAGTCTAACTAAAATCCGACAAATATGGTTGAAGAAAATTGACTTCAACTGTTATGTTTCGAACAGGGTTACCTATAAAAATTAGAAAGGTAGATAACCTAACCTTAAGTATTTTCACACCTTTAGTAGTAAGTGTTATAATCTAAATGATTGTGAACAAATAGGAAATATGGATCCAAAAAGTGATAAATGAGTATTTTTTGGATATTCAGAAAATAGTCGAGCTTACCGGGTCTACAACATACGTACTCAAAACATAATTGAATCAGTTAATGTTGTAGTAGACGATACTAATAACTTTACTGAGTATTCATAGAAGCAAGTAATACAAACCTTGACACAAAAATCTGAGGGAACAAACGAACATCAAAAGGTTGGGAAAAATACTAACAGAACTCAAAATGTTCTCAGAGATGATGCCAAAATTGATGCAACAAAGCAGTCATATCAAAATGAATAGAATGATGTGATATCACATATACTCTTGTAGACCATAGCACTCGAAGGGAAACACCTACATGGATACAAAAAGCACACCCCACATCAAATGCTATTGAAAATTGGGATGACGGTATGGTGAATCGAAGGCAAGCTGCAAATGAGATAAGTAAACTAAAAAATGTGAAAGATGCTTTAGAAGATGAATCATGAGCATTAGCTGTGCACGATGAACTTAATCAACTTGAAAGTAATAAGGTTTGGAAATTAGTCCCTCGACCAAATAATATAAATGTAATAGGAACTAAGTGAGTTTATAAAAATAAGTCTGACGAACATGGAACCATACTTAGAAATAAAGTCTGCTTAGTAGCCCAGGGATATATTCAAATTGAAGGGTTAGAGTCTACATGACTTTTACTTGCTATTGCTTGTCAATTGAAATTTAAATTGTTTCAAATGAGTGCCAAAAGTGCATTTTTAAATGGCTATCTTAATGAGGAAGTTTATGCTGAACAATCTAAGGGTTCTATAGACCCCCCACTTCCCAAACCATGTGTATAAACTTGAAAAAAATCTTTATGGTCTAAAGCAAGCTATCGAGCATGGCATGAAAATCTAACTACTTATCTCAGACAAAACTCATTGTGAATCTTCTTTGTAACAATAAAAAATATTTGTATATACTTTTGAGTTAATTCTGCAGGAAGTACTAATTGTCTAAGTGTCATTGCCTTTGTCATAGAATCTGAAAGTATAGCTTAAGTCTCCATATATTCATCTCTCATTTTGTGCACCATATAGATGTTATAATTTGGTTGATAGTCCTGACAAATTATGTATTCTACCATCTGATTTACTAATTGAATATGGAATGAAGACCAATGGTCAATATCTATGTTTTTCGGCATCATAATATTCCGTCTTGTTAAAAAGCGGATATACTTGAAGAGATTACTACATTTTCCCAGATCATGAGAAACCATCCTTGATAAAATAAATGCTTGAGAGAAAGATGTAGGCTCAGTAATGGTTGTGATGGAAAGGGCCACAACCTTGAAATTAGGATGTAATCTCTCATATCGAATGACTTTGGATAGAGGGTGAACTGTGAAACTCTGAGTGATCAAGTTACAATGATAATCTTTCAAGTAGGAGGGCCTTTTGACAGTCCTTGTGGACCTGGTTTGAACTGGTGTAGTGGGTAGACAAACTGGATTATGTGAAACACTATCAATATGAGAACCTGTAGATTCATGGGTATTTGAATTTGTTACTTGAACATATGGGGATGCACATTAGGTAAGTGACTAGAATGATTGTCTAATGCTGGTAGTGGCAAAACACCGTCAGGAAATATATCCCCAAGCTCCTCATTATTGTCTTGAGTGCAATGAGGAAATATTAATTCATGGAACACCACATCTCGAGAAGTGAATATTTGTCCAGTATGTAAATCAAGTAATTTATAGGCCTTCATACCTTGAGGATAACCAATGAATGCACAAGCCCTTGATCTTGGTGTAAATTTTGTTCTTGAGCTTTAAAGGGTGGAACCATAGGCCAAACAACCAAAGGCTTTTAAGTGAGCATAAGAGGGAACCTTCTTATGTAGAATCTCAAAAGAGGACTTAAGAAAAAGAGTAGGTGATGGAAACCTGTTAATATGATAGATCCAAACTTTAATAAGAGTAGTTTCGATGGTTGGTGTAATTGTCCTGTTGGAGTGCACTTACTAGAATTTGGTTGGGATGATAATGAAAGAGTTGAAAAATGATGATACCGAGTATGCTATAACAGTTCAGCATCAAGTTTTAACAAACAGCTCCCTCATTCTGATTTGCAACGATAGATCTTTGTTTTTCTATATACAAGTAAAAAAGAATGAATCTAATTTGATAAAATATCCATTGTGTTGATATTGAGAAAGTGAAAGTTAATGGAGATAATTTGGATTACTTGTGTAATTCAATTACAGAAGCATGTGCCGATGGATTCTGTGAAACATCGATCATAGAACACACAACCTTTGGCTCTATGGGTAATTTGATGTTAGCAAGGTTTCTAGCATTTCAAGAAATAGGTAATGATATTTGTGAGAACGTGACTTATACATATCATTCTATTGAAGAGACTGATAGCAACATCATCTATTAACCTAGTATCAAAGATTTTTATTTAGGAATAAGGAGTTGTTAACTACAAGTGGCTATGTATGCTATTAACTATAGGTTCAAGTCCACAATATACAAATCAGACAAGAATGAATATGCATTAAAGTGCTTGGATGTTAAGTGCAAATGGGGTCTTAGAGCTTCGATAATCGGGAAGACAACATTGTTCAAGATAAGGTACATAAAGAATATTCACACATGGTCACTACACGTAGTATTAGGAGATCAAAGACAAACTATTTGCTCATTTATTGGAAAATTTATCAAGCAAAGTTTATCTCTTCAAATATTGTATACACACCATCTAATAATGTAAGGGATAATATGAAGACCTATGGGGTAACAATTAGCTACGAGAAGGCTTGGAGGGGTCGTGAACTTGCATTGGAGAGAGTATGAGGTGATTCGAAAATGTCGTATGGAGGAATAACGACATACCTACATATGCTTAGTGAATCAAATCCAGGTTCATATACAAGAATTGAGACAAACGATAGTGACATGTTCATGTTCAGCTTTGTGGCATTAGGGGTGTCAATAGAGGGATGGAATCATTGCAAGCCTATTATAGTAATTGACCATACATTCTTAACAGGTAGTTATGGTAGGAATTTATTCATTGAGTGCACCCAAGATGCCAATGACAACATTTTCATACTTGCAAATGGTGTGGTTAATTCTGAAAATAATTGTTAATGAGAGTGGTTCCTATTAAAATTGGAAGAAACATGTGGGGAGTGTGATAGATTTGTTATCGTATCTGATAGACATAAGAAAATTGAGAATGCAGTAGCAAAGGTGTTGATGCGAACCCGCGAAGATTGAATCTCGGAACTCACAACAAATATTGATAATGAACTCTAAGAAAGCTAAAATCAAGCCGCAAGACCTTGACCCGATGATTTCTTGAATCAAAGAACCAAGTTTGAACATTACAAAGATTTGCGAAGTCTTTGATAAATTTTGGTTAGTTCAATTAAGAACAAAGAAGAAAAGTGAATCTCACTTTTATTTAATCTCTCAATAATCAAAGTTGTGAATTATCTACAATGAGAGTTGTTGATATATACAAAAATCAATGAAAATCTAATCTATTTCGAAAAATAACTAGAAACTTAATAAAATTAGAGTTTTAATTGGAAAAGGAAACAAAATACGAAAAAAATCTAGATTTTCTGAAATTTAGCCTGGGTAATCTCCCAGTGCAATTCCGGACGATCGCCCAGGATAAATAATTAGCCACTGATTTTGGAAAATGATGTGGGACGATCGCTCCACACTTTTCCTAGGCGATCGCCCAAGCATAAATGCCAATCTCCTGTGTTTTGATCTCCAAACTTTGAATCATGCTTATTTTGGCCCTCAATTTTCTACTAGCCTCCAATATACCTTTAATATAATCCTTAGTTTGAATCAAATATATTAAGGTTGGCTCTTCCTTGGTCATACTCATTTCAAAGGTTGGTGTCTTTCTTGTTGCACTTTGGGTATCGATTTTGCCCCACGTAGCTTCGACAAGATCTTGTATGACGTCATTGATCTTCTTAGCTCTTGATCTCGTTATTGGCCCCACCAAAATATGTAATGAGTCTTGGCTAGCCGGTCCGTGGCTCGTATTATCTCCTACTTCCTTAAAAAGATTCGACTTCGAATCATCACCTGCATCAAATAAAGAAAGATTAGCAACACTAAAAGTAGCAGACACATTATACTCACCTGGAAGGTCAAGCTTATAAGCATTATCATTTATCCTCTAAAAGCCTTGAAATGGTCCATCCTCTCTAGGATGTAGCTTAGACCATCTACGAGCACAAAATCTTTCCTTTTTCATATGTATCCAAACCCAATCACCAGGCTCAAAGATAAGTCTATGGCCTTTGTTGGCTTTAGCTGTATATTGTTTAATGTTCTTATCAAATTGTTGCCTTTGAAGCTCATTTATCTCATCTGGATTATTTCTATAGGATGGTCGATTTAGAATAACTGCTCTAGGTACAAAGTCAATTTGAGGTTCAATGTCTCTAATAGGTGATAACCTACTAGATATATCTTCAGGAAACATGCCCTCAAATTCCTACAGTAAAGAAATAGCCAAAATGGAGAGGGATTGGTTATTTTTGCTAATTACAATCTCGTTTATTTGCTCCCTCGTTTTCTTTTCTTGTACTTCTACCTCACTTTTTCTTTTCTACTGCTTCAAATCATCTACCTTAATTTGTGCATGAAAATCATGCCTCGCAAATAGGGCTTCACCTTCTACTAGGTACTCTATACCATTATCCTCCTATTCAAACATCACATCACTATCACACTCATCCTCAATTTCTACTTCCCCATTATAACGCAAAATCATTGTCTTTTTGTTTAGGCATTGTGACGCAATGTGCCAAGAATCCAAACATTTAAAACATTTTATACCCCTATTCTTATAAGGTTAATCTGACTTGGGTTTATTGTTGCTAGTTATATCCTCTTTTTCATTAGGTGGTTCGGTTTTTTCTTTTGAAACAGCCCTATCACTCCCATCATTATTATCCCACTTCGGTTTTCAATGAATACCTTGCTGTCCCTTTCTTTTCAATTGTCTCTCTACCTTCATAGCTATGTGCACCATGTCCTCCAACTCTACATAGTGTTATAATTCAACTACATTGGCTATATCCCTATTTAATCCATTAAAAAACTTGGCCAATGTGGCCTCCCTATCTTCCTCATCATTGGCCCTAATCATAGCCACATCTATCTTCTTATGGTAATCCTCTACACTATTTGAACCTTGAGTAAGGCTTTGCAATTTTTGATAGATGCGCCTATAGTAATGACTAGGTACAAATCTCCTCCTCACGAGAGCCTTTAAATCACCCCAAGTTTCTATAGGTCTCTCATGATTTCTCCTCCTATTTGTCACCAATTGATCCCAACACATTATATCATAGTCAGTGAACTCAATTACTGTTAATTTCACATTCTTCTTATGAATAGCTATGACAATCAAGTATTAATTCCAACCTCATTTCTCACTTTAAATAGGCTTCAGGGTTATTCTTACCTTGGAAAGAAGGTATTTTTATTTTTGTATTCCCAAAATTTCTATCGACCCATCGTGGCCTCCATAGTCTCCTCATTTAGATGCTCTTTTATGCCTATCTCCTCTATACCTCATCCTACCCATCTCAGCCACATAATTATAATCATTATCATCCTTAAATTCAGCCATAGGATTATGATCATGCCTATCTTGTCTCTCATCATTAGGTATCCCGTGTTGTTGCTCCCTTAGTAAGGTTGTAATCACCGTATCATGCATATTCATCTTATCCCTCATCGTGTTATTATTTTCCCTCACCTCGTCAAACACCATGTTCATCTGCTTAAATTATTGTTGAATGGCTTTTAACAAAAAGAATTGGTTGTTCTCTTTTCTGTGTTTTTTCTTTATTGTTAGACATTTTGGAATGAAAAAAATAGAAGTTAGTATTGAAACAAAATTTAACCTCACGTGCTTATACTCGTATTTCACTCTATTTGACTTTTTTTCGATAATAATCTCACCACTCTTGCATTTTACCTCTTTTTGTTTTTCTTGTCAAGTTTTAAAGAACTAACTAAACTTAATCAAGAATTCGATCTCTTCAACGTTCAAGAACAGGAAATAAGAACATAAAAGACAACGATAACGACTGAAGAAGAAAAATCACAAAAAGTATAAGATTTGAAGATATAAGCATCGGATGACAATATGGAGTGTGTGTTTCTTGTCAAATATAACACAAGAATCTCAAAGGAATACATTTATTGACTTTCTTGAATTTCGTTTTTTGATATACTTGTTGATCAAACGCAAGAAACAAATAAAAAAATATCACAAGGCAAGAACTAGAAAAGAATTAGTTTTGGTGCCTTAATGGATTGTGCCCAAACAATTCTTAAATATTTTTTGTGCAAGAAAAGATATTTAAATATATATATTTTTTGAATGATTCTAAGATGTGATGAATACAAACAAGAAAATAAAAAGACTTTTATGAAATATGATGAATAACGAAAGAGAATTTTATTTTATTTATTTTTTGGATATGATTCAAGATGAAATTGATAGAAACAAGAAAAAAGAAGATAGAACCTGATTTAGAGCCAAAACTCTGATACCAACTGATGCGAACTCGTGAAGAATTGAATCTCAGAACCAACAACAAAGATTGATAATGAACCCCAAGAAAACTAAAATCAAGCCGCAAGACCTTGATCCGATGATTTTTTGAATTAAAGAACCAAGTTTGAATGCCACAAAGATTTTCGAAGTCTTTCATAAGTTTTTGTTAGTCCAATTAAGAACAAGGAAGAATAGTCAATTTCACTTTTATGTAATCTCTCAATGATCAAATAATGAGAATTGTTTGTATATGCAAAACTCAATGAAAACCTAATCTAATTCAGAAATTAACTAGAAACTTAATAAAATTAGAGTTCTAATTGGAAAAGAAAAGAAAATACGTAAAAATCCAGATTTCTTGAAATTTGGCCTGGGCGATTTTGGGCGATCGCCCAGGCTGAATAATTAGCCATTGGTTTTGGACAATGATGTATGACGATCGCCACACATTTATGCCTGGGCAATGTGAATCTCTCGAGTTTTGGTCTCCAAACTTTGAATCATGCTTATTTTGGCCCTCCAATCTCCCACTAGCCTCCAATGTGCCTTTAATATGATCCTTAGTTTGAATCAAATGTACTAAGTTTGGCTCTTCCTTATTCATACTCATTTTTAAGGTTGGTGTCTTGCTTGTTTGGGTATCGGTTTCTGCCCACGTAGCATGGACAAGATCTTGTATGATTTCATTGATCTTCTTAGCATTTGATCTCATTATTGGCCCTACCAGAATATGTAATGAGTCTTGACTAGCAGGTTCGTGGCTCGCATCAGGTGTACCCAAGAGCAATGCATGGTATTTGTTCTTACCAACAAGGAAATTGAGAATGCAATGGCAAAGAGTCTAAATTCGTAAGGCAACCATTCAATGTAGTCGTAGGAGCATACACAATCTCTGAATTTTATATTAAAATGAGACATTTGGATACTATAGACACATATATACAGGAGTATCTGGTTAATAAAAAAATCTAAATTACTCTATTATTGTGATTGATGTTTGTATAATAATTGATAATGTACTTTGATGTTGAAATGGGAAGATGTCGGTTACCATAAGTGGTCCAGAGCTCATATGACGTCAAACATGTTTTTGACAATGACATCAAACATTGTAGAATTGGTAAATTCAGTAACGAGATCGGTAAAAAACTTTTCAATAGAGACTTTGTTTGAGTCATTGCGTTGTACAGTTCAAAAATAGTTTTTTAAGAACTTAAACTATGCTAAATCAACATTCACAAGATTCGGAGCAAGATATAAGTGCATGATGAGTGAACGATCAAGAGAATCAATCAGAATTGAGGTGTATTTAGATTTGTCTCTATTTGTCAACAAATATAAAAATTTATTATGTAATTTTTCAATTATGATTCAATTACCATAATCAATATTACTAGTCTCTATTGTGTATTAATATCCATTAGGTGATACTTTCAACTGATAGCACATATTGAGTGAATGATGAAACAACGACATATTTATCAGTTTATGAGTAGTGCTAGCATTATTTTATCAAAGAGTCATACCTTAGGGCCTACATGGAGATAATAAATCTTGTTGTTCAAAAATCTGAGTGGAATGTTCCAAACGAAGTACTAAACATTGTGCTTTTGGCTTCGAACACAAAAAGAAGGTCTGGAAGACCATATGAAAAGAGAAAACCGTCAGTTTGTGAGTTGAGGAAGAAATCTAAGTGTGGAAATTGCTTGGAATATGTACACAATCGTTCGAAATGCAAAATTCCAACTCCTTTGAAGACGGTAACAAGATTGAAAATGAAGTCAAATATTACAAAAGATAAAGATGTACAAATTTTGATAATTTGTTTGATAATTATTAACAGATTGTGATTCTTATATATTTTGAAAACGGGACGCACATTGCTAATTGCTATTGATTTGAAAATAAGATTTGAATGTTCAGAATTTTTACAGGATGTGGATCACAGGCAATTGGAATTAAGCTAGTACGTGTAGGGATGTAAAATGAAGATATATAATATCTCTTGATAGCAGGTATGTAAATTTACTTATATGTTACGGTTATATTGATGTTTTAAATAGTACAAAACTTGTAAATGGCCTTCGTATTCGAAATTCTGATATTGAAATGGTGTGTGAAATTGATGTTACTTTGATCTATTTTTTTGTATCAATCAATATTGAGTCGGTTCTTATGCTGGGTGAAAAATGGTGCGGACACAAAACTATTTAGATATATCTCTATAATGACTTTGAGGCTTGGATAATATGTATTATTCATGTTCAGTAGATAATCAATCATTGTTTGAAGATTTTCATATGATTTATATGTATGGATGTCCATGAAAATTAGTCATTTTGTAATTTTCTGTCATCAGCTTCTATACTGGAATAGCAAATCAATGTATGGAGTGGACTCTCTTCCAGTAAATTGAACAATGTGCCAGCTTAGACTAGAGAGTTATAAGACTGCAACACTTAAATGGAACAGATGAGGATGGAAGGCGTTATATTTATTAGAAGCAAATAGCCATAAAGAACAGTTTTGAAGTTATCAATTAGGATGTTTCCACTTAATCTTGTTGTGTACTTTTAAATTGTAGAATCTCTGTTATTACAGTTTTTGTTTGTTGCTAAATTGAGCTGTGATGTAATATAAAATTAACATTATTTTGATTCTCGGCAAGTTCATGTCTGACTACCTATTACTGTTAAATTGGTATAGGATGAGTATTTATAGTTTAAGTTTCGAACCATTTGAAGCTTATGTATTTGGAAATTTGGATTTCATGGTAAACTAGTTAGTAAGTTGTAATTTTTGGACATGAATATGATTCTAGGTTATACTAGTAATCAACACCAAATGACAACTAAATTAGCACTTAAAGTGTAACACATCAGTGCCAAGTTACAAATGAATGAGCCATTAGATAGAACACATTACCCCCAGTATTAAAAAGTAGAGTAATTCAAATGCATAACATACTGCGGTATCAAGTGAGCTAAAGCTAAAACCGGTTAACGTGAGTTGCAAAGTACATATGTTAACCTGTAGTAAAATATTTGTAACAAAGATTAGTTGGTGCAACAATCCAATTGCAGCATTAACATGAAGTCTGATATATTCGACAATTCATAAAATTTATCTAATAAGTGTAATTCAAATGTAAAATATACTGCAATAGATCTCAATATGTAACTAGCAAAACAAAGATTCAAAACTTGACACATATCCCCAACAGAATTCCGTCAAAAAGTTATACATAGCATGTTTTGTCCAATCACAACAAAAATAGAGGAAAAACAAGACCATATCGCTAAATAAATTTATATTCGACCTATAAATCCTAGACTTTAATGTAAATCCATCTATCTCTTTCTTCTAGAAAGTGAATGTCAGGCTTCTCGAGCTCGTATTTGTATATTTGAACAACCATTTTGTGCCAAGCGACCTTCGTGTCAAATAGTTTTGGCTTCTCGTTGATCTTCTTATCGTATATCTATTCTGCATATTTGATAATGAATATGCCTCAGTCACCTCTACAATCATAGATAGCAATCCCGTTAGATATTTGTCAGATTATTGATTGTAAAAACACGGTTGTGGGGAATCAATGAAAATTGTATAATGAAATGATATTGAATTAGTCATACTTTATGAAATTAATCAATCGTAATGTCAATATGAACTATGGAAATATATTAACGAAATAAAATAATTAAACTAATCCATTTTTTTTAGGTATGTATTTATATAATCTACAAGAAAGAGGGAAGTCAGGATCTTTGAACTTTAGTACATTGAATTGGCCGAGAAGATGTGGAATAATATTGAGCAGTGGCTGAATAGCGTGCATGACTACAACATCCTTGATTGTTTTGTAGGTCGAATTATAGACATCCAAGTGTCAATTGGCTATGTCAAAGTGCCATAATATCCAGTAGGCATGTTTGTCCACAAAAAATTGGTATGAAAACATGTTCAACATCCTTAGTTGGTGTGGAATTGAGACTTCTGACTAGTTAAATATAATAGAAGGGATTTTTTTGGGAAATTGATTGTTTTCCTTCGTCAACTGGTTGAATAAGAGATGGATTTTGAAGTCAAAGTAGCAGTCGGTGGGAATTGTCCTTGTCTCATTCACAACATTGAGCTTCATCTTCATTCTCAAGAAGTAGAACATTACATAAATGTGCTGTTTTAGTATGAAATGATATAAACATGTATGAGAGTCTGAAATTGGAAGTATTAAATGTTGCTATATTAAAATTCTGTTTACCCGGTCACTGATTCGAGTCGCAACTTGCTTCAAATTACACCACCACATCTTAGAGTCGATGTGTACTTGGTCCAAGATCTATGGCTGGGGCTATTGGCAATCATCTTTATGAGATTTCTTCACCCTAATTTGGGTTGTACATTCGTAAGTAATCCAATTTAGAATGGATATTAGTATATTGATAGGCAGTAGATAAAATGACAACTCATTTGTTACCGAGACGGAGTCCTGTGATAGCAATGTTCAAATACTTTGATGTCAGAATTTTCTGGATAGTCCATGCAGCACTTGTATACAAATGTTACATTTTCAATTTTTTTTAATCGTCTGATAGAGCTTGGAAACTCCTAACAAACGGTGATTGAAGACATGCGACTGGCCTAGTTGTTCATTTACGTGATTCTGGGGTATTGACATCAACAATCTCAAATGGGATATGTGTTATTGTCTGATGATAGATACATTCAATGTTTAAATATTATGACATACAACATCATAGACAATATGAATATATAAATTAGGAATTAGAATTCAAACATATGTGAACCTGAGCATCTCTTTTCTCGACAAACACTAGTTTTTTCTCTGCGGACTCATCAATTTGTCTGAAGTCCCCTTTGCTGAACACCATGTCATCATCCAACATGTTAGCGTGTATCTTGGAACCATTAATATTCTCCACATCATCACTACATGGTTCATTTGCGTGTCTTCATGCGTTTCTTTGTATTCCCCTCAACATGTTCGTCTATGGCGTCAACACTTACCACTAGAGTAGTACCAGTCCCATCCAACTTACAAATAACAACCAAACATCAAGATAGTAAGTTCGTTAGATGTGCATCAATCAATAGTTAAACTTGTGTATAAATTCAAACCGATATAAAAAATTGGCAATTGATGCTTATATTTTAAAACAGTGGTATGATATTAATTTTTTTTTTTTTTTTTCAAGCACCAAAGACAGATCCTAGTATGGTTTTTAGGCCTCTACCAGACAGATCGTGGGGGTTTGATGCCCCTACCATCGTATTTATATAAAAATGGTAGTACACGGAGGGGGATATGAACACGACCTCCAAGCATACAACGAATGAAAAAAATTCCTCAAACTACAAAGAAATAAAGAGATACTACTTCCGGTGCATAATTGCGAAAAGCAAAAGCAAAAGCAAATGAAAACCAAACTAACAAAAACTAAAGACCTCTAACTCGATGGAAGGCCATATCTCGCTGGGTCAAGTAATCCACGCGAACGACGTGGCAAGTCCGAAGATCCATACTCCCGATAATGTCGTTGGTCCCACCCTTTCGGAATATATGGCAAATACATACAATGGCATGGTGTTATTCGAGATTAATTGGAAAAAAAGTATTTAACAAATGCATCCTAACTTTTGAGGCAACAGCGGCGTCAATCTTGTCGATTCTTCTTTGGTCAATACTAGTCCATCATCTAGTAGAAGACAATGTGCATTAAATTGTGAATCAATCCCTAGATCAAAACTAGAATCATCAACCACACCACTTGTGATGGACTTCTAAGGTCTCATTACTCTTTGAAGTTACGCTAAACTTGTCTTTTGACGGGATGTCTTCCTCCCATCATCCTTCCAACAAAATGCATAAAAGTCCAGAGTGTAAGTAAATATTGTTTAAGGTATTATTAGCATATCCTTGTAAATAAACATCGACTATTGATTTGCAGCCTATATGAATAATAAGGTAAAGACAGAAAACCTTAGCAGTTGCATTTGCCAAATACATATAGCAATTGGACGATTGGCAGTTACAGCTTATAGTCTATCGAAAATTTCCTTTTGCATTGTAAAGCAGAAATTCTGAAACACTATTTTGAGAATGAAGTGGTCTTCTACTATATTCTCATGTTTGGTGAAAATGTCACTGATGCGGCTTCTGATGGACTTCTTGTTGTAGCAACACGGCTGAAAAATAAAATTTAATAACTCATACAGTGATTGGTGTATATATTTTCATTTAAAATTTGCATATAATTATAAATTTCCGACACTTTTGTCTCCGATGGTCGGATTTATTTTTAGAAGGCATATTCTGGATTGAGTTACGATGTTCCTTGATGGGTAGACAACAATTGGATGTACCATATTTGTCACCAATCTTTTGTATCGAAATTTTTTCATAGATAAAAATGTTTTATTCAATCTATCGTAACGAAAAGGCATTAAACGATGGAATGAATTGTGTTTCGGCATTATGGTACTCAATGGAGCTATGGAGTCCAAAGGGTTGACTCGGGAACATAATTTTTTTGGTAAGGATATATTTACTACAAAAATTATTAAAAAAAAAATAAGGGTTATACTCGCCAATTTCCGGAATTCTGAGTCAAACCACAATATTATAAGAAATAATTGCTTGATTTGTCAAATTGAAGAATATGAAATTTTTTTTTTTTTTAATTATTTAACACCGCCTTTGAACATATCTGTTCCATTTTGTCATTCGATTTTTCTTACTATTATATATGAACTTTTCTTTGTCTATTTAAAGCAACTTATACGAAGTGATTTTTCTATAATTTCTGTGATACTGTGCCATGTTTTCTTTGAATATATAAAGATAATATTATCAAATAATATGATTACCAAAATATTTACTTTGAAAAAAATCCCAAACAATATTCTGGGGGAAGGTAAAAGAAATGAACAATATATGTAATGAGCAATTTACATGCAAAATAAACAAGAAGGGTATATTCGGTATGCTGAAATGGGCTGATTGAATAAGATTTAAGGAATAGAGACGTGCAACAAAATTACACTAAAAAAAAATAAAATAAAAAAATATTGAAATCTGAAAACCGGGTGAGAACATAAAATAAAAATTAGCTCATGCACAGGGGTGGGGATGCATTAGCAGGATTGAACACATTAAACAAAAGGTCTAGGGGCAACATTACAGCCTTAGCCTTCTTAAAGAGTCAAGAGTATTTTATTAATATATAAAAGGGTCAATTTTGAAATTCAAATCTAGAATAGTAGAATAAGAAAGTTCATTGCTTGTTCTTGAATTCAAAATCAACATTGGAGATTTGGGAGATTCTTAGTGATATCTGGTCGGATCCCTCTTTTCGATCTGTCAATATCTTTCAGTATCTCTTCTTCATATATATATTAATACCTTGCTGACGAACAACCACTATTCTCCATTCTTCCTTATTGCACTCATCAGTTTAATTCATAGCAGTTTTTGTCTTGTTTTAATATTGATCAAAGGACGTGAAAATGGGTGTAGTAGCCTCAGAAACACAGTTTCATGTATTAGCAGTTGATGATAGCCTTATTGACAGAAAGTTGATTGAGAGACTCCTCAAGACTTCTTCTTATCAAGGTATATCCATATATATATATATATATATATATTTATATATTCATATTATTGTTGCATTCAGCTTATGTGTAATTATATGTTTTTTTTTCTAATTTTGATATTTATATGTAACTATTATGTGCAGTTACTGTTGTGGATTCTGGAGTAAAGGCTCTTGAATTTCTGGGGTTGAATGAGGATGACAGTGGAAGCATTGATTCTACAACAAGAAATCATCATGTATGATTCAAACTCTACTTCTGTATTTTAGTTCAACCTCAATTTATTTATATGCAGTCTGTGTTTGTTTATATTAGATTCTCCGGTTGAATACTTTTGTCTGTTGTTCATATATATTTTTTCATTACAGGAAGTAGAAGTGAATTTGATTATTACAGATTATTGTATGCCTGGAATTACCGGTTATGATCTCTTGAGAAAGATCAAGGTACCATTTTGCATACATTTATCTTTTATTATTTCGAATTTGTTCATAATAGAGGAATGCGATAAAATTTGTCCGTTATTCTTCAATTAAGAGTTACCCTGCAAGTCTAACTAAGAATTATCTATCTAATTTACAGGAATCGACGTCGTTAAGAAACATCCCAGTTGTGATAATGTCATCAGAAAATGTTCCATCAAGGATTAACAGTTGCTTAGAGGAAGGAGCAGAAGAATTTTTCCTAAAGCCAGTTCAACAATCTGATGTCAATAAGCTCAGACCCCATTTGTTGAGAGGAATGGCTTGAATCAAACTACCTCTATATTAAAAAATTGTTTCGGGAGTAATGATCCAAATTCATCTGTCTTTTTATTTTTCTTTTTTATTTTGCTGAAGCTGAAGCTGAAGCAAGATCCAAATTCATCTTAACTTGGACTTTTCTTTCTTACCCTTTTAATCCAGTCTTACATATTCATACAGGTTGATAGATATATTAAATACAGGGAGAAATTCCCTTTTGTGACCCTGTAAACTCATCAGAAATATAAGGTCTTGATGCATTTTGGTTAACACACAGAACAATAATCACTGCTGGCTAGAGTAAATGGCGTCAACATTAGAGATGCAAAAGAGATTAAATTGTAGACTCGACAAAGGCTATGCCAATTGCCATGTCATGAGTGTTGTCGTCGTTAATATTGTGCAATGTTCGGTGAGGATATTAGGCTCGCAGTCCAAGTTTCTAATATTTTGTTTTGTTAAAATAAAAGAAAAATGAATAAAAAAAATTACAAAGCCGACAGAGACAATATTGGGCGTTACGTTTTCTTGCGTGTTGTGTCATATATGGAACCCCTGCCTCTCCCCGTTTCTCGGAAAAAAAAAAAGGGAAAAAAACACAAGGGAATGAGTGATTGAGTTCTCCCTAGGTGTTTATACAAGTTTACTATTCGGATGCTAGATTGAGAATTGTTACGTCTCGTTTTACGGACGAGACTTATATTGCTAAACCTCGTCTTACGAACAAAGCCTATATGGTTCATTTAAAGAATACCCTTCGTCCTTAATAAGGCAAAAGAAAAGAGTTCTTAAGTTCATCTTTTCGACTATTTGGGTCTAATCATTGCATAGTTTATTCTAGCCTTCGCCATCTGAGACGAAGGGTTCGAACCATGGCTTCATTATGTTATCAATTCTAAAATAATTGAATATTCCTGGGACCACTAAATGAATCTCCACATGGCAAAATCAGTTACAACTAAAGCACATGAGAGAATAACAACCAAATCTAAAGAAAATGATAGCCGAGCCAATGGCCTCTTGCCACGTGTCTTAGAATCCTCTAGAATTAAGGGCCTCCCAATTAGAGGGTGACATGTGGCAGAAAAATAAGAAAAGACAAAAGAGCCATGAGCTTTGCAACACATATAAATAGCTTGAATTAAATCAAAGCACAGAGAAAACAATAAAAAACCTTAGCCAAATGCTTGCTCTTTTAACTCTTAACCTTTGGACGGCTTTCCATAGGAGGGTTAAGTTGATTATTTCAGCGAGGAGGTGGGCGATGATTTGTTGCCTACGATTATAGTGGTCAACAAATTGGAGCCGTCTGTGGGAATCTGCACAATTTTCCACGAAGTTTAAACCATTGGTAAAAGTTCTCGAGCATTTGAAGAAAATCGAAAAGTCGTACAGAAGAAACAATGGCTGAAAAAATATATGAGTTGGAAGGAAAAACAGACGAGAATGAAATTGAGAAGCAAAATGAATTTCCAGAAGACAGTGATTTTAATCCCAAAAGGCTGAGAGATAAAATTCAAGAGATAGTGGTAAGTGAAGGAGGAGAAATGCCCAAAAAGAAAAGGAATAGACGCCATAAAAAGATGTCTATAGCGTAAATAGTGTCCAACTTGGCCGAGCAAGTCCAAATGTTGGTGCAGGAAAACAGAGCCAGGATAACTCTATCCAGTGGTAGAATTGCTAATAACGAAAAGCTTGGAGTTGAAACTTGAGTACTAGCAGTGAGTCATTCCCACCCTTACAACGATCCTAGGGATTCCAAGCGTTACTAGCCCGTTGACACGCTCAAGGACCGAGAGCGTAGACCTGCAAGGTCCGCCAGTGTCTTCGATCGGCTACGCGACAAGGCTGATTTCCATCAAAGGAAAATACATTTACATGATAGCTGTAGGGCGGGATTGCATCTGAAAGATCCTATGTACGAACCTTATTATTTATGTGATGATGAGGATGATGGACCTACTAGGTCATTTGAAGAAGATGACGATGAAGATCTCCTATTCTCCCATGAAATACGAAGCACTCCGGTCCCCAGAGGTTTTGTGAGACCGAAATTGTATAAGTATACGGGGCGAGGTGATCCCATGTATCACTTGGCATATTACAAGACAAATGAAACTCAAAAATGTTTCATCGTCATTGAAATGCATGGGTTTCCACATGGCGCTCACTGGGACAACCAAGAGATGGTACTTAAAATTGAAGCCATGTTCCATTCGAAGCTGGCCGCAATTGAAGAAAGCCTTTATGAGTGCTTTTGTGGGCCATACCTTAGGCAAAGCTCCAGCCTCGAGGTTGAACTATATTAGACAAGGTATGAACGAATCAGTTAAAAATTATTTTAACAGATTCTAGAATGAGCTGATTGCTGTAGAGTCTATTTCGGATGGGAAGGCCTTGGATGCTCTGTGGAATGGACTAAGAATGGAAACCATATTCTGGCGAGATGTTAGTAATAAAAACCCTCAGACATACAACCAGATGGTGGATCTAATCAAAGGTGAAATTTAAACACAAGAAATGATCGAAAACAGGAAGAAGCACGAATGAGAAAGAAGCATGGTGGCGCAAGGAAGCGCGAAAGGTAATTTTCTCAGGCAGAACAATCAGGGTAGGCAGACAGGTCTGCGAAATCAAAATCACAAGGTGGATGTAAACGAGGTTACCCCCACAAGTAAGAACACAAGCGAAGTATCGGCACCTCACCCTCGGTCTAAATTCTGCAAAATTTATCGATCTGATAATCAAGACACGGAAGAATGTCGTGAAGTAAGAGCAACGATCAACAAGATGGTGGAAAATAGGTATAAACCTTTTGGAAGTCAGATGGGACAACTTTCCCAACCTAGGCTGACAAATTATACATGTTACAAGGGACGAGGTCGATGAACAAGAGGTAGAGGTTATCGTCCAACACCGCGTGTACCTCCGCAGACAAATTAGAGAAGGCCAAATGAGCAAGCACCGGCAGCCCAACCCATCGTCAGAGAAATAAATACAATCATAGGCAGACCCTACATCGGATGAGAGAGTAATAATGCACAGAAAAGTTATATACAACTTCGGCAGGGATCGCCACTGTAAAGGAGAATCAAGAATCGGCTCGTGAGTGTTATCTGAATGCCCTAGGAAATGAAGCCCCTGCGGGCTCCTATTACAAATGCAGTCATGGTGATTGAGGTATCAAAGCCTGAGGCGGAGGTAGAAGGTCAGATCCGTATGGATGATTCTCTTGATCCTCGTATCCTTGAGTCGAGCTTCGAAGCAGCAATTGTAGAAGAGCTTGAGGAATTCTCTGTTGGGGAGAAAGATGGAACGAAATTTCTACGTATAGGATGCGGTGATCGAAATCGAAAATAAAAGACGGTTTAAAAGATTTTTTAACAGCAAATATTGATATTTTTGCATGGAGACACTCTGATATGGTTGGAATAGATCAAGTGGCATGCCATGCTTTGAAGATCAACCTACAGGTCAAGCCGAGGGTACATAAACAAAGGCAAATAAGTACAGAAAAGTACAAGGCAATTAGGGGCGAGGTTGACAAGTTACTTGCCAATGGGTTCATTCGTGAATCCCACTATCTAGTTTGGGTATGCAATCCCGTTCTCGTACCCAAGAAAGGTGGACTATAGAAGACGTGTCAAGATTTCACTGACCTAAACAAAGCCTGCCCGAAGGATAGCTTCTATTTGCCTAGAATCGATCAACTAGTAGACCCAATAGCAGGACACGAACTACTGAGTTTCATGGACGCATATTCAGGATACAACCAGATACCCATGTTCGATCCTGACGAGAAACATGCTTCATTCATCACCGATCGAGGCCTCTACTGTTATAAGGTAATGCCTTTTAGTTTAAAAAATGACGGTGCTACTTATCAAAGACTTGTTAATAAAATATTCGCTGACCAAATTAAGAAAACCATGGAAGTGTATGTTGACGATATGCTGGTCAAGAGCCTAAAATTTGTCGATCACCTTAAACACGTAGATGAAATGTTTTCGATCCTTCGAAAGTACATAATGAAGGTCAACCCTTTGAAGTGTGCTTTCGAAGTTGTATCGGGTAAATTCTTAGGTTACATGGTGAACCAGCGAGGTATAGAGGCTAACCCAGAAAAAATTCAATCTCTCCTTGATATGCAACCCCTTTGTAAGCCAAAAGAAGTCCAAAGTTTAACTGGAAGGGTCACTGCTTTGGGTCTGTTTGTTTCGAGAGCCACCGATAAATGTTTTCTATTTTTTCAACTCATCAAAGCTGGCAAAAGATTTGAATGGACGAAAGAGTGTGATGCCGCCTTCGATGAGTTGAAAAACCATCTTGGAAAGGCTCCCATTCTCTCGAAACAAAATCCAAATGAAAACTTTATTTTATGTCTTACAATCTCCGAAGTGGTAGTAAGTTCAGTACTAGTGAGGGAAAAAGGTCAACTATAGTTACCTATATATTGTATGAGTAAGGCATTTCAAGACACGGAGACTAGGTACCAAGAAATGGAGAAACTAGCTCTCGCTCTAATTGTAGCTTCCTTAAGCTTCGTCCTTATTTCCAATCACATGAAATCACAGTACTGACGAACTATCCATTGAAATAGGTGTTACAAAAGCCTGAAACTCCGGGTTGTTTGACGAAATAAGCCATCAAATTGGGTCAGTTTGATGTCATTTTCAAACCTAGGACGGCCATTAAAGGGCAAACACTGGCAAAATATGTTGCTGAGAACGCAAGAGAAGAAAACCCTGATCGGAATTTAAGAACACCAAAACTACCAGCATGGAAATTATATGTTGATGGCTTCTCCAGCGAAGTTGGTTCCAGGGCGAGAATTGTACTAACTAGCCCAGAAGGACACAAGCTTAACTGCGCACTTCGTTTTGGCTTGAAAGCAACAAACAATGTAGCTAAGTACAAAGTTCTATTAGCTGGACTTCGCCTGGCCAAGGAAATGAATGCCAAAGAAGTCGAGATCTATAGTGACTCCCAGGTGGTAGTAAGTCAGGTAACTGGCAAAATTCATAGCTAGAGATAAAAATATGTCTGCTTATCTCATAAAAGCCAAATATCAATTACTGAACTTTTAAAATATAAACTCTCGCAGATACCTAGGGCAGAAAATTCTTTTGCCAATGCCTTATCAAAGCTTGCTGGTTCACAAGATACAGAGCTTTTCAGAACAGTCCCGGTTGAGTTCCTCCATAGCCCCTCCACTTCTGAGAAGGCTGGTGAGACCCTTTGGATCGAAGATGAAACTCCCTGGATACAGGAAATAGCTGATTATTTGAACGAGCAAAAGCTTCCTAATGATAAAGAAGAAGCTAGAAAGATCCGCCTGAAATCCACTAGATATGTTCTTATTGATAAAATTCTATACAAGCGAGGATATACTCCACCACTGCTAAGGTGTGTTGGAAAGAATAAAAGTAACTGCGTAATTTGAGAAATCCATGAAGGCATATGTGGTAACCACGCTGGCGATTATTCTCTCGCCCAAAAAACACTAAAACAAGGATATTATTGGCATACTATGCGAAGAGATTTGCTCGACATTGTTCAAAAATGCGATAAATGTCAAAAGTTCGCTACTGTGCCAAGGTAACATGCACAAGAAATCACTACTGTTACTAGCCCTTGGCCCTTTGCCAAGTGGGGGATTGATTTCATTGGTCCGTTTCCTCAAAGCAGAGCGAACACAAAATTCACCATAGTAGCCATTGATTACTTCACTAAATGGGTAGAGGCGGAACCACTGTCGAAAATTACCGAAGCTAATGCCTCTAAATTTGTGTGGAAAAACATCATATGCAGCTTTGGTTTACCACAATCATTTATGTCAGACAATGGCACTCAATTCAAATGAGAGAAATTGCAGAAAATTTGTGACGAGCTTAACATCCAGAAACACTTTTTTGCTCCTTACTACCCGCAAGCCAATGGCCAAGTAGAAGATGTGAACCAAACTCTCAAAAATATTCTGAAGAAAAAGCTTGACGAGGCGAAGGGTACATGGGCAGATGACTTACCCCAGATTTTGTGGGCATATCACACTACTGTCCGAATCCCGACTGGTGAAATACCTTTCTCGATGGCCTATGGTGTCGAAGCTGGTCTACCTTCTTCTCGAAGATTGTACTTCAATGAAAATTATAATGATGAAGCTATGGGAGTAGAAAAGGATCTATTGGAAGAAAAAAGAGAATCTTCTCAATTGAAACTTGCATCTTAGCAAAAGAATATGTCAAAGTATTATAACTCTAAGGTTCTCCTTAGATCTTTTAGAGGTTGAGACCTTGTCCTAAAAAAGGTTTTCCAATCTAACAAAGAGTCTGGGGTCAGAACATTGGGAGCCAATTGGGAAAGACCATACATGGTAGACAATGTCGTCGCCTCTAGAACTTACTGACTCGTCAACCTAGAACTTACTGACTCGTCAACCATGAGGGTAAGCCTTTAAAGAATCCCTGGAATGCACAACATCTGTGAAAATATTATCAGTGAAAGATAAGAATGTACAAATTATCGTCGCATTATCAAGAATTGTAATGTCTAAGACTACTTTTCGTTATGAATGAAAGTCCTTTCTCTGCAAATCGCTCTTGATGGAATAATTTGAGTCAATGGAATTGGAACCTTAAACGGACCAATTACCTTTGAAATTACCTAAATATTGCTACACAAAAGGTAGAGGGGTTGGTACCTTGACCAGATCAACCACCACAAAAACTGCCTAAGAAAGTGTTACCACAACTAACTAGAAAAGTGAAATATCAGAGAGTTCAAACGAATCATTATACTTGAAACGATTGTACCTCTAGGTCCAATGGTCTGAACGAAACATTAATTAGTTCACACGAGCCATTATTATCAGTCGATTATATTCATTGTAAACAAACTTTTACAATCGATTATAACGAAGATCAACACTTGAAAAGAACAATCCATCAAACACAGACAATAGTATATGCAGTAATATCATTCATTAAAATTCAATACTTGAAAGGATTTTACAAGTCTTGCAAGTTTTCAAAAACGGTGGTATTCGTAGCAGGGGTATAGAGAGCCCTAGTAGTTAGCTCTAAAACAGCTCCGAAAGAAGTAGGTTCTGCCGAAGCTTGAGAAGGAAGAGTCTTACTAGTTGGCTCAACAACCGCTTTGGAGGTTGGTACAATTTCAGAAGGAGTTAGCTATGCTACAACCTCATTGTTGTCAGTCTTCGATGGGAGAGCAAGCACAGCCGTCTCACCTTCTTCATATAAGAAATCAAAATTGATGTCAGGAAGCTCATCCTTAATCAATTCTAGAAGCTCCGTCCCTCCGGCTTGCTTGCCATCTTCGAAGATCTATTTCCCTTCGTCAGAATCTCTGAAGTTCGCCAAGTCTTCCTGAAGAGCCTCTATCTTTGATGATATTTAAGCCAAAACCAAGTCTTGAGACACTAAGTTCCCATTCAAAATGCCTAGCTCATCATCTTTCTTAGCCAGACCCTCTTCCCAAGACATCTGCTGTACATAGAAAGAGTTTATTTCTTCTTCTTTTTCTTGATCTCCTTCTAAAGTTTATCCTCCTTCTCTTGGGCCCGAGTACGAGTGGTAGATAAGTCATTCACGAGATGATGAACATCAACCTTTAACATCTCGGCTACAGAATTCTTCCTCAGATCCTCCAATTCCTTCGTCATTTTATCCACTTCGGATTGAAGGCACTCTGTGATGGAACAATATTCATCAATCTTTTTCTTGCACTCCTCAACTTCGACACATACTTCTCCATCGTCACTAAGAGCTTGTCGCACAAGCAATTCTGATCTTGTACTAGAACAAAGGCTCGCGTAAGGTGATTTTCTATAAGATGGGACATCTGGCGAGCAGTCATTATTATAGAAAAATATTTCCACACTTTGTTGAAAGCCCAAAAAAGTGATGAACAAGCCCTTGACAAAAAATTAGGCAAAGAGCTGACCACAGTAGAAAGCTGCAGACTTTCGGGCCGAGTCCCAAAAATCTCAACAAGTGGTGGACCAGAGGAGACTCCTATTCACAACTTCTTAGCAGGACTAGACCTGCTATCTGAAGGTGGCCTCTTTTCTCCTAAATGGGACTCCGGCTGAACAACCTTAGAAGAAGAATGAGTCTATTTTGAAGTTGATTTCGCCTTGGGCGAAAGTTCCACAACCTTCTATTTTCCTTTGCCCACAACTTCATCAGTGGTAGGCTTTACAAGGTTAGAAGAAGGCTCCTTGATTACCACTCCCTTAGTAGGTGGTGGACTCTTCGTTTTTAGAGAAATCTTAGTTTACATTACCTCAAGAGTCGAGGCAGGAGCAGGATTCTTTTTTGGATTAGTAAAATTAATCTTGTCTGCAAAATATTAGATCGTCAGAATAGTAAAGATAGTAACTGTAAATGAAAACGGAGATCCAAGGGTCAGAAGTGTAACTTACGATGAGCTATCTATAAACCAGCGTTATACAAATCTGTACAACCTCGCTGCAATAGCACTTTAGTCTCTCTTGGGAGGTGAGGATTCTCAAGCAAAGGATCTCGAATACAAAGGAAAAGGTCTCCTATCTGAGTATCAGAAAAGCGAGGACCTTTGTCTTTGCCTGTAAAAAAAAAGTGTGATTAAAGAAACAAAAGTAAAAAGTAAAGAAAAATATCTAGTAGGAAACAAGGAGAAACTCACGAAGCTCGCCATAGAAGCGAGGCATGGGTATCCTTGGAGTTGGGTTCATCGGTTGGAACTTCCAGTTCCCATTCACAAAAAAGAAGGATTCCTTCCAATCATTCACTCTGTTTGGAATATCAACTAATTTCGAGTTTGATTTTGAATGAAGGGTAAGGTAATAGTACCCAGGCTGGGGGTTCTTTTTGTTCCCTATCTGTACGGGATGATAGATAAAACAGAAAACTTCGGGTGATAATTCGTCTTCAAAACCTGCCTTCTTCTATCTGACGAAGGAAGCCGCCATTATGGTCCAACTATTTTGACCTAACTGTGTGGGAGCAAGCCTATATTCACTAAGAAGTTGACGATAAAAATGATGAAAAGGTAAGCAAAGTCCAGACTCCATCGAGTGAGTATGAATCACTACGGAGTCAGTGTGAGGCATATCTGCTGTTTGGTGAGGTCGAGGAAGTATCAATTCTATGTCCTCAGGTCTATTATAAAGGTTTCAGATTTCGGCTAGTTGTTCGTCCTTCTTGATAGACGTAAAAATCTCGCTAGCCTGAAACACATCCTGATCACTGTCCTCACTCTCTCCCTGTCCAGCTCCCTCGTTCTCTTCCCCCCATATGGGTTCGCCCCTTCTGAAATAGACTTATCTATAAGCTGAAGTTTAGTTTTCCTATTACCCCCACCACACCTCATTTGATCTAAATCATCTTTTTTCATAATTTCGCTAGAAGGCCCTACACCCAAACTGGGTAGCACATTGAGTGCTATCACCTCTGCAGACGAACTAGAAGTCTGGGAAGGACAATCTGGTTTATGAAAGTCAACCTCAACCTCAGTCGATGGATTTTGGGAGTCAGTTTGAGAAAACATGTTATTTCAATTTAAAAGAAGAAATAGAAGAAGATGAAAGAAAGTTACCTAGAATGGAAGAAGAATGGCAAAGAACACAACCGAAAGAGCACGTAATGCGAAGGCTAAAACTTGTGAAAACATAAGTTTTACTGAGGGTAAATGTGAAAGGTAAAGAAGCTTTTACAAGTATGCTTTACCTTTATTTATAATTGTTACAAAACAAATAGGGCCGTTGGATTAGTTAAAGATTCATCTGATCTTTTAAATGTTTGGTCCATCCTGACCATCAAAACAAAAGTGCAGGAAAAAATGTTTCAAATTGACACCTTAGATCTAACGCCTATATTACACGCGCCTCAAACGTGTAAAGAACAGCTGCCAATCAGATAAATGACGGCTGCAATCATTACTTGCACCTTTCCCAACACACACACAAGCAATGTGCAATCATGGGGTGTATTAAATGCTCACGTCCCAACACCTAATAGGAAGTGAACACGTGTCCCACTATTGTTATACCAAAAAGACTCGAACTTCACCAATATAGGCTTGGGATTCATCCAAACCAAAGTCCTTAGCCCAATATAAATATGGACTCGAACTTCGGGGACTATTGTTACTATATCTTCGTTTTTAGGCATTTTAAATGCGCGGATACCTGAAAGGTCACACATGACTAAAAACGGTCTACACGCCCATTAAATAATGGCATATAAAGAGCTTAATTTAATGAGTTATAATTCCTATGCATGTTTTTCCAGATCTTGAGGGTTTTGATCAATGATTACGATCAAATCCTACCCCTATATAAGCTCCAGAAATCTTTCTTTTCCGGTTTCATTTTGTTTATGATGCTCTGTTTCACAATCTGTTCTACTCAAGTTTTAAAATTGTAACTCTTTAGGAGGATTGTAGAATTTGAGATGCAAGTTCAAAATTGGGTAGAACATATTGAGAAAATTGAGGAGTAAGTCTAAGATTGGAACAGAAATGTAAACTTTCCAAAGTTCCGACAACCAGGAATACCCTCGCCAACATCCCCATTTTGAATTTGTCGCTTCTTGAAAGATTTTCAACTCATCTTCAGATGTGTAGAAAAAAAATCTTTCAAGAGTGACAAGTTTAAAACTGGAATATGTTAATTGGCGAAGATGAAACTTATTATGATAATGCGATTACTCTTAAAATATTACTGTTTCATCCAATCTTCATAGTCAAGCACTAGTTACACTTCTTTGTGAGCCAAGTCTTTACTACAAATGCCCAGTTAAATTTTTGAATAGTTTTCACTTTTGTACCCAAACTTTATTTGAATACGAGGTACAAAGGAAAAATCGAAAGAAGTTAGAGCAAAGTTAGAAATCCCAAACAAAACCCTAAAACTTCAGCCCCAATTATAAGTTCTTAGTTCAATATGAATAATTAAACTCGAACTTTGGGATTATTGTTACGTCTCATTTTATGGACGAGGCTTATATTGCTACACTTCGTCTTACGGATGAAGCCTATATGGTTCATTTAAAGAATACCCATAGTCCTTCATAAGGCAAAAGAAAAGAGTTCTTAAGTTCATCTTTTCGACTATTTGGGTCTAATAATTGTATAGTTTACTCTAGCCTTTGCCATCTGAGATGAAGGGTTCGAACCATGGCCTCGTTCTGTTATCTATCAATTCTAAAATAATTGAATATTTCTGGGACCACTAAATGAATCTCCATGTGGAAAAATCAGTTACAACTAAAACACATGAGTGAATAACAACCAAATCTAAAGAAAATGATAGCCGAGCCAATGGCCTCTTGCCACGTGTCTTAGAATCTTCTAAAATTAAGGGCCTCCCAATTAGAGGGTGACATGTGGTAGAAAATGAAGAAAAGATAAAAGTGCCCTGAGCTTTACAATATCTATAAATAGCCTGAATTAAATCAAAGCACAAAGAGAACAATTGAAAACCTTAGCCATATTCTTGCTCTTTTGACTCTTAACATTTGGACGGCTTTCCATAGAAGGGTTAAGTTGATTATTTTAGGGAGGAGGTGGCCGAGGATTTGTTGTCTACGATTTTAGTGGTCAACAAGAATAATATACTTTTCACTACTACAATTGTAAAGTATAATCAACTAATCTCCTGAAATCAAGAAGTAAAACTTATTTGATTGCATTCCCCATTTGTAGAAACAACTTCACGCATGGTTTAGGCCACAACAATAGACACCACTTAAATTTTAAGATACTGAGTGTTTGGTGTATTATATGTTAGAAACGTTTATGGTGATACCGAATTGGATTTACAATCTTCAAATACAAATTCTTGCAATAGTCTTATGGTGTTCATGATCTTGTTCACGCTCTAATACTCAAGATATGTAAATGTTACTCAAACAATCACGTAAATACATAGCTCAATAACCCTAATTTAAAATGTGTAGTAGAGAGAGAGACGTCTTATTTTCTACTATGTAGAAACCTTAATAGAATAAAAATGTTGTGAAGATGCTGCACCGACTTGGAGAAAATTCTAGAACTTGTTGGGCTATTGGAAATATTTTGTTGTCCACCACCATGTTGGAATTGGCTAGAAATGGAAAGACAAGGCATTCCCATCATAATTAGACTAAGTCCATGTTTGGTAGTGCTAAAATTAATTTTTATGTGCTTATATTATAAGTTGTTGGTGAATGTGTGAATAAAAAGTGGGTTGTAAATTGTGGATCCTATAAAATGTATGGATAAAAATATGTTTGACCAATTTAACCAGTTGAAATTATAATTTAAACATTTTCAAAGATGTGCTAATATAAGTACTAAGTTTGTGCACGAGTGAGATTGAAGGGTGAGAAAGATGAGTCAGCAAATTAAGAGCATCATTTTATAGAGTGACATCTACGTGACAAGTTAAAAGATTTATGTTTTATGTAGTATAATGTAAAATAAATAGATAATTAATAAGTTTCAATTAATTATATCTACAATTCAAGACTACTATCTACATGTATTTTATTCACCATAAAATAAAATACATAAAATGGAAAGGAAGATAGAGAAAACTCAATGCCCTAGAAACAAAAACAGAATCAAATAAATTGTTTAGTCAGCATATCTAACAGAGCTTCTGGATCTGAGCGTAGCGAGAATTAAAATATCTCCATTTATCGTCTAATTTAATTTTTTTAAATACTATTTAAATTTAAAAATATAAATAAAATAAAATAAAAAGATCTGGGGCGAGTCCGAAGCAAGAGCGAGGTATTTTGTCGTCTCTGAGCAAGACGGTAACTAATCAATAGTTTTTCAAGTTTTTCGGGGTAGCGTACAATTTGAGATTGTGAAGTTTACATTACACTAAAATTTCTTAGTATAATGAGGATGTTTGTCAAGACGCGATAAGTTATCTACAAATGCTAGTTGAAATCAAGAAGCTCGAAAATCAAAACTATACAACATGGATGACATGGATGGAGTCATATCTTTAAGACCTAGACTTGTAGGAAGTAATTGATAACAATGATGTGACACTATTAGAGGGCGTCAATACTATGAATAAATGGAAAATTAAAGTTGACAAGACCATGTTCACGATCAAGACAACAAGCAGAGAAGAATTGTTGGTGTACATAAGGGATGCTGACACACCAAAGAAAGCCTGGACACCATTGTAACGCTTTTCTCCAAGATAATTGATTTAAGGATGAAACTCCTAGAAAACGAGATACTATGGGAGATAATGATAAGACAATACTTCAATAACCTAAAATCTCTTTGTCGTAAATCTATTAGTTAGATGATACAAGTAAAATTGTAGAGTCTAGAATAAGAAGAATAATCATACATGAGTTGACACCCGAGTTTAGAAGTTTTATCACGATCATACAAGGATAGTCTAAGCAATCTTCACAGGTCAATCTAAAAAAATTACTTTCTGACCAAGAGGTGTTGACTAAGCAAATGTTAGGGGTAGTACAAAGTTAAGAGGAAGCGTTGTTCAACTATGAAGGAGAAGGTTGACCCCAATAACAAAATAATAAAGAACCAAAAGAAGAAAAATTTAAAGGACATTACGAAGGAAGTTTTCAGACAAGGGAGACCAACAATGTCGCAATCAAAGAGTCTAGCCATCCAAGTGATATCGGTGAAATGTTATATACTTATGTATATGGCATACGAGGTCATTATGCTAGAGATTGTTGATGTAGGAAAAAGACACCATATGGCATATAGCCATCTCAAACAAGCAAGAAAATACAATAGTGAAGAAGAGCGGGTGATTAAGCATCACTTACAATAACTATGCAGCCTCAAGAGGTTTCATTCAATTCAAGCTGAGAGGAAAAATTGGCATTGGTGGTGGTCCTCCATAGACAAACAGATGTTTTTATGCCAAGAGGCAATGGAAAGACTAGAGATCGTCATCTTCATTGTGTCTAAATGAACCAAACCCTACCTGCAAAACCTTTATCTCTCTTTGTCAAAGGGTCATACAAAATTCAGGAGTAATCGACGGACAGAAGACCGGTGTGACCGTCGGAGGTCACACCAGCGAAATTATGTTTCCAAGAGCTTCTAAACATCGATTAGATTTTTCAGTCAGTGGAGTAGAAAGTATGTATCTTCGCCTCCCATCTCTAATGAACTAAGGTTTTTTCAAAAAACGGTGTGCTTGCTTCAAAAATAATGTATGTTTGCTTCCCATCTCCAACCTATGGTGGGCTTGCTTCGTAGTTAATTTCATGTACCTCTCATCTCCAATTTTTTGGGTATTCTTGATTTTTTTTTTCTTTTAATTTTGGTGTTGATTTTATGATTTTTGAATGGAAACTTTGACTAAAACTTTCTTTTAAGAATGCATTTCTTGATATTTCGATTAATTGTTGTAGGAATATTGATAAGTATGTTTTACATGCTTATTTATGCTTGTAAACATAATATATATTCAATATATTAGCAAATTTCTATTTAAATGAGTTCAACTATTGTGTATGTAGGTACAAAATCCAATTAGGATGAGTTTGGAGAGAAAAAAGAGTTTGATGCTTAATTGCCGCTTAATCGGATGGCATGGACATAAGTTGAAGTTATTAGAAAGCAATTGTGGTTAATTCAAAAGTTTCGACAACATGAATCAGATTTTGAAAAGTTTGGGGACTAATTTGCACATTTTTGAATATTTGGAAGACAACTTTGGAAGGTTTTAAAAGGATGAGAACCAATTAGAATGCAATTAAAAAAATTTGGAATGAATCGAGAAGATTTAATGAAGAAAGGACCAAAACCGTACATAAAAAGTTAAATCGGAGATCAAATTGTAAGTTTCAAAATAAAATCACACCTAGGTAGCACAAAGCATTGTGCGACCTAGGTGCAGTTGCATCAAACTTACTGGAGGTCAAACCTAGGTAGCACAATGCATTGTGCAACCTAGGCGCGGGTGTGCCAACTTACTAGCACAATGCACAATGCATTGTGTGACTTAGGTGCGGTTGTGCAAAACTTACTGCAGGTCAAACCTAGGTAGCACAATGCATTGTGCAACCTAGGCGCGGGTGTGCCAACTTACTAGCACAATGCACAATGCATTGTGTGACTTAGGTGCGGTTGTGCAAAACTTACTGCAGGTCACACCTATGTAGCAAAATGTATTGTGCAACCTAGGTGCAACCTACGCTGAAAGAATGTCATAAGTGCGGCATTCTAAAGTAAAGTCAGACTAGGACTCTTTTAAGACACAACTTTCAAAGCATCCCAAAGACTTTAAAGAGACCTCTTCTAGGTCTTTTGAGGGGTTACACAATTGAAAAAATATATAGAGATCAAGAGCAAGGAAAAGAAGAATTCTTGGACAACATTCATTACAATGCAATTGGAGATTTTAGATTAATTCAAGATGAAGGGTTGTATCTATTCTTCTTCTTTTTCTTTCGGATCATGAATTCTTTCATTATTATTGCTCTACTCAAAGAAGTCATGTCCGCCTAGAACTTTTATATCTAGAATGAAGGATGAAACCTCACATTGTTTTTATTTATTATAAGTTATTCTTTCTTGTAAATTTATTGATTTCGGGTTGATTATTTATTATTCATTTTTTTTCGTTTTGTTGTTTGATCGCCATTAAAATGTTTTTGTGGTTTAGATTGTTTTCGAGAGATTCATTAGATGAGCATATGGTAATAAATAATATGGGGTCCAATAATAGATATAGATTATTATTATGCTTTATGAAATCTTTCTAGATGATCGTTATGATTAAATGAATGCCTTTGTGTTCAAAATTTAACTAGAGATTATGTTCAAATGGATGTGTAGATTTTATTGACTATTGAGATAGGCTTTTGATTATATTGGGATTATCAATTTTCATCCTTGGGCAATAATTTGTGAAGACGGGTAATTGATAATTAATTGTTGAACCATGATGGTGGATTTATGAATCCTAGTGCCATAAAACTTGAATTTGATAATTACTTTAGTTTCGTTTGCGTGATAATTTAGACTTGGTTAATTTAGAATAGAATAATCTTAGAAATCATAAATAAATTGTGTTAATTTTGTTGAAGCAAAATTACAATTAATTGCCAGTCCTCTTGAGTTTTACACTTTTTTCATTATTATATTACTTGTTTACGATCTATCCACTTGCGGGATTAAAATTAACAAGAAGTTTTTAACGCTATTGTCGGGGAAAAGTTCTATTGATTATCACGTTAATTAGTTTTTAGTGCTGACTAATATTTTTCTTCTTTTTGTGACGCTAAATTTCCTATATTTTCATTGTTTCGGGTTTGATATTTTGCATGCGCCGTTTGAAAAATCTTGATCTACTTGATTTTGATCTGAAAATCGAACGAAGTTTTTACCAAAGACAACGTGAACAAAAGGAAAAGAGAAAATAGCAACAAGACACAACTAGTGACAACAACCGAATCCGTGATCCACCACTCGTAGATGCGGAAAATATTCTCGCGCTTATGGTGAGTACATGATGCAGCCTATTATTGAAAATCGGTCTAGCTTAATCTAACTACCTTATGGACACGATAACTTCTAGCTTAGAACGGATGTGATTAATCTGTTCTCAAACAATCTGTCTTCTCTACGAAAGAACCAATGAAAATCCGCACTACCATTTCTCTCGCTTTGTGGAATACTGTGGAAACTTTAAATATCAAGATGTCAATGAAGAGACACTCAGAATTAGACTTTTTCCACACACACCAAAGGCTAAAGCCCGGGAATGGTTATATTCCTTACTGTCAGGTAGCATTACTACATGGACAAAGTTGGTTCAGAAATTTACACTGAAATATTTTCCTCCAGCCAAAGTGAATAGACTCATGCATGAAATATCAGATTTTTAAATAGCTGATTTGGAAAATTTTCACGAGGAATGGGAAAGATTTGAGGAACTAGTCAGAAAAATGTCTCAGTCATGGTTTTCTTTTAGCAGCACATAATCATTATGTCTATTGCAGATTGACTCCAAACGGTCATTCTTCAGTAGATTCTATAGCTGGTGGCTCTATCCAAAATAGATTTGCTGGAGACCTTCATGACTTCTATAAAATGATGAGTGAACAGTTTGTGATGTGGCCATACAAATATTCACAAAAGAAAGCAACAGGAACGTACAAGGTAGAAATCAATGCACTACTACTGGCCAAAATTGATTCATTGGAAAAGTAGATAGAATCATTAAAACACTTCCAATCTACTAATATGGTTCATCTATCTGTCCCGGTATGTGCAACTTGTGGGATGAATAATCAATCATCGGAGTGTCCTTTAACCATCCCTGATATGTAATCACCTAAGTAAGTGGCATATGCTCAAAACTTTCAGTGACAACAAAATAATCCAAACTCACAGACCTACAATCCGAAATGGAAAAATCATCCAAACTTCTCCTATGGCAATAATCAAAACATTCAAAATCCGCCAAATCAGAAAAAACCATAGGAAATGGAAGGAGGATGTAAATAGGCATTTGCTAAATTGTTAGAAATGATGGAGATTGAATTTAAGGAAGTGAAACAAGGACATGATGCCTCTATAAATAATATGGAAAATCAGAATGGGCAGGTTACTAAGCTATGTACCGAGCGACAACCAGGGACATGGCTTAGCAACTGTGAGGTAAATCCAAAAGAACAGGTGAACGCGATTACCACGAGGAGTGAAGTGGAGTTACTAGAAATTTATGTCCAAAGATCAGGTGTGGTAAAAGAAACTGAGTGAACACATTTGATGAATCAGAAAAAACAGTTGATCAAGAAAAAGAAACATCTCAACTAGATTATATTCCTCCACCGGTCAAGCTTTATGTTCCTCCAATTCTATTTTCCTAGCGGTTGCGTAAATATAAGCTAGACAAGCAGTTTGAGAAGTTCTTGGATGTATTCAAGAAGCTTCACATAAATATATTGTTCATCGATGCCTTAGCTCTAATGCCTAGCTATGATAAATTCATGAAGGAGATCCTATCAAATAAAAGAAAGTAAGAAGAGGATGAAACTGTGATGCTGACTGAGGAATGCAGTGCCGTATTGCAAAAAAAGCTACCACCAAAACTAAAAAATTCAAGAAGTCTTACTATTTCGTGCACTATCAGTAGTATATTCATTGAAAAAGCTATATGTGATTTGGGTGCTAGTATTAACTTAATGCTTTATTCTATTTTCAAGTAACTCGGTTTGGAAGAAGCAAAACCAACAACAATATAGTTGCAACTTGTAGATCGGTAAGTCAAACATCCACGGGGTATCATTGAAGACATATTAGTAAAAGTGGACAAGTTCATATTTCCTACCGATTTTATTATTTTGGATACGTGCAAAGACAATGATGTACCGCTTCTTTTAGGTCGACCCTTCTTAGCTACTGGACGTGCATTGATTGATGTGCCAAAAGATAAACTAATGCTGAGATTGAATGATGAACATATTACATTCAATGTGTTTAAAGTAACTAAATTTCCGAGCTCTTCAGATTTCTATTTCCAGATTGATGTCATTTACCAAGAATTAACCAACACTTTTACATTGGAAAACCCATCAACACATGCCAATTATTAAAACAATGAGTGATGAGAAACTCACTGAGATTTTAGATAATAGTTTGGTCATCCAATTTAAGGAAGCACCAACTAGAAAAGAAGATCACATGGAGAAGGATGAGTTGTCCCTAATGAGCAAAATGAAAAGTGATTTTTGATAATGTTGCACCTATCAATCAATTCTCCAACTTCCATCTTTCTTCTATAATTGATTTTGTGATCAAGGCCAATGAGAAAGTTGAAGTTTTCATAGTTGAGTTCGAGTATGGTGGTAAAATAAAATCATATTTTTATAAGAATGGCAAAATCAAAATTTGGAGGATAATCGAAAAAATGGTTCAAAGTCAATCGATGAAATTAAAGTAAATCCTCTAAAGACCTGTTCAAAGTGTCATGAAGCGATTTTTGCATAAAGTCAAGCTAATGACTTTAAAGAAGCACTTATTGGGAGGCAATTCAAGTTTCTATCCCTTTACTTAGCTATTTTTATTTATTTTTGTTTCTCACTTATTAGTTTGTTTCTTTATTCTTAGCTTAGGTTAATTTTTTACACCTTTTACGCATTTTTTGTTTTATAGGATTTTTTATCATTTTTTGTAAGGTCATCGTAGTCCATTTTTCCAATTTGTCTTGGGCATCATGAAGCTCATGATGTAATGATCTAGTTGTTAAAATTTAATGTCAAATAAAGTTTGTTTGATAGGGGATGAAGATTGCAGTGAAAAAAATCTTTTTGACAGCATGGCCGCAACCAGGCATGACCATCCGGGGCACACTCGAACCTTTTATGAGGTGCTTTCGGCCACTTTCCTCTTTCCTTTATCGGCGGTAGTCGAGACTTGACGTTTTGGGGTCATGACCTAGAAGATAAACAAAGTCATATTATTCAGGTATATTATGAAATAAATAGCACAAAAGTTGGCCAATATCACCCCCAAACTATCCCGAAACCTATGCAACTATAGTACAAAAAATGTGCTCAGCTTAGCTACTTTAGGCCTAAGAAAATTACGCGTCAATGGTAGAATGTCAACTGGAACATTAATATATGAAATCATACACTTTTTTCTACCACCTATTCAAATTCAAGGCATTTTGATGTCGTTTGGACCTAACCGGGGGCGGCTGGGGGGGCGAGAAAGTAAGGACGAAACTAGGCACGGAACAAGACCATGGCATGCCATGGTATGCCCAATGCCCATGTTTCGAATTTACAGGTTAAAATCATGACCAACTCTAGGTGAATGATCCTAGACAATAAAAATTTCCTATGATCCCAATCTATGGTCACGGATTGCCACGATGGCACACAAAAAATTGGTTGAGGTATTTTATCGAACATTTGGCGTGCTTTGTGTTTTCTTCCTAATTGGTAGAAATTTGGAGAAACCATGCTATCCCAAAATTTCAATGAACAAACATGCAGTCCATATAATCCAATCTGACCCACTCTCATCTAAGCCCAAACTCCACAAGAAAAATTTCAAAAATAAATCACATAGGGTACCCAACGGGACTAACACACGATGGAAAAGAAAGAAAACTTTGACCTTTCATTTTGTTGATGAATTACTTGGTGAATGAAGTAATTGTCTTTCTCATGATTTGGTCATGCAAGAATGCATGAAAATTGCAATTTTGGTAGGATTTTGGGGATGAAGAGTATTGGAGTTTTCAAATTGTTGGTGTGTGCAAATGTGGTGTTTGCATGTTTTAAAATTTCATTCTGCGATCGCAAGTCATTAGAAACCTGTGATCGCAATAGGGGCATTTGCTAAACAAAATTGACTCTACCCAGCCCATGCGTTCAAAGGGGAGAAACCCTTGCGATCGCATGGTTTTACTTTTGCCAAAACCTTGAATGTGGAACTTGTGATTGCAAGGCAATAAACACTTGTTCTAGCAAGTCTAACTAATTCTGGGCATAAATGAATTTGCCCAGCCCATGCGATCGCATGGTATACGTTTCGCAAAAAAAAAATTAAATCACGTTTTTACTTATTTGTCATAATTTTTTGGCTTTCCTTAAATTTTTTCTTGATCTTATGTGTGGATCAATTATAAAGTGGGCATATGATATAAGGAAGACTTTATTTTGATTCAGTGAAAATTAGTCACTGCCAAGGGGGGAGGCTGTGTTTCAAAACCGAATAAAAAGTTAAAATTGAATCTTAAGTATTTCTACAAATCTTGCAAATTACGCAGAAAGGATGAAGACAATGCTCACTCTCCAAAGGATACGACCAAAACTGCTGGAATAATTGAAAGAGATAGGCAACAACAGTTTTAAGTTTGGGATTTTTTTTTATAAATAAGCTAATTTTTACAAATAATTCTAAATTTAACAACTTGACAAATTTATTTTAAAAATACTACATTCCTAAAATTATATTAATTAATAAAATAATAAATTAAAATCAAATATATACCTCCACGTGAATTCTAAAGAATTTGACCTAAATTTGCTTCTTAAGTCCTTGATTATTTGTACGATAAGTCATTCATCTTTATAATATCTCCACTTTAATCCATATACTTCCTCTTTCATTTCAATTTCGTCATCTTCTATTTGCAATCCAAATCCTTCAACTTTTAAATTTTTACAAATTGATCCCCATATTTATACTTTTATATCAATTTAGTCCTTTATAGTATCACTATTTGATACATATGTTACAAATGATATTGTGTATCAATGTTTGATACAAATGTTACAAATAATTTTTTGTAACAATCTGTGTTACAAATTAAGATGTAAAAAATCAGTGATACAAAATATTAATTCATACAACATGTGTGGTGTAAAACAACATAATATAATCTGTAACATATTCAGTGATACAAAATAGCATTTGTAACATCTGTATCAAACAGTTATACACAATATCATTTGTAACATCTGTATATAATCACGATACTGTTACAACTGCAAAACCAACTCTAAACTTTAACAAATTCGTATTAATATACATATTGGACTCTAAAAATCTATTGATATTGTGTAACATCAGTATGATATAGATATGCAATACAATGTCAAATTTAACAAATAAAACTCATGGTTTCATCATTTGTAACAGACGTAGCATCAGTGATACATAATACCAATTCATGTAACATGTGATGTGTAAAATAACATAATATAATCTGTAACATATTCAGTAACATATTCAGTAATACAAAATATTATTTAGAACATCTATATCAAACATTGATATACAATATCATTTGTAACATCTGTATCAAATAGTTATACAAATGATTAAATTGACATAAAAGTATAAATATGAGGACCAACTTGTAAAAATTTAATAGTTGAAGGACTTGGGCTGCAAATAAAAATGAAGAAATTGAAATAAAAGAGAAAGTACGGGAACTAAAGTGGATATGTTATAAAGATGAAGAACTTATTATGTAAATAATCAATGACTCAATCAACAAATTTGAGAATTCACGTTGTCTTGGCCCATTTGATTTTAATTCATTATTTTATTAATTAATATAATATTAATTATGTAGTATTTTTGAAATAAATAAACTAAATTGTTAAATTTGAAATTATTTAATATTGATAAATAGTGGATGTAATATCCACTTTAAGTTTGGTCAGCCAAACAACTGAACCACAGGCCCAATTGGACCAAACACACTAAAACACCAAATTTGGGTCTTACCAATAGAGTGTGTCATTGAAAAACTATATAAGATAAGTTAATCCAAATGGCCCGCTAAATTTTAGATCGAGCTTTAAATTGGATTCTCTAAGTGGTGTTGTTTTTCTTTAATTTCAATTATCGGCCAACGTCTATGAAACTAGTCTTAATTATCACTGTCCATTTAGAGTTATTTGACAATAAATACCCAACAATTCTTTATTGCATCAATGGTGAAAACAAACCTTAATCTAAAAATTTGTCCGTTAGAAGTTTTATAGTTAAAATCATTATGGGATGGTGATTAAAAATTGTGTTGAGGCATGCATCTAATTATATGACTTCCTATTTTGCTATCGAACAATTTTCATTATATTTCCTCAAAATATATTAATTGTTGTCCTTATTTTGTTTTTGCGTGGAGAACTTTTTTATATACCCTTTGATATTTAGGCCTGGACTATTTGGAGTTGAAGTGGAGAGGGCTATTGGTGGTTGCTGGTGACACGTATTTATTTTTTCCATTTCATGCATAACGTATGTATTTTTTTTGGAAGTATTGTGTAGTTTATGTATTGAACTAATTATTGAATTACATGTTAACAAGACGGGCATATTTTTTATATGTGGCAGCATTTCCATGATGGCTTTAAATGAATCGGTCATCTATAGTTATTCTTAGGATTATTTGAAATTGCAAATAATACTGTCTTTTAACAAATGACGAGGAATTATTATTGTACAAATTAAGAATGAGTTGTTAGAAATAAAATATATAACTCTTTAATTACATACTAATAATTAAAGAATACATATATCATGCCAAATTATCAATTACAATTAATTCAGAAGAATATCTGTCTCCATTAGTGTTGAAATCGAGAGTGTTAGGATCTTCCACAGTGTAATCACCTCAATAATGCTTAATGGAATCACTGTGTATAATGATGTAGAAAAGAAGAACAAAAATTGTGATTGATCCGAGAATCATAACCCTTATTTATAACATTATGTATACCATATTTCAATTAGGAGTCCATGAGTCCTAATTGGATTAGGATATGGTGTCTACACATTACAAAGCCCCTACCTAGTTTAGATGTTTCTAGGACCCAATCAACATATCACTTAATTGTCCTATTAATTAGATAGCTCATATAATTGCAATATAATATGTAGCCCATTATAGAGATAAATAATCCAACAATCTCCCACTTGAGCTACATATGTTATCCGAAACAATTATATCTTAAACTTTATGTGTACACTTAAATTGATTTATTGTCTTGAAACATCTCCGTAATTACAATTTGGTCTATCTACTATTTCAACATGAAATCAAAGCGGTCTTCGTCACATTAATTGATAACTAAACCCATCAATGGCAATCACACCAGCATATTCAATGACATAGATCGAATATGGATGTATAGCATGGAAATTACATGCAATGTAATCTTAACACATGTCTATTTCCAACTAGTCATACTTTATTTTTTAATGAGATCTTACTAGAGTTTTCCAAACTTAATGTTAAACAACAAATGGAAAGACCAAATTCAGAGATTTGTAACAACCAATATACTTTATTCTGCAAATAATAATCATAAAGTGTGTCTACTACCAAAGAAGAGTCAAAATACAAACTCCCACTAAAATAGCACATCATCAAACGATACAACGCCCATATGAGCTATATGCTCGTGAAGCACCTTGGGCGGTAAACCACTGGTGAGGGAATCCGAAATTATAGAGTTTGTGTCATTATGCTCTATAGACATCTGACTACTCTGAACTCTCTCTTTAACAACAAAACATTTGATGTCTATGTGCTTTGACTTTATAGAGTTTCTATTTTTGTTAGAATATCGCATAGTCGATTTATTGTTACAATATGTTTTCAATGGTCTTTCAATACCATCTACAACACGCAGCCTAGTGATAAAGTTTCGCAGCCATAATCCATGATTAGATGCCTCATAACAGGCTATGAACTCAGCTGTCATGGTGGATGGAACTATGAGCATCTGCTTAACACTTTCCCAAGATATAGCTTCTCCAGCCAGTAGATAAATATAACCTAATATGGATCTCTTACTGTATTGGCATCCAGCAAAACTAGAATCAGAATACCTAATGATCTCCAAATGATCTGACTTTCGATAGGTGAGCATGAAATCTTTGTTTTCTGTGTATAGCACATAACACTTTTGGCTGCTTTCCAATGGTCCATCTCAGGGTTATTTAAATATATGCCTAATAATCCTACTATGAACGCTATATCCAGACGCATACATACTTGAGCATACATAAAACTCCCCTATAGCCAACACATAAGAAATCTTTTGCATTTCTTTAATCTCAACCTCATTCTTGGGGCATTGACTGAGGTTGAACTTATATCCTTTAGCAATAGGTGTATCTTCTGGTTCACAATCTTTTATGCCGAAGATATATTTATTCCCACTGAATTTATGGTACACACAATCATCAAGTGCATTTACCTTAAATTCGAACGAGATAATGACTTGATGAAATTTTTGATACTATTGATGGGAAGCTTGCTTGAGACCATAGATGGATTTCTTTAATTTGCAAACCATTCTCTTTGGATTACCTGATTCAAAGTTTTCTGGCTGCACCATGTATATCGTTTCCTCCATATCACCATTGAGAAACACAGTCTTTACATCCATCTGATATAGTTCCAAATCAAAATGAGCTACTGATGCCATATTATCATGAAAGAGTCTTTCGATGAAACTGTAAAGAAAGTCTCTTTATAATCAATGCTTTCTTTTTCAGTGAAACCCTTAGCAACAAGACGAGCCTTATATCTCTCAACATTACTTTTTGAAATAAAATCTATATATCTTTAATTACATACTAATAATTAAAGAATCCATATATCATGCCAAATTATCAAGTACAATTAATTCAGAAGAATACATGTCTCCATTGGTGTTGAAATCGAGAGGATTAGGATCTTTCGCTGTCTAATCACCTCAATAATGTTCAATGGAATCTCTGTCTATAATAGTGTAAAAGAGAAGAAAAAAAGTTGTAATTGACCCGGGGACCAAAACTCTTATTTATAATATTGTGTATACCCTAGTCCAATTAGAAATTCATCAATCATAATTGGATTAGGATCTGGTCTCTACACATTACAAAGCCCGTACTCAGTTTAGATATTTCTGGGGCCCAATCAACAGATCACTTAATAGTCCTATTAATTAAATAGCACATATAATTGCAATACAATATATAACCTATTATAGAGATAAATAATTCAACATGAGTTTCCCTAGTCATTATTTAGGTAGAGCATCTCAAGAGAAGAGGTGGAGAAAGTATTTTCTTATATTAGAAGAATATCAAGTGAAGATTAGATCATTATTTGTCTAGTTTTGTTATCTATTAGCTTCCTTAGTGCATGGCTTTCGCAATTGTTTGTCCCCAATTTCTTTAATCGTCTTGTGCTCCTATGAGTGTTTTTCAGGTATTTTTTGTTTTTTGTTTACGATAAACCTTAGGCTTATGTTTCCAAAAGCGTTATAAATAGTCTAGATATGCTTCATCCACTTCATTGTGATGTACATATGAAATGTGTTATTTTGGGCATAAATATTTTAGAGATAATTAGTCCCAATACCCTTTTTTTTAAAAAAAAAAAAAATCAAAATATACTTCTTTTTAAATCTTATTAATATTTACCCTACATATAAAAAAACTTAATGAAATTATTCACTATACCTAACTCTCAACACCCAACCACATCTACCTTCCACATCTCCGACGACTTCCACAACCACCACCGTCGATGCATCTACCACCAATTATCATCATTTTTCTTCGCCACCACCTTCTCTATTGACTGCCGCCACATAATAATATTATTTTGAGATCTAAAAAATTTTAGATCTATTTTTAGATCTTAAAAATAGATCTCATCAAGATCTCACTATAGCCTACCATTACAACCACCACCCCAATGATCTCTTCCCTTTCATGTCCATTATCACGCACCTCCGCCTCCCAAATTGAATCTGAAATTTCAAATTCGGATCTTATATGTCATTGCTTGTTCCTTGATTTATTCTTTAATTGTAGATCTGAATTATAGGACTTTTGCTTGAAACCATTATTGTTTATCAATGAACTTGGATGGACCCATATCATTTTTTTATGGATGGATTATCAACGATATCGCCATGCATCAAATTATTGTCCCCACCATTTGCAAGATTATTAGGTAGAGAAGATTTTGATTTGGTATGGTTTAGAATACAGAAAGGAAAACACATGGCAATTTTGGGCGAATATGAAATTTTAAATTCAGATGTTACATGTCACTAATCAGTTTTCTATCTGTTTTTAGCATTCATAATATGTCTATATTGTAAAAATTAACGATTTCTGAAATTTAATTGAAAGGAAAGTAGCCAAAAAATAGTAATTTTTTAATAGTTTGTACATTGATGTTATTTTTATTTTTTTAATTGAAGATATATTATTTCAATTTTTGGCGGCAAATACATAATGTGTGTATTTTTATAACGTCTTTGCTCACATCTAGATTTTTCAGTATAGTATAGTAAGTAGAAATGAGAGTTATGGATGAGGCATGAATTTATTGTTCTCTTTGCTACTCTTGGTTTGAGTGTAGAAATCTTTCACAAAAAGGAGAATCTTGATACTTTTTGTTATAAAAATATCCAATCTCTTTACAATTTAGGGTATCTGTCATTTCTTTATATACACGTTCATTATTGTCACTTTCATAACTCAATTGTCCAATATTAGTATTGACTACAAAGGATCAAGCGTCATGCGTTATAAGATACTAGAATCTATCTTTATGCTTCTGCTCAATTTGCCATCCAATAAGCAAGCCTGCAAAAACAGTTGGGTTGAAATCGTTGAAAGACAATGTTTAATTTGAGGTTAATAAAATGGAATGAATCAACTTTTCTGATGGTGGCAGTAACATGTATTACTCTAATATGAATTAGAGTAAAACATGCATAACCATCATTTAATTTTTTTTATTGTTGGTAGAGCAATGGTGATGGTGAAGTGTGTTACCCTAATTTTAATTATGGTAACACATGTGCTCCCCAACTATTGTGGGGGTGGTTATGGTTGTAGATGGTGGTGGAGGAGTGGTGGTAGCGGTAACATATGTGTTACCCTCCAGTTGTAGTGGAGGTGATTACGAATGTGGATTGTGGTATAGCAGTGGTGATGGTAACACATGTGTTATCTTAAAAGTAATACGTGTTACCCTAATTTAAATTATGGTGGTAGTGATAACACATGTGTTACTCCCAGTTGTAGTGGAGGTGATTATGAGTGTGTGTGGTTGTGTAGCAGTGGTGATAGTAACACGTGTATTACCTTACAAGTAACACATGTGTTACTTTAATTTAAATTATAGTAACACATGTGTTACCTCGACTGTGGTTGAGGTGATTATGTTTGTGGATGGTGATAGCGGATCTAACCTCAGTTGTGGATGATGGTAGCACATCTAAACCCAGTCGTGGTGGTGGTAGTGGTGATCGTATAAGGCGAGTGGTAGTGGTGAAGGCGACTACTAATGGTAACACGAATGTTACCCGTGTAAAAATGTTGTTTTCAAATAGAAAATTAAATATTGATTTAAAATTACATAAATGTATTTATATAAACTATAAAAAGAGATAAATTATAAAATACCGATTTTAACGAAAATGGGAAAGTAATGAAGGGTAACACATATGATACTCGTGTAAAAACGTTGTTTTCAAATAAAAAAACTGAAAATTTGATTTTAAATGAAAATAATTTATGTTTTAAAAAATTAAAAAATGAGATAAAATATAAAATTTTAATGAAAATGAAAATGAGGAAGTAATATAAAGTAACACATATGTTACCTGTATAAATTTTGTTTTCAAATAAAAATTTTAAATTAAAATAATGTATTTTATAAAAATTATAAAATGAGATAAATTATAAAATATTGATTGTAATTAAACGGAGAAGTAACATTCGTAAGGTATATGGTAACACATATGTTACCCGGGGTAAACATGTTGTTTTTAAATGAAATTTTGATTTAACATATGTTACTCAGTGTAAAAATATTTTTGTAAATAATAAATTATAAAAATATTGATTTTAATAAAGACGGGGAAGTAACATATAGTAACACAGATGGTAACACATATGTTACCCATGTAAAAATGTTGTTTTCAATGAAAAAATTTAAATATTAGTTTTAAATGAAAATAATGTATTTTTAAAAAATTTATTAAAGGACATAAATTGTAAAATATTGATTTTAATGGAAATAATGATAGTATGTTCCCTGTCTAAAAACGTTGTTTTAAAATAAAAAATTGAAATATTGATTTTAAATTAAAATAATGTATTTTTCAAAAAATTATAAAAAGAGATAAATTGTAAAATAATGATTTTATTGAAAATAATGAAGTAACATATGTTACTCGTGTACAAATGTTGTTTTTCAAATAGAAATTTGAAATATTGATTTTAAATGAAAATAATGTAGTTTAAAAACAAATATCAAAGGAAATAAATTGTAAAATATTATTTGATATATTTGTAATAGTATATAAATATTATATTTCTAGATGATAATAATATAATTTTAAATATTGAAATATTGAAATATTGATTTAATAAGAAAATAATATAATTTTAGATAATGAAAATTTGAAATATATTGATTTTAAATGAAAATAATGTATTTTTTTATTAAATTATAAAATATCAATTTTAATGAAAATGGAATATTTTTTAAAATAAATCAGGACAATGAAGTATTTTTTGAAGAAAAAAAAGGTGTTTCCCTCCGTTCCAAATATATAGGCTACATTTCCTTTTTCTCTTGTCCCAAATATATAGGTTTGTTTCTATTTTTGAGGTGTTTTTGTGTTCCTTTACTAAAATACCCTTATTTAATTTGCTTATTTATAATCATTTTTTCCAACTTAATCTTGAAATTGTACATTAAATGATACTCATTAAATAAGGGTAAATTAGAAAAACTATTGGTAAAATTTACTTTTCCAATAACATTCTTAATCCGTGTGAAAAATTCAATCAGCCTATATATTTGGGACGGAGGGAGTATTTTTCAACTTTCTTACAAAATGTAGGACTCTTGTTAAGTTTTCCCAGTATTTTATTAAATGTTTTTTCGCATGTGTCACTTACTAAAAGAAGTTGTGTTTTGTAAGAATTAAAGTCCAAGATCCAACTAGTTGGGTCAGATTTAATTACTTATTGTACCAAATTAATTAATTAGATTAATTAGTTGGGTCCGTTAGTTGTTAGCTAACAAAGTTCTAGTAAGACTAGAACACACAATTCTAGTAAAACTAGAATTAGGGTTAGCACTGCCTATAAATACTAGGGCCACATTAGTTTATGGGAAAAAAGGTAATCGAGTGAATTTGTCTTCATTACCTGCTACCACCAGCAAGAGATAGAACCCAATACAATTATTTCCAAAGTTCTACTTTCATCTGTTCTTGATCATGTAAATTCAGATGTGTTCTTGCTGTGTGGATTACCATTGGAGGCTAGATAATTGGACAGTTGTGGTATTGAATTTTGTATCTCTAGTTAATCAAATAATCAGATTCTACGATGTTCATCGAGGAAAACTTCCATCATGAATTCTATCTAAGTACAAGGTTGATCCGACTTATAGGAATTGCAAATTTAATTTTCACTGTGCATGTATACATCAATTCCTTACAGTGGTATCAGAGCATACATTGTTACTTGTTAGAGTTCGTGAGAGTGCTTTGATTAATTGAACAATAATTGTTGTTGATATATCAATTTAATTTGAGTTTTGATAGTAAAATAAAATTGTGAATTTTTGAAACTAAAACCTCAAATTGGTTTGGATTTATTGGAACAGAGCTAACTGATCGAAAAAACGTTGAGGGATATGTTGGTGATCGGCACGGCGCTTTTGAAGTCGCCACCGCCGGATGAAAAAACCACCAGCGGCGGCAACCACCATGCACTGCTCTTAGAGATAGCAGCGGTGCGCGGCTACTGCAAATAGTTGTTGTTTGCTGGTTAAAGGTGGTGGCCGCCGATGTTACACACCGCGCGACCACCTCCCAAATAGCTGGCGCCACCTTTACCTAACTCTAAAGGGTTATTTTGACCTGAAGATTTTTTGGAATAGGGGCATCTCGTGCAATTTTAAAAATTTCATAAGAAGCTCCATAATTTCAAAAGATTTAAATGGACCTTCTATGAAAATTTAGAAATTGCATAAGAATGCACACTGTTTTAAATTAAAATGGACCTTCTCTACACTTTTAGAAATTGCACAAGAAGGCTGCTGATTTTAAAATCAAGGGACTATCTGTGTAATTTTAGAAATTATACAATAAGTCCTCAAATTTAAAAAGGAAAAATAAGGTATTAAATACAATTTTAATTTTTTGGAAAAATTGTAATTATTAATTTTTTTAATGATTTCTCAAATATTCAAAATTAACAAAAAATCGTTTTTAAACCATATTTTGAATTTCTGATCAGATTAAACTTTAACTTATTACTTTATAAAATTGTAATTTTATCCTATACTATTTTTATTTTTCAAAGGGATGACTTTAAATGGAAGATAAAATAATTTTTAAAAAATCCACATTTATTAATAAAATTAATTGATTAATTAGATTAGTTATTTATCTCTGACTAGTCCGTTCTGAAGTGTCTAAATGGTTTAAACTTATACTATCAATGCTGCAAATTTAGAAATTAATATATTTTTAATATTATATATTAAAATAGATGTTTAGTTGATGATTATGGACTCGACCCATTTGATTGGTTGTATGATTAATTTATTCATGTTGATTGTTGGTTGAGTCTGCGAGCCTATTATTATTTAATTAGGTTTTAAAGCTATTTTATTGTGGGCTACATGTCTATTTATTTGGGCCTAGGTGCCAACTAGCATATGATACAGGTTGCAGTTGGGCCAAGGAAGCAACTAATATAAGATAGAGGTTGCACTAGGAGATGGAAATGATTGCATTTAACATTCAATGATCGAATGCAATATTTCCTAGGAATTGGCCAACTAGTCTTTCTTAAGGCTCAGGAAGACTAGATAGATAAAGTCAATAATCATCCACAGTTATTATTATGTATGATTGATTACATGTTGGATGTTAGTTAATATATATAAATGTGATGAGACAAACTACTCTTTATCAAAATATTAAATTCGTATTAAGTAGTTAATACAACGTGTCTTTCATTGTTAGTTTACCCGTATGAAGGGGTAAAACTTATAGGTTGTAAATTGGTTTACAAGAAAAAAAGTCGACATGGATGGTAATATTCATACTTACATGGCAAGATTGATTGCGAAGGGTTACAAGCAAAGACAAGGAATTGACTTTGACGAAACCTTCTCACTAATAGCCATGTCTAAGTCAATTTGAATTTTGCTTACGATACTAGTATACCATGGCTATGAGATTTGGCAAATGAATGCTAAAACCGTATTTCTTAATAGGAATCTTAGCGAGGATGTGTACATGACACAACCCGAAGGTTTTGAATCTACATAGCACAAATAAGGTATGCAACTACAGAGATCCATATATGGATTAAAGCAAACCTCTCAGAGTTGAAATCTTCGTTTTGATGCGACAATCAAAGTGTTTGATATTATCAATAATAAAGATGAACCATGTGTGTATAAAAAGGTTAGTTGGAATAAAGTTGTGTTTCTAATTTTGTATGTGGATGACATACTATTATTAGGAAACGACGTCCCCATGCTAAAATCAGTAAAATTGTGGTTATCCAAAATTTCTTAATGATCGATATGGAAGATGCAACATACATTCTCGGTATAAAGATATATAGAGATATATGTAAAAGAATGATTGGCCCATTCCAATCTATATGCATAGACAAAATCTTAAGAAGATTTAGTATGGAAGAGTCCAAGAGGAGACTCTGTCCTACTGGGCATGGGACTCAAAAGAGTGTTTGAAAACACAGATTGTGAGAGATCGCGTAGATAGGATTCCTTATGCATCAGCAATAGGATCTATCATGTATGCCATGTTATGTACACGACCAAATGTTTCATATGCTTTGAGTGTCACAAATAGGTTCCAAGCGAACTTTGGAGAGAAACATTACATCACAGTCAAGAACATTCTTAAGTACTTAAGAAGGACTAAAGACATGTTCTTGGTATATGGAAAAAAATAAACTCAGAGTTCAAAGTTATGCCGATGCCAGCTTTCAGTCTGATAAAGACGATAGAAAATCCTAATCTGAATATGTATTTACTCTAAATAGTAGTGCAGTCAGTTGGAAAAAGTTCTAAACAAGATACGACTGTTGATTCAACTACAAAAGCCGAATATATAGCTACTTCAAAAGCAGCAAATGAAGTAGTCTGGATCAAGAAGTTCATTATTGAACTTGGAGTAGTTCCTAGCATTGTTCATATAATATCTTCTATTGTGATAACAATGGAGTCATCGTACAAGCGAAGGAACCCAGGTCTCATCAATGATCTAGCTATATATTGAAGCAATATCATCTCATCACAGAGTTGATCTTAAGAAATAACATAAAGTAGAACAGGTCCTGACAGACGATAATGTAGCAGATCATTTGACAAAGTTGTTCTCCCAGCACATGCATGACGGTCATGCTAAATTTGATGTTACTTAGATACCTGGGTGATTGGACCTAATTTGTATGAGATATTTTGTGATACACTCTTTGTTAGACATTGAAATGTATGAACAAATTGATTAATTAAATGCTTGTCTATATTTCAATGACAGATATGTTATTCTTAAATTTTATTATTTAAAATAATAAAGTCCGAAGAAAAGTTCATAATAACTTGTTAATCACAAAGTGTTGTGATTGTGAGATACACGTTATAAATAACTTATTCTTGAAATATCCGTAGTCATAGTAATAATGAGATACATATATTATTATCGTAGATAGACTAGCATGTGTTGCATTTTTTTAGAAGAAAGTAGCTGATCTCACAAGCTAAGATGTAGAGGGACATCTGAATGAACACATGAATGCATTGTTATGAGAACATGACATTGGATGACCTGCCTAGAAATTTCACATGGATAACTAACCGAGCGTTAGTGGTAAATCTCTAATGCGCGGTAGTAGATTTGGTCCTTTGACTTGAAGACTGCTATACTTAGGTGAGAATTTGATGGTGCCCTAAGATAATGAGTCACGAGGAAGACGTCGTACGGGTATAGTGAGAATCATATGATGGCTGTGAATGTCCAATATGAGAATTCATCACTCTTGGAAAGTAGGAGATTATGACCTGTATTTTGTCCACTTAAGTTAATATAAATTTCCTCGGTCGGGGTAGAGTTATGAGTTGAAAATGTTTCAATCATAACTAGATTAGATCGACGAAGAGTTTATGTGAATAATATAATTAGTTGAAATGAGATTGACGCTGATCCATATCTCTTAACCAATTGGGTTATATTAATGAAGAGATTATATTTCTACAGTAACTGAACATATATTGGTTCTGTCATACCACATGACATTTTCCTTCATATGGATTGCTTTGACACATTGCTAGATGTCAATTGTAACGCTTTGAATTTTCTCAATCTGGAGGGTCACTGAAATAAATCTGTATACGTATATGACAACTCCAAATAATATTTTCCATGACCTTAAAGGGTTTTAAAAATTAAAAGTTTACAGAAAAAATATAAGTGTGCAAGGAAAGAGGAATTTACTTCAAAATTTCATAGTTTTGCCTATACCACGATAATTGTCCCCACAATTTATTTGACCATTAAAAAAATTCCAAAAATTACGAAACTTTAGCTGTAGATACTTGAGACTACAGAATACAAGATGTTAAAAGTTCAAACCTTAAATACGTCGTTTGGTAGGTAAAAATGATAGCCGAAATTGCTTGAAAACTGTCCCGGATGCCTTAAGGCAGCCTGTTCAAATGTACATAATAAATTCATACGAATTTTTAAGTGATTCCAGTTTATTTTATTAGACCACATATAGGGCTTTCCATAGACACCGATTTCACTCAAAAACTCCAAATGTAGCAAAAGTTATGATTTTTCAAAAAGGGGGACATTAAGCTGAAAATTCTGAAAATGAAATTAGGCGAATTTCTAATTTAAAACTTTGAACGACAATTATACCAATATCTTGTTTCCGTACATATTACATACATAATTAAATACTGAATAAAATACTTAAATTATAGTAGTTACATTATCATTGACTCGATCATCTCGACGTTAAAATTTAAATTAAATAAGAATTTCTATGACAAGCTCGTTGGCCTACCGCCATCGCATCAACGTCAATCAGTTCAATCTGAAAATTGATTCATTTTTGGGGGTGAGTATTTCATAATAAATGCTAAGTAGAAATACTTATAACATGTGAAAAAATTATACTTAAACATGAATTCGACATGCCATGATTTTTGAAACGTACATAAGAACATAAACATTGGTAGCCGGCACCACAAAACATCATACATGATTACCTTCAATCACAAACATGTTAAAGTGATTACCTTCGATCACTATCTTAAGTTCATTTGTAAATAAGTTTGCATGACATTCATGTAACATCATAATTTTTCCAAACTTCATTTAAAAAGCGCAGTAAAAACATTAAGTAAAACTATCTTAAAAATGATTTTCGAATGAAGTTGTGATGGACGAAATTTTGTCTGCAGCTTCCAAAAACAAGACCCTTGCACTATATATATAGATGTGTATATATATAAGGGACTTTTGTGAAGTAAAAGGCATGGTTAACAATTTCATTGCTGGTCGAAAATTGAAGGAAAAAGTGAAGGAAAAGTGCTGGGAATTTGGGATTGTAATTGTCGAAAGTTGAAGGGGGGATATAGAAGTTTTTGCTAAGTCTTTTAGTGCCAAGTTTTGGGAGATGAAAGAGGAGAATGTTGCTCGAGAATAAGAAGAAATAAAACAATAAATGGCTGGAGCTTAAGGCCGAATTTTTAAGAGAGAAAAAGAGAGTGTTTGCTTAACTTAGGAATTGATTTTTCTGGGTTACTGTGTTGACGAATTTGGGGTGGATTTGGAGGAGAAATATGTTGTATTGAGGGCTGGAAAAATGAGGGAAAGTGAGGGAAAGAAAGTGGGAAGTTGTGGATCCGTTAGCTGATCTTGGAAGCTGCTGGTTTTGGCTGAAATGTGGGAGAAATATCCATACTGCAGGGACATTTTTTTTTTCTGATTTACGGGGAAAAACCGTGACCTTATGGCAGGTTAATGAGGTGGAAAAATTTAGTTATTGGAGAGTGGGGAAAGAAATGGAATGAACATGGCTGCGAATGGGGCTGCTGGACGGTTTCTTCACTATCATGGGAGGCAGTTTTATTTTGCTTCTGTAGGGGTTGTTTGTTTGATGGGAAAATGGCATAATTTAAGGGGTTGTTTGACTAAGTATTTTTTGGAGTCGAAAGGTAAATCGAATTTGGCTAAGAAAGCGAAAGTAAATGGCCGGGATTTTCATATAGAACCAGAGAATAAGTTTTAAAATATAGGCTAGCTATAAATTATTTCATTCAACTTGAAATTAAAAACTTACCAAATAAAATAGAATAAGGATTGTTTGCAAATTAATTCCATAGTCGTCGACTAAAAATTTGAAACGAACACGCGAAAAATTTTAAAATGTCCAATTTTATTTTATTTTTTAAATAAATCATGAGGTACGAATCGACGCCGAAAGTAAGAAATTTTATTTACTTGAAATTAAAAATGCGAAAAAAATTCGGTTGTTACAACCCTCCCCACTTAAAATAATTTCATCATCGAAATTTAACTTACATGGTTTACCAGGTCCAGGTCCGGGTACTTATCTAAAATATCTTTTTCTCTTTTCCAAGTGACCCCGTCTTCTTCTTGTCTACCCCACTGAACCTTGACCAATGGGATCTCCAGATTTCTCATAACATGGACTTTTCTTTCTAGGATTACCGTAGGCGCTTTCTCGTAAGTCATATCATTCTTTAAATGCAATGACTCATATTTTACCACATGTGTAGGATCGTGTACTTACTTTCTTAACATCGAAATGGGCAAAACGTCGTGCACCACCGAGAGGTCAGGTGGCAATGCCAAACGATATGCCACATTTCCAATCTTTTCAAGGATTTCAAATGGGCCGATGAAACGCGGTCTTAGTTTCCCTTTCTTACCGAAACGTAGTATCCATTTCATAGGAACCACCTTTAGAAAAACTTTTTCACCGACCCCGAATTCTAAATCCTTTCTTCTTTGATCGGTATGACTCTTTTGACAGTCTTGCGAGAAAAACTTTTTAACCGACCCCAAATTCTAAATCGTTTCTTCTTTGATCGGTATAACTCTTTTGACGGTCTTGCGCTGTCTTAATTCTGGACCGATCTTGTCTATTGCCTCTACTATCCTCTCAACCAACCTTAGTCCTAAAATTTTTCTTTTGCCGACTTCGTCCCAACAAATTGGCGAATGAAATCGACGAACATACAGTACCTCATATGGTGCCATGCCAATAGTAGTTTGGAAGCTATTATTGTAAGCGAATTCCACTAACGGTAGGTGACCTTCCCATTTACCACCCAAATCCAAAATGTACGCTCTCAACATATCTTCAAGGATTTGAATAGTGCGTTCTGATTGTCCATCAGTCTGAGGGTGATAAGCTGTGCTAAATTTCAACTTAGTGCCCAAAGCTCCTTGAAGGCTTTTCTAAAAATTTGTGGTAAATCTCGGATCTCTATCTGATACGATGGATGTTGGTATCCCGTGAAGTCTAACAATTTCTTTGACATACAAATGTGCTAATTGTTCTAGACTGAAATTCATTCGAATAGGAAAAAAATGCACATATTTTGTCAGACGGTCTACTACAACCTAGATGGCATCATGACCTCTCACCGAACTAGGAAAACCGACGACAATATCCATTGCAATTTTTTTCCATTTCCACTCCGGTATCTCCATTGGATTTAATAGCCCTGACGGCCTTTGATGCTCTGCCTTCACTTGTTGACATACCAAATATTTTGACAAGAAACGAGCTACAACTCCTTTCATGTTTCTCCACCAAATTGTATTAAGTAAATCTTTATACATTTTAGTTCATCCTAGATGTACTGCGTAAGGAGCGGAATGAGGTTCAGATAAAATCTCATTGCTCAGCCCTTCATCCTTAGGCACACAAATTCGACATTTGTACATCAAAGCTCTGTCCTCTACTATTTTAAATTCTTTCTTGCTTTCAGTTCCCACCTCAGTCCTAATCTTTTCTAGGAAAGGATTGTCCTTTTGAGCTATTACAATTCTATCTCTGAGTGTCGGCCTTACTATCAAACTTGCTATCATTGTCGAAGTTCATACTGGTTGAGTCAATACTTCAATTTTCATACTCTCAAAGTCCTTTATCAAATTATCCTGTGTCGATTGCAATGCAGACAACTGACCCATATTCTTTCTTCTTAGAGCATCTGCGACTACATTTGCCTTACCAGGATGGTAAATGATAGAGCAGCCGTAATCCTTTACTAATTCCAACCATCGTCGTTGCCTCATATTCAACTCCTCTTGAGTGAAAAGTACTTGAAACTCTTATGATCAGTGTAAATTTCACACTTACTACCACAAAGGTAGTGGCGCCAAATTTTTAAGGCGTGAACCAACACTGCGAGTTCAAGATCGTGTGTCGGGTAATTTTGTTTATATTGCTTCAATTGTCTCGAAGCATAAGCTATCACCTTTCCATTCTACATCAACACACAACCCAAATCGAGTTTTGATGCATCACTGTAAATTATACGGCCTTCTGAACCTTCGGGTAAAGCTAGTACTAGTGCAGATACTAGCTTGTTCTTTAACACTTGAAAATTCTGTTCACACTTATCGGACCAAATGTACTTAACTCCCTTTCTAGTCAATTGCGTCATAGGGCCGGCTATTTTGGAAAACCCTTTTATGAAACGTCGAAAATAGCCAGCTAAACCCAGAAAACTTCTTATTTCTCCAACATTTGATGGTGCCGGCAAATTTGACACACCTTTAACCTTGGATGGATCTACTTTAATTCCCTTGGCCGTCACAACATGTCCAAGGAACCTTATTCGGTTCAACCAAAATTCGCACTTCGAAAATTTGGCATACAACTTTTCTCTTTACAAGGTCTCCAATACTATTCTCAGGTGCTCTTGATGTTGCTCAGGATTCTTAGAATAAATTAAGATGTCATCGATGAATACAATGACGAACTGATCTAAATGTTGATAAAAAACTTGATTCATTAAATCCATAAATATCGCTGGAGCATTCATCAGTCCAAGGGCATTACTGTGAATTCATAATGCCCATAGTGAGTTCAGAATGCTGACTTTGGTATATCCGATGACCTCAAGTCAATCTTTGAAAATATAGAAGCACCTTTCAATTGATCAAACAAATCCTCAATTCTTGGGAGTGGATACTTGTTTTTGATTGTTAATTTATTCAACTCACGGTAGTCGATGAACATTCTCATCGATCCATCTTTTTTCTTCACAAACAATACAGGAGCTCCCCACTGGGAAACACTTGTTCAGATAAATCCTTTATCCAAAAGTTCTTCCAATTACATTTCAAGCTCTTGTAATTCTTTTGGTGCCATACGACATGGAGCCTTTGATATGGGTGCATCACTAGGTATAAGATCTATCGTGAATTCCACTTGTCTATTTGGCGGTATACCTACTAGATCGTTTGGAAACACATCGGCATACTTCTGAACTACTGGTACGTTATCCAACGATACTTCCTCAGATAGGGTACCAGTGAGATTGACAAGAAAACCTAGGCAATCTATCTTCTTAAGCAACTTTTCCTCTTGTAAAGTTGAGATGAGATGGGTAAGTACTTTAATCTTCGACCCATAAAATTTGAACTCTCTCTTCCGATCTTTGAAAGATTACTTCCTTATCAAAATATACAATGGTAGCACGATTACTACCCAACCAATCCATCCCCAAAATAATGTCAAAATCTCTTATACTTATAACATGCAGGTCTGCTGACAAAACTAACCCATCAAAATATATTTGAACTACCCTAACTAATTTATTTGTTTCTATAGTTCCTCCTGATGGCATACTAACCTCTAGTATACTATCATTTTTTTGACACATAATATTAACTTTAGCTAGGCGTGCTTTAGCTATAAACGAATGTGTCGCACCAGAATCAATAAGAACGTAAACAGGTACGCTAGAAATAGATAACATACACGTAATAACATCCAGATTCTGGGCGGCCTCTTCATGAGTCATGGCAAACATCTAGCTTTTCCTTTGTTTGCTTGATCATTAACCTTCGCTGGCTTTGCCCGACATTGCGACACGGTGTCCTGGCTCTCCACACTTATAGCAGACGTTCTCGCCAAAGTGGCAATCACTACAATGATTCTTCTTACACTTAGGGCACTGAAGAATAATATTACTTGACTCATCTCTGATGGGACCTTGATTCTGTCTATTGAACTGGCCTGCATTTTGGTTCTTATTCTAATCCTGCCAATTTCTCTTTCTCGAGTCATTCTGTTATCCCTGAACTTTAACCTTTAAACCCGAGAAGGTCATGGTCTGAGCCATCTTGACCAATGCCCTGAAAGTAGAAAGTGCATGGGAACTAACAATCTGTTTGACCTCTGAGCGCAATCCTATTTCATAATGTCTTACCTTCATTAATTCGGTGCTAACCAAATATGGGGCATAGCGCGACAGTTTCTCAAAGTTTCACTCATACTCGGTAATTTTCATTTTTCTTGAACTAAATGCAGAAACTCTGATTCTTTGTAATCTTGCAGAGCTTGTGGAAAATATTTTTCTGTTAGCTCAACTTTGAATTGAGCCCACGAGAGATTATTTTGTTCATCCTCAATACGAGTACTAGATGCCGACTCCTACCAGTGACTTGCTCTATGCCCAAAAAAATTCTCAATCGTCCGTAACCATTCTTCGGCTATAAGATGATCATTCCTATCGTCGAAAGTAGGAGGCCAGCATCGAAAAAATTGTCCAATCACTGGTACAGTAGAGGCTACGTGATGTACTGGTGGGACCTGATGCGCTTGGGGCACTTGCGATGCCTGTGGCGCGATTGGCAGCTGCGGCACTGGAGGTGCCGTCTAAGCTACCAACGCTCTCCTCATCTCCTCAACCACTAGTTGTAGGTCTCTAATAGTTCTTGCTTGCGTAGTTGGTGCCATTTTCTTTAGAATAAACAAAAAAAAAAAAGTTTGTAATTCATTTCGAAATAACTGACATACACAAAGCCATGAATATCTAAAAAGCTATCAATAAAGAGAATTTAAATAGCATCTTTTATATATTTAAATTATCATTTAAGAGGTACAATAAGTAAAAGCATCTAGTGCTAAACAACGGCAAAGTAACTGTACATGGGAAAACAGAAATACTGAAAGGAAAACATCTAACTACTAAAAAGTCTCTAAGCATCGTCGTCACTGATCCATCCTCCGTGTACCCTAGGCTTCTTGGGCCATCGAGCCTCATCATCCAAGGTAACACAAGACTCAGCCTCAGACTCTATCTCAAGATCCTCCTTCGGGTCATCCTCGACCTGGATAACTGGATCGGCCTCAAACACTAACACAGGCTCTAGCTCTGGCTCGACTACTAGAGGAGGCTTGAGAATGGGCTCAACTACTGGAGCCGGCTCAGGGATAGGATAAGGACCTGCAGGCATTGATAGTTACTAAACCATAGTTCATCACCCTGATACGAGTTGCCATATAGTTACCAATATGATGGCCAATTGACCATTCGGGATCTGAAGCAAAAAGTGTATAATCATTCCTAGCTGCCTCGGCGTGTTCTAGAGAATCATCACTCGGAGGAACCATGTCTGAGATATAAATTATGAAGGGTTCGATTATGTGGATTTCTATCATCTTTTAATTTAAAAATAAAGGACTAACATAAAATTTCATCTTAGCTTAACATTCATCGTAAAATGAAACAATTAAAATTTTCTATAAATATGAGTCCCATTTATCATACTTCACTACATAAAAATAAAATTTTATTTAACCCCATATTTTAACTCAGAATTGGCGTGGCGTGGCGTAGCGTGGCGATGGCGAGTAGCGATACTAAATTTTTAAAATTCTCAACCTCTTAAATTTCATCTTAACATATCAAAAAAAAGAGCAAAATGAAGTATATTAAATAAAATAAAATTAATTTAAAAGTAAAATAGAAAAAAAATTTGCGAGTCTACAAAAAAGTAAAACCGCGCTCAGATACCAAATTGCAACGCCTCGAATTTTTTCAATCCGAAGGTCACTAAAATAAATTTTTAAATGTATATGAAGACTCCAAATAATATTTCCCATGACCTTGAAGGGTTTTAAAAATTAAAAGTTCGCAAAAAAAATATCAGTGTGCAAGGGAAGAGGAATTTACTTCCAAATTTCATAGTTTTGCATTTACTATGATAGGTGTTGCCATAATTTATTTAACCATTCAAAAAAATTTCAAAAATTACTAAACTTTAACTGTAGATACTTGAGATTATAGACTACAACATGTTAAAATTTCAAATTTTAACTACATCGTTTGGTAGGTGAAAATGATAGTCGAAGTTGCTTGAAAACTATCCCGGCAACCTGTTCAAACGTACATAATAAATTCATACGATAGGATTTTTGAGTGATTCCAGTTTTTGTTATTAGAACACATATAGGGCTTTCCATAGACACTAATTTTACTCAAAAACTCCAACCGTAGCAAAAATTATGATTTTTCAAAAAGAGGATAGTAAGCTGAAAATTCTGAAAACGAAACTAGTGTTGAACTTGAAAGTAGGGATGAAGAACAAAACAAGAATAAAACACAAAAATGGATGGTTTGAACACGATTATGAATCTTTGTCCTCAAATGATATTCCGCCACCGGGATAAGTGCTTAAAGGCTTTGAATGCAAAAGCAAAAAGAACTTGAATAAAACTTGAAGAACACTTTGAGAAAAAATGAGATTTAATCTTTGATTTGGATGTAGATGATTGAATTTGTTGTTAATCTTGTACCTTTCAACATGAAAACCATCTATATATATAGATAATCATGTCTAATTCACAAAAAGGTGCCAAAACCAAACCAAAAGGTGCCAAAAAAGGTTCAAAGCTACCAAAAATTCATAACCCAACGGACAGAAAAAGCCCAGTACAATCCTGGGTGTTCGCACAGGCTATGAAAATGGCCTCTATCACCACATGATCAGTTTGCCCAGCCTTAAAGCTGGGCATTCGCCCAGCTTTAAAATTTCAACAATAATTTTGGATTTTCTCTTTTGATTTCCGGGTTTTGTTTTCACCTAATTGATATCCAAACCACTTCTTATTATAAAATTTGAACAATATTACAACAATCCCCCACTTGTTCAATTATATAATAAGCACAAACGCAAGTTTAACGACGCTTATGCATAAAGTATGGATATCTTTCGATTTGAATCCAACCTTAGTGTGAATCTCACAAAGTATCATCGAAATCTCAGGTAGCATGAAAGCTTTGAACTTGTTATTCCTTGTGATAATACCTATGAAATCACACACACAAGCATCATGTGTTCCAAATTCCACACTATCTCATTTAGCGCTCTTAAGGCCATGCACTTCTCCTATTCATGAACTTATAAGAGATAAACTCCAAAACTCTATCGAGGCGGCACCACCTCGAAGTTCATATAGGTAAAGTTTTTGCAGTATCTTTGTCACTTTTAGAGATACTTGATCCAACGATCTGAACTTTATTAAGAGTTATAAAAACTCATCCCTCATTTTCCGTGACAACCAGCACTTATAACCTAGGATAGGGTTTAAGAAAAAATAAGTGCTCAAACTATCCACTTATCAAATGACTTGTTGTTACCCCTTGAACCCGAGATATACTTGTTAGTATAATTAGGTAGGATTGCCATCATTTGGTGGATTTAATTACGGAGTTTCAACCCCATCTTATTAGTTGTTGTCCGTACTAACTTCCTTGTGAGCGGTTTAGTAAGCGGATCAGCCAAAATTTTATTTGACTTTACATAAGTGAGTGAAATTCTTCCATCTTTAATTAATTTGCTCACATAGTCATGTCTTAGACTCATGTGTCTAGAATTACCATTGTACACTTCATTGTACGCTCTAGCCAAAGTGGCTTAACTATCACACAAGATAGATATAGAAGAATTATTCTTCTCTCCCATTGGGATTTAATACATTAAATCCTTAAGCCATTCAGCCTCTTTTCTGGTTTCAGCCAATGCTACGAATTCGGATTTAATAGTTGAGTGTATAATGCACGTTTGTTTCTTAGATTTCTAAGAAATTGCACCTCCTCTAAGGATGAATACCCAACTTGGGGTGGATTTATTTTCACCTACATTAGAGATCTAAATAGCATCGGAAAATCCTTCTAGGATTGTCGGAAATTTAGAATATTGGAGACCTAGATCCTTGGTTTTCTTCAAATAACCAAGAACCCTTCCAATAGCCTTCCAATATTCTTCACTTGGATTGCTAGTAAACCTACTAAGTTTACTAATTACAAATGCTATATCGGGTCTTGTGCATTGCACCGCATACATAAGACTTCCAATAACACTTGCATACTCAAGTTCTGCTATTACTCTTCCATCATTCTTTACAAGTCTCAAACTTGAATTAAACGGGGTATTTACCTCTTTGATGTTCAAGTGATTGTACTTCTTGATCACATTCTCAACATAATGTGATTGGTTCAACATATAACCCCCCACTAGTCTTGATAACTTTAATACCTAATATGGTATCCACTTGGCCAAGATCTTCATCTTGAATGTGGAAGATAGAAATCTCTTTGTTTCTTTTATACCTTGCATTTGATTACTTACAATTAACATATCATTCATGTATAAACAAATAAGCACAATATAATTATCAAATACTTTTGAATATAAACATTTATCATCTCTATTATGTTTAAATCTAAATGATATTATTGATAAGTCAAATTATTCATGTCATTTCTTTGGTTCATATATTAAACCATATAATGATTTTATTAATTTGCATACTTTATGTTCATTTCTAGGTGGAACAAAACCTTCCGGTTGTTCCATATAAACCTCCTCATCGAGATCCCCATTTAAGAACTCCGTCTTAACATCCATTTGATGTATATGCAAATCATAAATATAAGCTAAAGCGAATAAAATCCTAACCAAGGTTATTCTAGCAACTGGTGCATACTTGTCAAAGTAATCTATTCCTTCCCTTTGTCGATACCATTTGGCCACTAACCTAGCTTTAAAGGTATTAAGAGTACCGTCTGTATTATACTTCCTCCTAAATACCCATTTACAGCCTATAGTTTTTTAGCTGGGTGGTACATCGACTAATTCCCAAGTATTGTTTGACATAATTGAATCAATTAAATCATTTATAGCATCTTTCCAAAAGATACTATCTCTTGATGACATTGCTTCTCAATAAATTTTAGGATCGGTTTCAACTTGAAGAACATATGGAATAGTTCTTGTGAGACTGTTCTCATTTCCTTCAACCAAATAGAAGGAAATAAGTTGAAAATTAATTTCATCCGGTCCTAGTGCTTTATCCTTTTCAGCTCTTTTACTTCTACGAAGTTCATTTGTACCAACATTATTGGGAGGTGTTTCTACTTGTGATCTTGTAAAACTAGGAGTCTCCACTTGAGATTCTCTTAATGAATTATTATCCGAAGATAATAAATTTTCAAAGAACTCTACGTCACAGGATTCAATTATAACATTGGTTTCCAAATTTAATAAACGATGTGCTTTACTGTTTTGAGCATATCCTACAAAAGCACATTTGATCCCTCTAGGACCCAACTTAGTCATTTTAGGATCTGTGTTCTTACAATAAGCAAGACACCCCCCACACTTTGAAAAAACTAATGTTTGGTTTTATTTCTTTCCACAATTCGTAGGGAGAAACCTTTAATTTTTTTAGAAGGAATTATATTAACCATATGACGTGCACTTAATAAAGCTTCACCCCATAAATTAAATGGCAACTTAGAATTTAATAACATAATATTTATCATCTCAACTAATGTCCTATTCTTTCTCTCAGCCAAACCATTTTTTTGGGGTGTTCTAGGAGCACTACATTGATGTATTATGCCATGTTGTTCACAAAAAAAGATTAAATTCATTAGACAAGTATTTGCCTCCTCTATCACTTCTAAGAATTTTAATCTTTCTATTTAATTGATTCTCTACTTCAGTTTTGTATATCTTAAACATACCAAAGGCTTCATCCTTATGCTTCATTAAATAGATATAACAAAACCTAGAATGATAATATATGAATGTTATGAAGTATTTATTATCTCCTCTAGTTAACATTCCATTTAATTCACATATATCGGAATGAATTAAGTTTAATAAATTAGAGGTTCTTTCAACACTATGAAATGGTTTCTTAATTATTTTAGACTTAACACATAATTCACATTTATTTTGTTCTATGTTTTCACATAAAATCATTTTATTTTTAATCATTCTTTTTATAGTAGAGTAACCAATATGTCCTAGTTTATCATGCCATAAAGAAATAGACTCAACAACATAATTCAAATTTGTAATTTTATTGATATCATTTTCAACAATACAAAGTTTGACCATTCCATCACTAGAATAGTATTTTCCACCAAATATACCATTTCGGGAAAGTACAAGTTTTCCCGACTCATACACGGACTAAATTATCGGTTTTCTCAACAAATCCCCACTTACAAGATTTCTCTTCATATCCGGTACATGTAAAATATTTAATAATGTAATCTTCTTGCCAGATGTGAAAAGTATGTCCACACTTCTTTTGCCAATAACCTTCGATTGAAATTCATTTCCCATTTGAATGTGTTCATCATCCACTTCTTGATAGGTTTTGAAAAGTGACCTATCATAACAATGGTGGCACAAGTATCATACCACCATCCTTGAACCTTTCCTTCGACGTTATTGACAATGCTCACAGTAGCAACAATATTATCTGTGTTAATAGAGTTCACTTTTTCTGTTTGTTTTGGTTGTTTGCGATTTCTGCACTCACGGACATAATGTCCGGGTTTGCCATATACATAACAAGAAACTTTGGATTTTTTCTTGTTCTTGTTGTCTTTTTTGGGGTTTTAGAATTTCCTCTTCATGAAATCCTTGTTGGATTTGTCGACCTGAACCACGGCATGGGCTTTGGAAGTCCCCTCATGAGAATGTTCATTTCCATCTCGTGCCCTTGATTCTTCCTCAATTTTAAGATGCTTTTGAATCCCTTCCAAAGAGTAATCTTTGAAACTATGAAGAATTATCTTCCTATAGCCTTTACATGATGATGGCAACTTAGCGATAATTGCACCAACTTGGAAAGTCTCAGGAATTTCAATCTTCATGGACTACATTTTGTTGACAATGACTTGCATTTCATGTACTTGTCCTAACAAAGGTATGTTATCCAAAAATTTGAAATCAAAGTATTTGGAAATCAAAAACTTTTTGGTACATTCCTCCTCGGCCTTGTATTTACTTTCCAATGCATTCCATATCTCTCTTGCCGAAGTGGTGTTGGTGTAGAGTTCATATAGGCGATCAGAGAGAGCATTCAAGATGTGTCATCTACAAATAAACTTGTCTTCTTGTCTCTTCTTTCTTTCTGCTTTTATCACATCGAAATCATTTGGGTTGGTTCCGGCAATGGTGCCAAATCCGGATCCAAAATGTAAAAGATCTTCAAGGTGGTGAGAAGGAATTTCTACATATCCTTCCATCTTGTAAAATTTGATCCATCCAACCTATCAAGCCTCACAAGGTCTTGATTCATCATCTTAATAGTAGCCATCGTAGTCTCGTTCTCCATCACAAGATATCATTTGAGATTGTTGAACTGAAAGAAGGGATGAAGAACAAAACAAAAATAAAACACGAAAAGGAATGGTTTGAACACGATTATAAATCGTTGTTCTCAAACGATATTTGCCGCTACCGGGATAAGTGCTTGAAGCCTTTGAATGCAAATAGTTTGTAGGATTAATCAAACTTTTAATTCAAATTCAAAATCAAGCAAAAAGAACTTGAATGAAACTTGAAGAACACTTTGAGAAAAAATGAGATTTAATCTTTGATTTGGTTGTAGATGATTGAATTTGTTGTTAATCTTGTACTTTTCAACATGAAAGCCATATATATATATATATATATATATATATATATATATATATATATATATATATATATATATATATCATATCTAATTCACGAAAAGGTGCCAAAAAAGGTTCAAAAGCTGCCAAAAATTCAAAACCCAACAGACAGACCAAATTGTATTGGGCGTTCGCCCAGGCCATGAAAATGGCCTATGTCGCCATATGAACAGGCTGAGCGTTCGCTCAGCTTTAAAATTTCAACAATAATTTTGATTTTTCTCTTTTATTTCTGGGTTTTGTTTTCACCTAATTGATATCCAAATCACTTCTTATTATATAATTTGAACAATATTACAACAACTATGCGAATTTCTAATTTCAAACTTTGAACTGCAATTAAACCAATTTCTTGTTTTCGTACATATTACATAATTAAATACTGAATAAAATACTTAAAATTTAGTAATTACATCATCATTGACTCGATCATCTCGACATCAAAACTTAAACTAAATAAGAATTTCTATGATAAACTCGTTAGCCTACCGCCATCGCACAACGCCAATTAGTTTAATCTGGAAATTTATTCGTTTTGGGGTGAGTATTTCATAAAATCACTCACTAGAAATACTTATAACATGTGAAAAAATTATACTTAAACATGAATTCGACATGCCATGATTTTTGAAACGTACATAAGAACATAAACATTGGTAGCCGATACCACATAACGTCATACGTGATTACCTTCAATCACAAACATGTTAAAGTGATTACCTTCAATCACTATCATATGTTCCTTCGTAACTAAGTTTGCATGGCATTCATCTAACATCATAATTTTTTCAAACTTCATTTAAAAATTGCAGTAAAAACATTAAGTTAAACTACCTTAAAAATGGTTTTTTATTGAAGTTGTGATGGACAAAATTTCGTTCTGCATCTTCCAAAAACAAGACCCTTGCACTATACATATAGATGTGTGTATATATAAGGGACTTTTGTGAATTAAAAGGCAGCAATTTCATTGCTGGCCGAAAATTGAAGGAAAAGTGCTGGGAATTTGAGACTGTAATTGCCGAAAGTTGAAGAGATGATATAGGAGTTTTTGCTAAGTCTTTTAGTGACAAGTTTTGGGAGATGAAAGAGGGGAATGTTGCTGGAAAATAAGAAGAAATAAAACAATAAATGGCTGGAGTTTAAGGCCGAATTTTGAAGAGGGAAAAAGAGAGTTTTTGCTTAATTTAGGAACTGATTTTTCTGTATTGTTGTGTGGACGAATTTGGGGTGGATTTGGAGGGAGAAATAGGTTGTATTCAGGGATGAAAAAATGAGGAAAAGTGGGGGAAAGAAAGTGGAAAGTTGTGAGCAGTTAGCTGATCATGGAGGCTGCTGGTTTTGCCTGAAATCTGGGGGGAACACTGTAGGGGTGTTTTTTTTTTATTGTCTGATTTGGGGGGAAAACCGTGACCTTATGGAAGGTTAATGAGGTGGAGAAATTTAGTTACTTGGTGATGGGAGAGTGGGGGAAGAAATGGAATGAACATGGCTACGAATGGGGCTGCTGGATGGTTTCTTCACTATCATGGGAGGTAGTTTTATTTTACTTCTGTAGGGGCTGTTTGTTTGATGGGAAAATGGTATCATTTAAGGGGTTGTCTGGCTACGTATTTTTTGGAGACGAAAGGTGAATCGACTTTGGCTAAGAAAGCGAAAGTAAATGGTATAACTAGAGAATAAGTTTTAAAATTTAGGCTAGCTATAAATTATTTCATTCAACTTGAAATTAAAAAGTTACCGAATAAAATAGAATAAGGTTTGTTTGCAAATTAATTCCATAGTAGTCGACTAAAAATTTGAAATGAACACGCGAAAATTTTTAACGTGGCCAATTTTTTATTTTAAAAATAAATCATGGGGTACAAAGCGCCGCTGAAAGTAAGAAATTTTATTTACTTGAAATTAAAAATGCGAAAAAAAAAAATTCGGTTGTTACATCAATCTTGGACAATGACGTGAATTGATCGATCTATGTGAATTGATGAGAATATTACTGTATTTGTCATCGTGAATTGGTACCTAATGGGTCACACAAAAAAGGCGAGAATTAAGCATTTGGAGTTGGGCCTTGTCCAAGTGGAAGATTGTAAAATTAATATCCAAAATCCAATTAGGTGGATCAGACTTATAACTTATTTGACCAAATTAATTAATTAGATTAATTAATTAGGTCCGTTAGTTGTTGGCTAACAATGTTCTAATAAGACTAGAACACACAATTCTAGTAGGACTAGAATTAGGGTTAGCGCCGCCTATAAATAATAGGGCCACAACAGTTTATGGAAAGAAGGTAATCAAGTGAATATGTATTCATTACTTGCTAGCACAAGTAAGAGACAGAACTCAATATAATTACTTCCAAAGTTCTGCTTTCATCTGCTTGTGATCATGGAAATGTAGATTTGTTCTTGCTATGTGGATTACCATTGGAGGCTGGACAATTGGACAGCTGTGGTATTGAAAATTGTACCTCCAGTTAATTAGATAATCAGATTCTACGGTGTTCATCGAAGTAAACTTCCATCACGAATTCTATCTAAGTACAAGGTTGATCCGACTTATAGGAATTACAAATTTATCTTTTACTGTACATGTATACGTCAATTCCTTACAGTTTTGTCGTTGGCTTCTGATTTCATCTTTTTATTATTTGAATCTTGTGCAATGACCCATATTTTGTCTCCTATTGTAAATTTCCGTTACTCGGCGAACCGAACATTGATTTGTTAATAAATGAAGTGGATTTATTGATAAATGATGTGGTAACCCTTTCGTTAATTCTGCTGTAGATTAAAAATGCTTTAATCGAAAAGTGTGCGTGTCAATTTTAAAATTGTTATATAGCAAGAAATAATTAGTTCTCATTGCTTAAAGCTGTTACTAAATGGTATTTTTCATTCCATATTTAAGCATTGGAATGAAGTGTGGTTGCTTTGTAGGTTTATTTTTCCTTTCTCGTAGAGAACATTTTATGCAGCTTCATCTAAATAGATTCTTATTCTATGGTTGAACAACTTAGAATCATAAGTTCGAGTTAATTATTTTAGTTTATTAATATAGTCCCACAAAATATAGATAACTATGAATGTTAATGTAAAATCACAAATTTAAAGTAAGTTCTGGATATAAATTGATTATATACCAATTGCCAAGACTCAGAAAGGAAGATAGAGATGGGATTCCATTAAAAAAATATTTTCATTTTGTAGTCTGTGCCAAGCACTTTTGCAAGAAGATGTCTATCAAGATCTTTACAAAACGTTGAAATTCATGATTTATTAGGCAAAGTGTGGTCCATCCATGCTAACAAAAGACTGAATGGTATTCTGCAAGAACTAAAGAACTAATATACGATGACCATAATATACAAGAACTAAAGATATCAACATTACGGACACGTGCATTTTTTAGCTCAACAACAGTGAGGTGCTTGCTTTTAAAGTGTACAAATTATATGGCATAGACCCAACAATAATTCTTACATGAATCATTTCTTGGTAATTTAAAATTATTATTTTTAATTTATGCGCTAGTCTGTTAACTTTAACTAAGAGATGACGATGTTCATTTTGTTCTAATTATAACTAATTTGATATTCTTTCAATCGAATGTATTAACTTTAAATTAGGGGATAGTGATGCCTTTTTTATGTTACTTAGAAAAATTGCTTTACTATATTTAAATTTAATCAATTCTTTATTAAATTTTAAATATTGCAGGATCCTTTAAATAGGATTTTACAATTATAAAGATCCATTTTCTTCAATTTATTAATAATGTTTTAGTATATTGTAGACTGTACTACACATGTTAAAAGCGGTGTTAGTTTGAAGGAGATTAGTAATTTGTGAGTAAACAAGAGGGGAGATGGGGACTCATCTCAATAGACCATAAATTTTGATCTATATAAATTCAAATTATGTATGTAGAATGTAGATACTCTTATTGGATAATCTTTTACTGAGTTTTTCTTTGATAAGTTGGATCATCAATGGACTCACAGAGGTTGACATTTGAAAAGCTTGAAAAGAAGGTTTTAGCCCAAATTTATAATTTGTTCAATCTTTTGTGATGTTGATCAAAATTTCAAAATATAAGTTGCATAATATAGTTTAACGATGTAAACATTGTCGGTATTCAATTTAATCAATACATATTCAATTTAACTATACTTTTTCATTTTCATTTTTATTCAATGTACATTTCTTACACAATATTCACCTACAATTCTAAATACTAATATTCATTTTTTATTAAATCCTCAATTACAATCAGGGGTGGAGGTGGGAGGTGGGAGGTGGGAGGTGGGAGGTGGGAGGCGGGAGGTGAGGTCCTGGGACAGACAAGGACCCCCCAACTTTCTAAAAAAAAAAAATTATTTTTTATTTTTTAACTAACCATAACAAAAAATACTAAATCCCAAACCCAACAATGAATGAATTAAATAAATAAAACCCAACAAAATTGATTCATCTAAGATCACTTTTTCTTCACATACACAATTCATGTTCACTCTTCAGCTTTTGACACAAAAAAAATTGATTGTAATTTCATTTTTAGCCTTTTCCACTTAACCTGGAGATTTTTTTCTTATTGATATGGTAGAACATTAATTCCATCAAACAAATTCTAGTTCGAGTTCAAGTCATGATTATTTTGTTGTCGACGAGTTCTCAACTTGGAAACAGAAACACAGTATTAGAAAATATATTGAAAATTTTAGTAGTGCACACAACCTAGCTCGAATTAAGTTATAATCATTCAATAACTAAGAAGAAAGTATTGAGGCTAGTCTTTTCAAACAATCAAAACAAACACAAAGTGAGTATCGAATACGTTTAATTGTATCAATCGATTGTGTTCGATATCTTCTTGTAATCTTTTTAAAAATGTGATTTATAAAAAAAATTATTAGATTCTCATAAAAATGGACTCAATAATTGTCGTTTAAGAAGAAAAAAAAATCGGGGGGCAGTGCCCTCAAACCCCCGAGAGGGGTTCCCCTTCCCGACCCACCCCTGTTTGAGGACATCCGAATTTTAAATGTCTGACTCTGCCATTAATTACATTTCTACCACGTGCATCACACAAGCACTCACTAGATGCACAAGCACTCACTAGTGTGTGTGTATATATATTGAACACATGTTAATAGTTGTTTCTCATTAAACATTCAAAATCTCTTTGCCATGTGTGGTGGGGGTGATATCTTTATATTCAGCCATCTCCTTCCAATAATCTTCGTTTTTCCTATCATAATGTTCATTATTTTATAAAAATATTTAAAAATAGAATCGCACGGATTTCAATCAATTTATCTTGCTGTATGGCACCAATTGAGAGTCAGGAAAAATATTGCAAGTGGATATCCTTTTATATGTGTTTACGACAAAACCATTTAATATTTCTTTGTTCATGCAAATCTTCATTGAAAGAGATCGCATTACTTTTTTTGTACACTATTATTGAGTAACTCGTACGAAATATGATGTACTAAGTTAGAGTACATGACAATCGAATTTGTTACTCTAAACATGCACGAAATGAGGTAAAATACTAATTTGGTTGGACTATTTGGGTTGGGGTGGGGTGGGGTGGGGTGGGGTGGGTTGGGTTACGAGTAGAAACTCTAGCATGACACATTTTTTTTTTCCTGGGGCCAATATGTTAAGAAGTGCTTTTTTATTTTTTTTATTATCGTTTTCACTTGCTTAACAAATGTTTTCTCAATATAATTATTGAGTGCAATTGGTGCAACATTCGAAATTTAGATTTATGATGAGTTTTGGATTAATCAAAATGAAAGTCTTTAGAAAATATTTGATAATGTATTGAGATATATACAATGGAATTATGGAAGCCTTGTCAAATTTAAATATAATCGACGTACTTTTTAGAATTTGTATTCAATCTAAACATATTGAAAAAACTATATGATACCACTTTGATTGACATTGAGAGTTCATAAGTATATTTTGTGCACTTATTCGGATTTTAATACTAAGCCTGTGTCCCGTTAGTTTATAAATTTTCTACTTAATTTATTGTATTTTCCTTTCTATTTCAGTTTTAGACCTATTTATGAGCAATTTGAGAAGAATACACGAAAAAGCAACAAATTTGAATTAAGATGATTCGGAAGTACGAGGATCAAATTTCACTCAATTGAAGCTTGAAGACTAAAATGACAAAATCTCCGAACTCAAGTCACATTGGTGAAATTGACGAGTAAATGAGAAGAAATTAAGTTTTTGAAGTAATATCAAGAACCAAACATTGGAGGATGGGGAAAAATATAAAATCAATAAGTTTAAGGTGTGTTTGAGTGATAATGAAGTGTTGAAGAAAATGATCAAACACCTGAAAGACAAATAACCGAATTGAGAAACTACCTACCGAAGCAAGTGAGAAAATTAGAGCACAAATTTTGGTATTAAAATATCTACAAAGCAAATGATATACCATTGAAAAGATAATTGAATTACAAGTCTAACACTTTTTACGTATGATAAGTACAATTTTGTACTTATTTGAGCTCACAAAAAGAGACAATTATGAGTACTCTTGTTTGTTTTCAGTTTAATGACATGTCGCTTTCTTATTATTTTAATAAATAATCAAAGTCAATTGTCGAATTGGCGAAAAGAGACCAAATAGAAGAAAATGGGATGTAATTGCAAAGATAAAGATACTCGTATAAAAGCCAGATAATAGACATATCTTCAATAGTTATACCATAGAAGTCGTTGATGACCCTTTGGGTAAACATGAACCATGTACCCCGCACCCAAGTCTGCCCATAGTGCTCCGTCCCTTGAATGTCGATTTCTTGGTTGAAGTTGGTGTAGAATTCTTGGACGACCTGAGAGTAAATTTTATGAGGTGTATCAGCTACCTTGGACCATCCGCAAACGATAATAAGGTTATACAGCTCGGAGTGAGGGAAATCGTCCAAATGTAATCTCCGCTCCCCCAAATGGTCCACTGGCTAATGAACTTTGTGAATCTTTCCTCGTGCTCCTCGGAAGACGAGTATAAAAGTCAGATAATAGACATATCGCAGAGACGAATTTTGGAGAACAAGGTACAAGAGAAGAATCGAAGATCAAGGCACGAGTTTGAAGATTCGTCAGCCAGAGTCACGGGTTTTATTTATTTTTTCTTCTTCTTCTTTCGCCAAAACATGATTGATACAATTCTTTCATTAATTAACGCAATCATGTCCAGCTAATTTACTTATTTCTAGGATGAACGATGAAATCTCATGATTTTAATTAATTAGATTTTTTTTTCCATTTTAGTATGTAATTGCTTTTGGGTTGATTATTCTTTATTCATTATTACTATTATTTTAATGCCTGATCACCATTAGAATATATTGTGATCTATATTGAAGTCGAGAGATTCAATATAGATTAAGCACATGGTATTGAATAACATAGGGTCCAATAATAGATAGAAATTACTATTATGCTTTATGAAATTCATTTAGGTGCTTTTGAGATTTTAATGCATATGTTTACTTTTGAAATTTAATTAGAGATAATTAGGTTCGTATATCGTATAGAATTGATTGACCATCAAGAGAGGTTTTGATTATTTTAGGATCACCGATTTTTCAATTCAATGTAATTATAGGCTAAAGCGGTTAAATGGATAATTGATTATGGAACATGTAGGTGGATTCGCGAATCCTAGTGTTGGTACAATTTGAATTCGTTCTCATAAATTTACTTTAATTGTTTGATAATTTAGATTTAATTAAAATAGTTAAATTAGTTTATAATCACACATCAAAATCAAATGTGTTTTTCATATTGTTATAATTTGAATTACAAATTAATTGATCAAATTGATATCTAGTCCTCGTGGGTTCTACACTCTACACATCAGTATATTACTTATAAATGAACCGTACACTTGCGGGATTATAATCGCACAACAAATTTTTGGCTCTATTGCCGGGGACTAGTTTTATTAACTGCTACATTAATTTATAATTTAGCTTTTAACAATTCCTTTTAGTATTATTTATTTTATTTTTAGTTTTATATTTAATCTAAATTCGTTGTCTTACTGTTGAATTCTAACTTTGTGTTCAGGTGTTAAGTGTGTATGCACTGTACAAAGGATCTTGATCTATTTGATTTAGATCCAGAGATTGAACGGAGCTTTCGCCAAAGACAACGTGAGCGAAGAGAAAATAAACAATGGCAAAAAGACACAATGGAAGATAACCGAATCCAGAATCTGTTACCTGCAGATGTCAGGAATAATCTTCCACCAGTGGCTCGACTAGTTGAAGTAAATGAACGTGATATCCTTATGGGTGAATATATGATGCCATCGATTGATGAAAATCGATCCAGTATAATCTATCTGCCGTATGGACACGACAACTTCCGGTTGAGGCCAGATGTGATTAACTTGTTCTCTAACAATCTACCGTTCTATGGTATGACAGATGAAAATCCTCATTACCATATTTCTCAATTCAATGAATATTGTGGAAATTTCAAATACTACGGTGTTAATGAAGAAGCACTGAAGATGAGGCTCTTTCCACACACATTGAAGGATAAAGCCATAGAATGGTTAGATTCTCTACCACTTGGGAGCATCAATACTTGGGCAGATCTGATCAAAAAGTTCACATTGAAATATTTTCCTCCAGCCAGAGTGAACAGATTAAAGTATGAAATTTCCAATTTTCAACAATCTGAGTTGGAAAACCTTCACGAGGTATGGGAAAGATTCAAGCAACTACTCAGAAAGTGTCCAAGTCACAGTTTTTCTTTAGCGACTCGAATCATTTCTTCTACTCGGTTTAGTTCCTAGCGATGCGTTCTTGATCGATTACGCAATGTGTGGCTCTATCCAAAATAGGTCTGCCAGCGACCTCCATGACTTGTATGAAACAATGAGTGAACAGTTTGTTATATGGCTAGACAGACGGGTATAAAGAAAAGCAACAGGGTACATGAGGTAGACACAAATTCGCTTGTACTGGCAAAAATCGATGCATTGGCAAAGTAGATGGAAGCAATGAAATATTCTCATTCAACTAATATGGTTCAGATGTCTCCACCAATTTGCGTAACATGCGGGGCAAACCATCAATCTTTAGAGTGTCCATTGACAAAAGTTGATATGTCATCTCCTGAACAAGTAGCATATGCTCAGAATTTTTAGCGACAACAGAATAATCTGTATTCACAGACTTACAATCCAGGATGGAGAAATATTCCAAACTTCTCTTATGGCAACACCCAAAATATTCAGAATCCACCAAATCAAGGGAGACCACAAGAGAGAAAAGGAAGATTGGAAGAAACTGTCACGCGTATGAAATCTGAGTTGAAGGAGATGCAGAAAAGATAGGATGTTGCTATAAAGAATATAGAAAATCAGATTAGGCAGTTGGCTAAGCTGTTGACCGAGCGACAACCAAGCACATGGCCAAGCAATACCGAGGTTAACCTAAAAGAGCAAGTCAATGCAATCACCACGAGAAGCGAAGTTGAGTTGCCAGAAATTCATGTGAAAAGACTGGGTGTTGAAAAGAAAACTGCGTTAGGTAAAGAGAGAGATAACAAATCAGATGCAAAAGTTGATCAAGAAAAGAAAGCTCTCCACCAGATTATATTCTACCACTGGTCAAGGCTTATGTTCCTCCAATTCCATTCCCTCAAAGGCTACGAAAATATAAGCTAGACAAGCCATTCGAGAAATTCCTCGATGTGTTCAAGAAACTCCAAATCAACATACCATTTGCTGATGCTCTAGCACAGATGCCAAGTTATGCAATATTCATGAAAAAAATCCTTTCAAACAAAAGAAAGTTAGAAGAGCATAAAATAGTTATGCTCACCGAGGAGTGTAGTGCTATCTTGTAAAACAAGCTACCGCCTAAATTAAAATATCCAGGGAGTTTCTCTATTCTTTGTATTGTTGGTAGTTCATTTTTTGAGAAAGCATTATGTGATTTAGGTGCTAGCATTAATTTGATACCTTATTCTATTTTCAGGAAATTAGGTCTTGGAGAAGTAAAGCCAACCACAATATCACTATAGTTAGCTGATCGATCAGTTAAGCGCCCACGCGGAGTTATTGAAGATATTTTGGTAAAAGTGGACAAGTTCATATTCCCAGCTGACTTCATTATCCTAGATATGGGAGAAGACAGGGTTGTGCCACTCATCTTGGGATGACCATTCTTAGCTAATGGACGAGCACTAATTGATGTGCAAAAAGGATAGCTAATGTTGAGATTAAACGAGGAGCAAGTCACTTTCAACATGTTCAAAGCAATTCAGTATCCAAGCTCCTCCGACTCATGCTTTCAGATCGATATCATTGATCACGGGGTAGCTAACACATTTGCTTTGAAAATCCTTCAGATCCATGGGAAGCGTGTATTGTGCATTCTAAAGAAGAAAATTCTGACTCTCCAATTCTTGAAGAATGTGCCAGTTATTTACAGGGAGTAGAACGGATAGAAAAGAGAAGTAAATATATGGATCTGGGTACCACACCTCCTCAACAGCCACCTTCAGTTCAAAAGGCACCAATTCTCGAGTTAAAGCAATTATCTTCTCACCTTAGGTATGCTTATCTCGGTGAGTCATCTACTCTTCCAGTCATCATTGCAAATTCTATTGATCAGGATCAAGAAGATAAACTACTATGAGTTTTGAAGAATTACAAATCATCCATCGGTTGGACTATAGCAGACATCAGAGGTATCAGCCCATCCATATGCATGCACAAGATTCTAATGGAAGAGCCATATGAACCAGTAGTGCAACATCAACACAGATTAAATCCTCATTTGCAAGAAATAGTCCGAGCTGAAGTGTTAAAACTACTTGATGCTGGTATCATCTATCCTATTTCATATAGCACTTGGGTAAGCCCGGTTCAGGTAGTGCCTAAAAAAGTAGGGATTACAGTTGAGAAAAATGATAATAACAAGCTCGTACCAGTCAAATTGACTACCGACTGGCAAGTTTGTATTGACTACAGGAAGCTGAATGATGCCACTCGAAAAGACCATTTTCCTCTACCATTCATTGATCAGATGTTGGAACGTTTGGCAGGTCATTCTCATTATTGCTTCCTTGATGGGTATTCAAGCTACAATCAGATTCATATAGCGCCAGAAGATCAAGAAAAGACTACATTTACTTGCCCTTATGGCACGTTTGCATATAGAGCGTATGCCATTTGGCCTGTGCAAAGCTCTTGCCACATTTCAGCATTGTATGATGTCTATTTTTTCAGATAAGTTTTCATGGATGATTTTTCAGTTTTTGGATCATCATTCGACGAATGCCTCAAAAATTTGACCTTGGTACTTCAGCGTTGTGAGAAAACCAACTTGGTAATTAATTGGGAAAATGCCACTTTATGGTCCAAGAAGGCATCATGTTAGGACACAGGATATTAGCTAAAGGCATTGAGGTCGACAAACCAAAGATTCAGGTTATAGAGAAACTGCCTCCTCCAACAACAGTTAAGAGAATTCGATCTTTTTTGGGACATGCAGGTTTCTATAGAAGGTTCATAAAAGATTTCTCAAAAATAACTAAACCGTTGTGCAATTTGCTGGAAAAAGAAGTTAAGTTTGAATTTTCTATAGACTGTCTTAAAGCTTTCAACATTCTCAAGGACAGTCTAATCTCAGTACCTGTCATTGTACCACCTGATTGGGATCTACCGTTTGAACTCATGTATGATGCAAGTGACTTTGCCATCGGGACAGATTTGGGGCAGCATAGAGAAAAAGTCATACATGTCATATATTATGCCATCCGAACTCTCAATGACGCTCAGATGAATTATGCCACTACAGAAAAAGAATTACAAGCAGTAGTATTTGCCTTTGAAAAATTTCGATCTTACCTTATTGGATTGAAAGTAATAGTGCACACGGATCATGTAGCATTGAAATATCTTTTTACTAAAAAAGATGCAAAACTAAGACTAATTCGGTGGATACTGCTTCTTCAAGAGTTTGACTTGGAAATTCAGGATAAAAAGGAAAGTGAGAATGTGGTAGCCGACCACTTGTCAAGAATAGAGCAGTCAGAAGGGAATGAAGAAGGTAAAATAAATGAGAAATTTCCAGACGAGCAGATTTTTAGGATAGAGCAGATAGAAAGTGCACCGTGGTTTGCAGATTATGTGAATTACCTTACAAGCAATATCGTGCCACCTGATTATGATCATCAACGCCGAAACAAATTCTTTTCAAAACTTAAATACTATTTTTGAGAAGATCATATTCTCTACAGAAGGGGAGCTGATCAAGTAATTCGGAGATGTATACCTGAGGAAGAAATGGAGACTGTCTTGGAGCAATGTCATTCCTCACCATACGGAGGTCATTTGTTTGCTACCAAAACAGCAGCCAAAGTCTTACAATCCAGGTTTTATTGGCCGACATTATTCAAGGATGCCTACAGTTTGGTAAAAAAATGTGACAGGTGCCAAAGGACGGAAATATATCTCGAAAGCAGAAAATGTCCCTTTGAAGCATTTTAGAGGTTGAACTTTTCGATGTATGGTGGATTGACTTTATAGGATTATTTCCACCATCGTTCTCAAATTTCCACATTTTGGTGGCTGTAGATTATTTGTCTAAATGGGAAGAAGTTGTAGCCTTACCGACCAATGATGGCAGGGTGGTGGTGAATTTTCTCAAAAAGATTATTTTCACACGTTTCGGGACTCTTCGAGCAATCATAAGTGATGGAGGTAAACATTTTTGCAACTGGCAGTTTGAATCTCTCTTGGCAAAATACGGTGTGAAGCACCGTGTGGCTACTCTATACCATCCACAAACTAGCGGCCAGGTGGAAATCTCCAATTGGGAATTGAAAAGGATCTTAGAGCTTACGGTGAGTACCTCGAGAAAAGATTGGTCGAGAAAACTGGTTGATGCTCTTTGGGCATATCGAACTGCATTTAAAACACCAATTGGAATGTCAACATATCGCCTAGTTTTTGGGAAGGCGTGCCATTTACCGATTGAGTTGGAGCACCGAGCCTATTGGGCATTGAGGAAGTTGAACTTTGACTTGAAAGAAGTCGGTGAGAAAAGACTGCTTCAGTTGAACGAAATGGAAGAATTCAGGTTCGAGCTTATGAAAATGCCAAACTGTACAAAGAGAAAACCAAGAATTGTCATGACAAAAATATTCAAAAAAGGCAGTTTGAGGCGGGACAAAAAGTTCTCTTATTCAACTCTCAACTCAAGATCTTTCTTGGAAAACTACGTTCAAGATGGTCCAAGCCATTCACGGTAATGAAAGTCTATCCACATGGAGTGGTAGAAGTAGCTCATGATACAAATGGCAGGTTCAAAGTAAACGGACAAAGGCTAAAACAATACTTGGAGGGTGATTTTTTGAAGGAAAAGTCCTTTACCGCTTTGAGCAATCCGGAGTGATCACCACGACAAAGTCGAGCTAAAACTTTAAACAAGCGCTCAATGGGAGGCAACCCATTTTTCTCCCTTTTATTTAAATTTCAGCATCGTTTAAGTTTTAGGAATTAATTCACGTTTTGCACGTTTTTATGCTTATAGGATTTTTGAAGTAGGCTTTCAATTCTTAGGCAAAGAGGTTATGTTCATCGTCATCTTGCATAAGCACATTTTGGGTTATTTTAAGGTTATACTTTAAAAGTTATTTAAAAAAAAAATTCAAATTTCAGATTTCCTTATGTGATCGCATGGAATTATCCAATGCGATCGCATAGACTGGGAAGAATACATTTTGCCCAGAAATTGGTATCCCTACGATCGCAGGAATTTAATAAAAACCGGTTGAAGGCTCATTTTCTAAAACACCATTTTCAAACTTCAACGGTTTCATTTCTTCAATCCTTGATCTCCAAATCCCAAACGAGCATCAAGGGCATTCCAATTACACACAATCAAGCTTCAGTAAACATCAACTACACGAACTAAAAGGTAAATTCACAATTTTTGTTGATTAATTTTCGGATTTTTGACATTGGTGTACATGAGTTCATGCTTTTTGATTAATATGGAGTAAATGTTGTTAGTTTAGGCTTGAATCGATTCGGGTAATACATTTTGATTGGGTTTAGTTTCTTAAGATGGACAAATTTTTGGGTTTTGACAAGTTATTCGATTGTCTCTTCCAACCAAGAACAAACCCTTGCATTCAAGGTGTTTGGTGAATTACCCCAACCAAAATTTTTGCCAAATTTTGGGAACTGTGATCCTAGGCTCATCTATTAGACTTATGCCATCACTTAGGGTCATTCAATTTGGCTTGAACACACGGTTGTCACCAAATTCAAGCCGGGACCAAAAATGAACAATCTGGCATGCCATGGCACCACAAAGATGCCACTTCACCCTTAGCTAGCACTTTCGTCTCCCATCCGTTTGGCCCAAATGACCTCGAAATCCTTTGAAATTTGAGTATGTGGTAGCCCAAAGCATGCACTTTCATGCCACCCCCTTCCGTTTCACTTTTGCAACTTCTTAGGTAGATTTCTCGGAGCACGAAGTAGCTTTGTCAAACACTTTTTTTCTGAAAAATTTTACCTAAAGTTTAAGATAGTTTGGGGGTAAAAACTTAAACCATATATGTTATTTTTCGTATCTAACTTATTGTCGTTTATTTTATAGATTATGGTTCCAAAACGACCTCCAACCGCCACCGAAAAAGGAAAGAAAAAGGCAACCGGCAGCACGTCGAAAAGAGCCCGGGTAGAAACCACTGACTCCCGCCATTATCTTTCCGAGGAGCACGAGGAAAGATTCACCAAGTTCATTAGCCAGTGGACCATTTGGGAGGAGCGGAGATTACATTTGGACGATTTTCCTCACTCCGAGCTGTATAACCTTATTGTCGTTTGCGGATGGTCCAAGGTATCTGATACACCTCATAAAAATTACTCTCAACTCGTCCATGAATTCTACACCAACTTCAACCAAGAAATCGACATTCAAGGGACGGAGCACTATGGGCAGACTTGGGTGCGAGGTACATGGTTCATGTTTATCCCGAGGGTCATCAACGACTTCTATGGTATAGCCACTGAAGATATTCACCCTCTGCCCTCTATTCAGGATATGGGTGAGATGGCCCAGTTTCTATATGGTCGAGACGATGCATGGCCACTACCCGAGAGGGACTTCGAGCACAGCAAATTAACAGACTCCTCCTTATCCTGAATGTGTTTGTGAGCCACAACATCGACCCGACCAGTCATCGTACTACTATCAATGATGCTAGGGCTGGAATTTTATACCATCTTGCTCATGGGAGGAAGATGGACTTGGAGAATTATATCTACACCCTGATCAGCATGCTCAGCTTCCAGACAGAAAAGAGACACACAGCCATCTTTCCAGCTCTGATCAGTGGTATCTACGAGGCAGCGGGGGTCCAGATCTCACCAGCAGAGCCGGTATTGAAGGCAAAGGGACCTATCAACTGCTTTGCCTTAGAAAATGCGAGAAGGCATACAACCAGAGCTGTGGGGGCAGCCCCAACCGCAGACGATCATCCTCAAGAAGAGCATTCGGTCGTATCCCAGCCAGTCGCACCTCAGCATGCCGCACCACCAGAGAGACATAACATCCATGCTACATTGCCTACTAGAGGTTCAGGCTAAGCAGACACGGCTCATTGTCACTACGTGAACTGAGTTGCACACGGTGCAGTAAGAGTTGACGATGCTGCGATCTCGAGTGGATGCAGTCCGACACACTCAGATGACTATGGAGATCAGTTAGCGTCAGTCTACCCTGGAGCAGAGTCGGATTCGAGCCGACTACGACAAGGTAAAGAGGTGGCTAGACAGATGTGCGGGCAAGCTTAATGACATCCATGACTAGATTTGCCAGTCGACACCCATGCCAGCACCTCCACCGGTTGATCCTTCCACACTACTTCTACCGGCACCATCAGATCCACATCTGGAAAGTCTCTAAATTTTTATGTGTTTATTTTTTTTGCATTCCATTGGGGACAATGTATGTTTCAAGTTTGGGGGAGATGTACAAAAATTTAAATTTGCTTGACTTGAAAAATGTACATTTTATTGACTTGATAAATGATATTTGATTTTTGATTTTTTTGTTAGTTTGATTATTATTAATTTATTCTATGAAAAAAAAAAATAGAGCATGTTTTTGTTATATGAATAGCCTTGCCGGCTAATGATGCAATTTTTTATTATTTACGTTTTACTTTAATCATGCCATGTGGACAGATAATTACTTTGTTTAAATGTGAGACTCTTTTACCATGTTTGATATAGTAATGTGTTAGTCGGTTATGATGATTTTCAGCTATGTTGGTACACCTAAAGTGAAAACAATCGGATACTTTTTAGAACTTAGAATCATCTGTATCTCAAACCAGTAACCAATATAGTGAGAAAATGTGGTATACCAGCAGTAATGGTGGCTATCTTGGTTGTGATGAATTCCATGTATGCTGAACAATTACGTTGAGGACTGTAGACCAGTTAGAGGAAGCTAGGTATTGACCGAAATTTAGGAATCTAGTCCCTTAGCATAAACGTATTGCACGCAAGGAAAAAATTATTATTATTATTATTGCTTAACTCTTTTCGTAGCCTAATTGACTTGAGTGAAAAGGTCCGTAGGGGTTTCTCAAAATCCGATGTCCTAAGGTTCGAAAGACCTGGGAGTCATCGACCTCAAGCTCGTTACATAAGTCATTTAAAAAGCCTAATAGACTGAGTTTTGCACCTTATTAATATCTTATAACTCTTTTCGTAGCCTATTTGACTTGTGTGAAAAGGCCCATATGGGTTTCTCAAAACCTGATGCCCTGAGGTTCGAAAGACCTGGGAGTCATCGACCTCAAGCTCGTTACATGAGTCATTTAAAAAACTTAATAGATTGAGTTTTACACATAAGATCTATTTATTAAAAAAATTAATTAATTAATTAAAATTTAATTTTTATTTCTGTCCAGTGAAAAATTCTTTGCAAAGTAAATTTGAAGATTAGATGACTAATGGGTTTAAATTGCTTAGTAGAAACTTTCTTGTCGAAAGTGCTCAGAAATTAGAGAATCTTCACAAACCTAGGTTGTCACGATTGCTAGCTTTCAACCAGCTTCGAACAAGAAAATAATGAGTGAACTGTAACCTTTTAACTGAAAATCTCGGGATTTGAGAGAAAACAATCATTTTGGAGGAAGTGTGCCTTACGAGATGGAAAGGAAAAGTTGACCAAGTGGTTGGGCTATTACCACCATAGAACTTGCGAGGATCGGGTTAACTACTACCACACACATCTCAAGTATGGTTTAAGTAGAATCACGTTTACAACTATATTACCTGAACATTCTTCATAAATTATAAGTTTTTCTTTTTGCAAAAGCTGAAGCAAGAACGGCAAGCTATTTATAGTGTGAATTCTGTTATTGCTTATTTTATTAAGTGCAAGATTATCTTTAGCTAGTTTATTCGAGGACAAATAAAAGTTCAAGTTTGGGGGTATTTGATAAGTACAATTTTGTACTTATCTGAGCTCACAAAAAGGGACAATTATGAGTACTCTTATTTATTTTCAGTTTAATGGCATGTCGTTTTCTTGTTATTTTAAGAAATAATCAAAGTCAAGTGTCAAATTGGCGAAAAGAGACCAAATAGAAGAAAATGGGATGTAATTGCAAAGATAAAGATACTCGGAGGACTTGACATACAAATATCAAGGAAAAGAACTAAAGAAAGCACCCTGGATAACCATGTGATCGCATGGTTGTCCAAGGCTGCGATCGTACGAAGGAAAAAAATTCTGTAGAACTCTATTAGTGAATACCATGCGATCACAAGGTGTTACACCATGCGATCGCATGGGTCAAACGAGCAGCAATTGACAGTTTCCTAATTGGATTACAACACTACCAAGTCCAAATTAATTCAACTACCTAAGCCACGTTTTAAAGAGTTGGGAGATGAGTATAAAAGCCAGATAATAGACATATCGCAGAGACGAATTTTGGAGAACAAGATACAAGAGGAGAATCGAAGATCAAGGCACGGGATTGAAGATTCGTCAGCCAGAGTCACGGGTTTTATTTATTTTTTCTTCTTCTTCTTTCACCGAAACATGATTGATACAATTCTTTCGTTAATTAACGAAATCATGTCCGACTAATTTATTTATTTCTAGGATGAACGATGAAACCCCATGATTTTAATTAATTAGAAGTTTTTCTGTTTTTGTAAGTAATTGCTTTTGGGTTGATTATTCTTTATTCATTATTTCTATTATTTTAATGTCCGATCACCATTAGAATATATTGTGATCTATATTGAAGTCGAGAGATTCAATGTAGATTAAGTACGTGGTATTGAATAACATATGGTCTAATAATAGATAGAAATTACTATTATGCATTATGAAATCAATTTAGATGTTCTTAAGATTTTAATGCATATGTTTATGTTCGAAGCTTAATTAGAGATAATTAGGTTCGTATATCGTATATAATTGATTGACCATTGAGAGAGGCTTTTGATTATTTTAGGATCACCGATTTTCAATTTAATGTAATTATAGGCTAAGCGATTAAACGGATAATTGATTATGGAACATGTATGTGGATTCGAGAATCCTAGTGTTGGTACAATTCGAATTCGTTCTCATAATTTTACTTTAATTGTTTGATAATTTAGATTTAATTTAAATAGTTAAATTAGTTTAGAATCACACATCAAAATCAAATATGTGTTTTTCATATTGTTAGAATTTGAATTACAAATTAATTGATCAAATTGATATCTAGTCCTCGTGGGTTCGACATAGTTACACATCAAGATATTACTTTAAATAGTTAAATTAGTTTAGAATCACACATCAAAATCAAATATGTGTTTTTCATATTGTTAGAATTTGAATTACAAATTAATTGATCAAATTGATATATAGTCCTCGTGGGTTCGACACTCTACACATCAGTATATTACTTGTAAACGAACTGTACACTTGCGGAATTATAATCGCACAACAACATATCTCAAATATTGAAAAGTTATGTCTGTTTGAAAAACAGCCGCAAATGAGAACTACAAAGCTGGGCGAACGCCCAGCATCAAGTCCATTCAGCAGAGACTAAACTAGTGGCTTGGGAGATCGCTCGGGTTTGTACTGGGCAATCTCCTAGTGCATTTTTTGCACAACCAGGATTTTGTTACCTTTTTGAGTTTGACTCCAATTAGAAAAATTTTTGGGACACGATTTTAATAATTTTTTTAGATCTTTTGGGATACAATGAGGAGGCTATATATACGAGTTCTTAATCCAAAAATAAGGAGTCGAATTTTTTTTTTTTTTGTTTTCTTATTCTTAGTATGCTAGGCTAGATTATTTTGTACTAGGATCATGATAAAATTTATATCATCAACATTTAATTCTTTGAACCCAATTTTTTATATTCAAGCATATTTTTAATTTTGAATAATTGATATTGATTTCTTTTTCTCTTTAACTATATGCGTAATGGTTGTATGAGTTTTGTGGCTTATGTTACCATCAAGAGATTAAAAATAAGTTAAACATGATATCAATTATCGTAGAGTCAAATAGAGGATATAGATATACTGCTATGTTTTACGTGATCTTTAAGTAATCACATATTTTAATGCATTCTTGTATGTTTGCATTCATCATAAAGATATAGTCGGATCACATATAGGGATATGTTTAATTCTACTTAAGAGATATTGTTAAATGAATTAGGATTATTGATCTTCATAATTAAATTTTATTATTAAATTCAACGGTTCGGGTTAAAGGGGATTGATATAAGTGGATTTGGGATCCTAGTACGCTTTTCTTTCTCATATTCAAAGTAATTCGGTATAAATGTAATCTTTTATTTTTTTAAATTTTAATTAGTCGATTCTTTTATTTAATAATCTAATTAGTTCTTAAACAATAAAACTTCAAAAGTTAATTTGATTCGGTTAATATTAATTTAATTGTGTTAAACTATCTAAATCCTTATGGGTACGATACTTGAACTCTAAATCTATTTTATTACTTGTACGATCCGTACACTTGCGGTACAAAATAAATTGCTAGCAAGTTTTTGGGGCCATTGTCGGAGATTTTATTTTAGTTCTTTTTCAATTATTTTATCACTAATTCGAACTTTATTGTTTTATTATTTTTCAGTTTACTTCAGTGCTTGAATTGTTTTTTTCAGGCCTTTGCATGCAAAGTGTGAGACACAGGTCTCTAATTTAAGCTGATCCAGATATCGAATGCACTTTCCATCTTAGGCAAAGAGAAACAAGAAAGACATACCAAAAAAACTAAAAACAGTATGATATAATAAATAACAACAAGATTTCTCTGGCAGGACGGGAGAATAATGAAGAAAATATGCTAGCTGGAGATTTTATGACTCCTCAGATCATCCAGAGACAGTCTAGCATTGTCTATCCACCTTTTGGACAGCCGAAACTTTCAGTTAAAAACTAATGTTTTTCATCTTTTTCAGAATGGGCATCAATTCTATGGTAAGACCGACGAGAATCTACATACACATGTCTCGCGATTCTTAGAAATGTGCCAACATTTCAAATATCAAATGATCTTAGACGATGCTATCTATCTACATTTATTCTCACATACTCTTCGTGACAGAGCTCTTGAGTGGTTGGACTCACAGCCAATTGACAACATAACTACGTGGAATGATTTAGCCCAAAAGTTTTGTACAAAATTCATTCCACTAGTTAAGATTTCGAAGTTGAAGTATGACATATCAATATTTCAACAATCAAAAATTGAATCTTTTGATGAGGCGTGGAACAAATTCAAAAATATGCTAAGGAAGTGCCCTCATCATGGCATTAGTAAGGGCCTACAGGTTTAGTATTTTTATGCTGGACTATTTTCTTTTATTAAAAACATGACAGACTCTTCATCCAACGGCTCGTTATTTACCAAAACTATTGCTGAAGATTTAGAGCTATTTGAAAGAGTAGTTACTACTACAGCTATGTGGGCATCAGATAGAGTTCTACACAAGAGAATTGTAGGAGTACATGAAGTAGATACTTTCACGGTGTTATTTGCAAAAATAGATTTTTTGGCATGTTGCATTCAGTTAATGCGATGCAAACGAAGAAATCAACTTATGAAGAGTGTAGGAGAAAATCACAACACATTAGAATGTACGATTTTATCACAGCAACCCGAGCAAGCCGAGTATGTTCAAGGTGGTCAATACCAACAAATAATGCCTTCTCAATACATTTAATCCAGGTTGGCGTAATCATCCAAGTTTCACTTGGAGGGATAATCAGAATAACAACAGACCACTGGGTTCTCAGTTTCAGCAGCCAGAAAAGAGAGTTTCACTTGAAGATATGTTTGGTAAGTTTGTGGAAAAAATTGAGCAGCACATGGATGCAAATAATCAGTTCATGAAGAGGACAGAGACCACTCTCCAAAGTCATAGCGCTTCAATAAAGAATTTAGAAACACATATGGGTCAGATGGCAGTCGCTATGTCAAGTAGACTGCAGGATACTTTGCCAAGCAACACCGAGGTCAACCCCACAAGAGCAAGTATATGCAATAACAACTAGAACTGGGGTGCAGCTGCCTGAAATACATGCAAAAAGGCCAATCAAAAAAAAAAGTTTTTGAAGAGTAGGATGAAGAAGTAACTCCAGATGTGCAGACTAATCATGAGCAATTGGCAGACCATAGAAAAACAAAAGCTCTAGAGACAATAAAAAAATATAAACCTCCCATCCCTTTTCCACAGACGTTGAATTCACAGAAGAAAATGTAGGATCACTAGTGTGTACAATTTCTTGATCATCTAAAGAAGCTGCATATTAACATACCGTTTGTAGAGGCTTTAACTCAAATGTCCAACTGTGCCAAGTATATGAGACAACTGCTTGCAAATAAGAAAAAGTTGGCAGAAGAGGATACAGTAAAACTTACAGGTGAAATAAGTGGTGAAATAAGTGCTATAGTGGAGAAGCAACTACCAGACAGAACAAATGATCCAAGCAGCTTCACAGTTCCAATTATCATCAGTAATCTTGTGATCGACAGGGCATTGTACGATCTTGGTGCAAGTATCAATTTAATGCCTCTTTTTATTTTTAAGCGATTAGGACTTGGTGAAATTAAACCTGCAAAGTTCACTCTTAATTTGGCTGACCAATCTATTAAAAAGCCATTTGAGATGGTGGAAGATGTGGTGATGAGAGTAGATAAGTTATTATTTTCCATTGACTTCGTTATTCTTGATATGCTTGAGGATGCAGAGATCCCCATTATCTTAGCTGGCCCTTCGTAGCTACTTCAGATGCTCTCATTGATGTTTCATGAGGGATATTGAGATTGAGTGTTCAGGATAAAATGGATGTATTTCATATGTTGGGTAAAGATGAGGCACCACCACCTCCCATTTATTGGATAGGATATCAAGTTGAGACCTTGAAGAAATTCAAGAAAAGCTTCTTTAAAAGGCTTTGGGAGACAAATCCAACAGTACATGTGAAAGACAATGGTAAACAGATGGTTCAGATACAAGAAGCTGACACTGATGACCATGTGGTTGAATTTGATGAAGACATCCCTGATGCACATATTATAGTTGTTAAATGGAAGATGAAGGACAAGCCACAAAACATGGAGAATAAAATCAAGAAATTATTAGAGAGTGACACATTCGATAATTTCGAGATCCTTTTTTCTCCCACTTGAGCATCCAGACAATAAGTCAAGCTAATGACTATAAATAAGCACTTGATAGAAGGTAACCCATTCTTATATCCTTATTAATTAATTTAGGTTAAATAATGCATTAGTTTTTTTTCATATATTGTTTATTACACTTGTAAAGCCTCACCACGTCAAAAGCAGGATGCTCCACTTTGAAAGGCACATGGATGATATCTATGATATCATCTTTCGACCATGAATCCCAGCACAACACCCGAGTCCACTTTATCCGGTTTGTCTGATCAGCCCAAACCATCTTCTCTACATCTACCTCCAGGAGAGTAACTGATCTCTTCTCTCATTTATTTGCTTATTTTTCCTATTACATTGGAGACAATGTAATGTTTTAGTTTGGGGGTGGGATAAGTATTAGGGTACTTATTGGATTATCTTTTGTTTGCTTACTATCCGGGTCTATATACTGACATATTTGTTGAAGGAAAAAAAAGTTATTAAATAAAAATAAAATTAAAATTAAAAGATAAAATATTTGTCTAGTTATTTTTGAAAGGCTTGCCACTAATGATGGTAGTATTTGCTTGAAGTTAAGTACATTTTTAGTTAGAATATTAAACAACACATAAACTGTATTTTTACTTTAATACTTAACCATGTTAGACTAGATTAATGGAGCACATAGCCACTATTGACTTATCACTTATATGGGAACATGACTTGAGTGTATGGGTTGATATTGTTGACTTAGGATTGTTGTGAAAAATCTCATTCCCAAATCCTTAAACTAGTAACCAAACTATTTTTTAGAATAGTTTAGGAGTGTTAAAGTTAGTACGTGTGTTCGTAGAATTTTGATGGTTTGAGTTTTCTAGGTCTCATCATTGGTTGAATAAGTCCTAGTCAAGAAATCTAAACCGAGTACTACTCATTGATGAGAAAAGAGAGAGAGGTAGAAAGAAAGAAGAAAAAAAAAAAAAAAAATTACATCTTCACTTCTCTTATAGCCTGTGTGACTTGAGCAATTTGCCTGTTATGGTATATTAAAACCTGGTGCCCTATGGTCATCTGACTTGAGAGTCATCAGCCCAAAGCTCGCTACATGAGTCACATAGAAAGCTTACGGGAGAGAAGTATTACACACAAGATGTAAGACTGTTTACATTATTTAAATAAATAAAAAAAATTATAAGTTCTCAGTAAGAATTGCTAGATTAGGACCTCAGAGACTAGATATGAGAATTTAGAAATCGATCACCATCCTAATTCTAGGAATACAAACTCCTAATTTTTACCACTTTAATTGAAAAAAAAATATTGTATTGATTAATAGGAACCAAATTGGCTAAAACGCCTCAGTATTGGAGAGAAAAGAATTAGAAGTGTGATATTTTACGAGAGGTGTAAGGAAAGAATGACTACAAAGGGTTCAGGATTATAAAAATATCAACAACACAATATTGGTCGTAGTCTAATATAAGTGTAGGTTCAATATTTGGCTAATCACACACTCACTAAAGGTTGAGCATCGGATAAGTAAAATTTTATTTGTGGTGTTGTTTAATATCTTCCTAAAATTGTTGCTTTATATTCGAACCTGAGGCCTTTGGTGAGAAATTTGTCGTTGACTATGTTTCTAGTAATTCTCTTAGCTTAGTTTAGATTTGTATTTTAGTTTTATTTTTGTTCGAAGACGAACAAAGGTTTAGTTTGGGGTGTTTAATAAGTGCATTTTGTGCACTTATTTGGACCTTAATACTAAGCTTATGTCCCGATATTTTATAGATTTTATACTTAATTTAATGTATTTTCCTTTCTATTTTAGTTTTGGACTTGTTCATAAGCAATTGGGGAAGAATACATGAAAAGAGAAACAAATTAGAAGATAATTTGAAAGTACGAGGATCAAATTTCACTCAAGTGAAGCTTGAAGACTAAAATGACAAAATCTCGAACTTAAGTCACATTGGTGAAATCGCCAAGTAAATGAGAAGAAATTGAGTTTTTGAAGTGAATATCAAGAGTTAAACATTGGAAGATGAGGAAGAAGACAAAATCAATAAGTTTAAGGTGTGTTTGAGTGACAAGGAAGAGTTGAAGCAAATGATTAAACACCTGAAAGACAAAGAACCGAATTGATAAACTACCTACCGAAGCAAGTGGGAAATTTAGAGCAAAAATTTAGGTATTAAAATCTCCACAAGGCAAATGATATACCATTAAAAATATAATTGAATTACGAGTCCAACACTTTTTACGGATCTCAATTTGGAGTTTCTATAAGAAGTTATGCCTGTTTGAAAAACAACAGCAGAGGAGAACTACAAAGCTGGTGAATGCCCAAGCTATAGCTGGGCGACGACCAACATCAAGTCCATTCAGCAGAGACTAAATTGGTGGCCTAGGAGATCGCCCGGGTTTGTACTGAGCGATCACCCGATGCATTTTTTGCACAACGAGGATTTTGTTACTTTTTTGAGTTCGACTCCAATTAGAAAATTTTTTGTGACACAATTTTAATGATTTTATGGGATACGATGCTATATATATGAGTTCTTAACCCAAAAATAAGGAGTCGAATTATTAGAAGAATTCAAGAAGAGAAACAAGGATTGAACGAAGATGAAGATCCACTCTTTCGAGTTTTCTTCTTATCCGGGTGATGGCGTTTATATTTTCTTTATGTTTTCTTCTTCTTAGTATTCTAAGCTAGATTATTTTGTGCTAAGATCATGATGAATTTATATCATGAACATTTAATTCTTTGAACCTAGTTTTATATATTCAAGCTTTTTAATTTTGAATAATTGATATTGATTTTTTTTTTCTCTATAACTATATGCGTAATGGTTGTATGAGTTTTGTGGCTTATTTTACCATCGAGAGATTAAAAATAAGTTAAACATAGTATCAATTATCGTAGAGTCCGATAGAGGATAGAGATATACCGCTATACTTTACGTGATCTTTAAGTATTCACAAATTTTAATACATTCTTGTATGTTTGCATCTGTCATAGAGATATAGTCGAGTCAAATAAAGGGATATGTTTAATTCTACTTAAGAGATATTTTTAAACAAATTAGGAATATTGATCTTCATAATTAAATTGTGTTAATAAATTCAACAATTCGGGTTAAAGGAGATTGATATAAGTAGATTCGAGATGCTAATAAGCTTTTCTTTCTCATATTCAAAGTAATTCGGTATAAACGTAATCTTTTATTTGGTTAAATTATAATTAGTCAATTCTTTTTAGTTAAAAATCTAATTAGTTCTTAAGCAACAAAACTTCAAAAGTTAATTTGATTCAGTTAAGGTTAATTTAATTGTGTTAAACTATCTAAATTCTCGTGGGTACGAAACTTGCACTCTAAATCCACTTTATTACTTGTGCAATCTACACTTGCGGTACAAAATAAATTGCTAACAATTGTCCTGTAGAAAATGGAAATAAGATTAATATATTAAACTTCTCATAATTTCAAATTTTATTATAACTATATTTCTTCATATTTTTCAAAATAGAATCATTTTAAGATTTTGATACAATTTTTTAAGATGTTGGATTTAGTTCATATTAGACATTGATCACTTGTTTGATAATGTATAGAATATATTTAATTTTTTTTTAAAAAAAACAACCACCAGAACTTTTCTTCAACATCAAGTTCTACAATGTTTACAATGCATACAATAATATAATCGAACTACACACTATCGCTACCATCACTAAACGCCTTTTTTGCACGGGTGTGAGGTGCTCCATTGGCTTCCTGTCTGATGAATGAACACCTTAAGTAGATATTTGGTAGTGTCGACATTATTTTTTAAGTGTTAATAAGTTGTGGGTCCAATAAAATATGTGTATAATAAGTGACTAATAAGTTATGAGTTGTTGTAAATTTTAATCCCATAAGTGGACACATCGTTAACAAGTAATATAATGATGTGAAGAGTATCGAACCTACGAAGACTAGCTATTAATTAACCAATTAATGTATACTCCGAGTTTTAACAAGATAAGAACACATATTCGTATATAAATTCAATCCTAAAGTTATTCTACTTGAATTTAATTAAATCTGAATTATCATGCAATCAAAAGTAATTTTAAGAACAAATTCAAGTTTTACTGCACTAGGATTCACAAATCCACCGCCACGTTTCAACAATTAATTATCAATTACTCATCTTCACAATTTATTGCCCTAGGTCGAAAAATCGATGATCCTAATATAATCAAAAGCCTCTCTCAACTATTAATCAATTCTATACCTCTATATGAATCTAACCATCTCTAGTTAAATTTTGAACACAAAAGTATACATTTAATCACAACGATCATCTAGAAAGATTTCATAAAGCATAATACTAATCTCTATTATAGACCCTATGTTATTTATTACCACGAACTCATCTAAATTGAATCTCTTGAAAGCAATCTAGACCACAAAAAGTTTTAATGACGATCAAAGATTAAAAAATGGAAATAATGAATAATAAATAATCAAACCGGAATCAATAAATTTATGAAAACAAATAACTTCTAATTAATCAAAATGTGATGTTTCATTGTTTATCCAATATATAAAAGATCTAGCCGGACATGATTCATATGAGTATAGAGACATTAATAAAAGAATTCATGAACCGGAAGAAAAAGAAGAAGAATAGATACAACCCTTAATCTTGAATTTATCCAAAATCTTCTATTGCACTTGATGAATGTTGCCCAAGAATTCCTCTTCCTCTTGCTCTTGATCTCTATTGTTTTCTTCAATTGCGTAACCCTTTCAAAAGACTTAGAAGAGGTCTCTTTATATGCCTTGAGAAGGCTTCAAAATTGTGTCTTAAAAGAGTTATAATCCCACTTAACTTTAAAAAAAATGCACTTATGACTTTCCTTCAGCATAGGTCGCACAATACATTCTGCTACCTAGGTGTGACCTCCAGTAAGTTTTCACTACCGCACCTAGGTCGCACAATGCATTATGCTACCTAGGTGTGACATTTTTTTGAAAACTTACAATTTGGTCCCCGATTTGGCTTCTAATCTACGGTTTTGGTCATTTCTTCTTTAAATCTTCTCGATTCAATATAAAAGCTTCCAAATGCATTCTAATTGGTACTCACCCTTCTAAAATCTTCCAAATTGGCCTTCCAACTATTCAAAAATGTGCAAATTAGTCTCCAAACTTTTAGAAATTTGATTCTTGCTCTCGAAACTTTTGAATTCACCATAGTTGCTTTATAATAGTTTCAACTTATGTTTGTGCCATCCGATTAAGTGTCAATTAAGCCTCAAACTCTTCTTTTTTGTTTCAAACTCATCCAAATTGGGTTTTGTACCTACGTATACAATAATTGAACTCATTTAAATAGAAATCTATTCATTTAGTGAATATATATTTAGTTTACAAGTATAAATAAGCGTATAAAATACACTTATCAAATACCCCTAAACTTAAACTCTTGTTCTTCCCTAATAAGATTATCTACTCAAAACACACAAAAGAAAAAAAAATAGGAAAAAAAAGTAGATTCACTATATAGCATGTTGTATTCGCCTTAGGATTTGAAACTGTTCAACCAATTCATGAAAATCTTATAAATAATGCTACCATTTGGAATGTTAATATAATTTAAGAATAAGAATAAGAGCACGTTTGGCACAGTTTTTTTAAACTCTTTTTTTTCAAACTCATTTTCAACTATATATTTCGTGAGGCCTCTAACTTTTATCAACTTTTCAACTACACATTTCACCAAATTTTTTCAAAATCTTCTAAGAAAAACTACTTTAAACTCTACCATATGTGCACCAAATAAACATATGATGAAATGCATTTGGCAAATCAGTGAATTTTAAAAACTAAAGAATTTTGTGTATATCCACGCACCATAATTTTGACCGAAAATAGTAGTGCTCTATATCATTTTCATTCTGCAATATTCATTATATGTATGCTTAATGAAAACATATTTGGATGCAAACAAAATAAAAACATAATGGGATAAACTTTTAATCAGACCATAGCTACCTAAAGTTTTCCTTAAATAGATTTCAAATAATGTCATAGAAATACTCACATAATCAACTCAACAAACATATAAATTGTCTTATGGAAAATATGGAACACAGACGAGATCGGATAAAAGAAATAAAAATAGATGTGGAAATTTGTATATAACACCCTGGGACTATGTACAAAATTATATATACAAGGAAACAATACTTACCGAATGCTATTAGGTAAGGTAAATTGACTATGTATATAACATCCTAGAGATACAAGATTTATCTGGCTCCTACAAAAGAGAATGATATTAGGTAAGGTAAAATAATTTAAAACGAATGCCTTGTACATAAATCATATGAAATGGAAATATATTAACCAAAATGAAAAGTCTAATATCTACTTCAAATTGATGAGGTTCTAGATTGATGTGTGAATCTATAAGTTTCGACAAAACAAAATTCATGAAGAATTTACCAATGATAAAATTTATGGGTATAGAACACTTTTTGTACAAGTGTTATGAAATCTTTTATCTGCAATTGGTTTATCAAGGACTTTATATGACTTGCTTGTTTTTGCTCTAGACAAAGCAACATACAATTGTCCATGCGAAAGTACATGTTCTGGTAAATATAATCCAACAAAATCTAGAGTTTGTTGTTGAGATTTAATTATTGTCATAGCAAAACACGGACGAATAAGAAATTGTGTTCTTTTAAATAGCAATGGAGTTTTATCACTTTCTAATGGCACAAAAGGGATTCTAGGTAGAAACACTCTCTTGCCACGATATTCTCCGATAGTTATCATGGCATCAATAACATTTCACTCAAACCTTCTACAAATAAGTCTAGTTCCATTACAGAGCCATTCAGATTGGTTAATATTTTGGAGTAGTATTACTGGATGGTTTAACTTTAATAATAGTTCATGCGGTGGTATACCATTCAGAGTTAAGAGTAATTAAAAAATCTTCATGAAAAGTTTGTTCAATGTTCTCCATAGCTTCATCAAAGCTAAAGTATTTATGCGCTTCACCTGAAATTTTTTCTATTAATACACTATTGATTTGATCTACACATTCATTTTTTGGAGTTAAAATAACTCTATTAATCATGCAATCAAGTTGTTCGACATAGTTGTGTAGATTTGGAAAAACAAAATCGATCAATTGTTGTAATGAAACAATGTCATCTTGCTAATGAATAGTAATGTCAGGCCAAAGCTTTATCATATTACACGAATATAGTTTTTTCCCTTCCATTCCCTATTTCAAGCAAGCATTGACAAAACGTGGGATCTAATCAAGCCCTTATATTTTCAAATAATTTTATTTTTTTGAAAGAAAACCACAAATATGAATTAACAAAGCTTGCTCCCACTATATCATCTTTTTTTCCTCTCTAGACTGTAGGTAAAACTTGACAAAAATCACATTCCAAAACAACTACTTCTTCACCAAAAGGTAAATCACAATTGTTAACATCTTATAACATTTTATCTAATTATTCAATAACTTGTCGATTCACCATTGGTGCCTCATCCCATATTATCAATCGTGTCATTCTAAAAAGTTCAGCTGAATCTTATTGCTTACTAATGGAACACACAAACTCATTGCTAATTTGAAGAGGAATTTTGAATCTAGAATGTGTTGTCCTACCACCAGGTAATAATCCAGCAGCTACTCTAGAAGATGCAGTTGCCAAAGCAATCATACCTTCAAATCTCACAGCTACTAGCAACGCATGATACAAAAATGTTTTTCGTGTTCCACCTAGAGCATCAATAAAGAACATACCACCTAGTTTATCATATATTGTTTTTAGTATTATATCATATGGAGCTCTTTGCTCAATATTTAGTAGTCTTGCACACAATCTATGTGCATTAGATACTACTATTCCTAACTCGTAATCAATTGTTCTAGTAGACCGATCATGTTCTTGTAAATTCACATCGTAAGGGACAAAATTATATCCATTCACTGATTTACCTAATAGTTCCAATATGGTATCAATGTCTTGTAATGTTTTTATTATTGCACGTTGGATTGATATACCACTATGTATATAATCCTCAATCATAAATTCTCTAAACTTATTCCATAATTTTTTAGGATCATTTGGACCACATAGGGTCAAAATTGTGACAAAAAATCCGCGTAATGTACTGGGCATTTGATATTGAGAAGCATCTTCTAAACATAGTTCACAGTTAGAATCTCCATTAAGTAAACCATGTAAAAGGGCAACTTCAACGTACAAACTCCATTTACATCTTTAAGGTTTTCAAACGATGTTGCTCCTTTAATATGATTCAATAATATTCTTAGATAATATCATTCTCCTTCTATGGGATTCGCTGTAACTATTCTACCAGTTGCAACACCTCTTTTTCTATCACACCATAATTTACCTTTTGAATCCCATGCAAAATATTCTTGGAATTGTTTGTAGAATAATATTTTTTCCTTTCATTAGTAATATTTGTACGAAAATACTTAGTTAATATTGTTCTCAGGAACAAATTTGTTCTTACAATACTTTCTAGAGTCTTTTGGAACATCTCAACGACAATATTCGTTAATACCTTGTGGCTAAAATGGGTTTACGGCAACAGTCATCAAATGTCTGTTGCAATTGGTTAATTTAATTGACTTTTGACAACTGTATTTAAATTAATGTTGCCAATATATCCTTTTGCAACGGACATTGTCTGTTGTCAAAATAATTATACATTTCGCTATTCCACAACGGACAGTAACTCTTGTCAAATAATATAGTATTTAGCAACGTTCGCGCATGTTGCAAAATGTCGTTGCAAAAGACTCTATTTTAGGACATTTTGCAACAGTCAGTGTCTATTGTGAAAAGTTTTATATAATAAATGATTTGACAACGTTCCTTGAACGTTGTACAAGATTGAACCAAATACTGCCCCATTTAATAAATTCCTAACCCGCGAAAGCGAATTATTTCACTCCAACCTAAAACATGTCTTCTACAATCAATCTCCTATTACCTTTGTTCTTCCTTAAATCTAACCCAAAATCCAATTGAAACCCTTCTATAATCAATGTCATTCATGTTCGTATTCCTGATTCTTATGTGAAACACCCACCGCCATTACTCCGATCAATCCGGTAAAACCCAGGTAGAATTCATCGAGGTGGAGTTGGACCCATCTTATTCCTCTCAATCCGACTCACACGAGGCTGCCACTGAGGTCATAAGCACCAGGTAGAATTCATCGAGGTGGAGTTGGACCCATCTTATTCCTCTCAATCCGACTCACACGAGGCTGCCACTGAGGTCATAAGCACCGAAATTAAGAAACTCGAGAAGGCGATTCACGTAAATCGTCGTCGCCGCTTCTGCGCCCGATTGGCTTCCATTTTACCTGTCCCACTCGGGTCCCTCCTTCCAACAAAGAATAGAATCATGTGCCACCGCAAAGTTCAATTGAGGTGGTTGGGAATTTAACCACGGTGGCGAGACGAATCGAAACACCATTGGATTTCTTGACGGAGGATGAAACTATGTCATTTAGTTACAACACGTGGGTGGCCTTCTTCGACTTATTTTATCGAAGGTAATGCAAAATTCATAGATTTTTGTGTGTTGCTTGGTTTTTCCCGCTTATTTAATCGAATGTATAAAATGATTGATTATAACTAGAAATTGGGCGAATGGTTCCCTAACGTTTACCATTAGTGCGCAAATGGTCCCTAACGTTTCATTTTGAAGGTCCTAACCTATCTATTTAGGTGCGCAATTGGTCCTTTTAGGTGCGCAAATGGTCCCTAGCAGTGTTTTTTGTCTTTATTAGCAGGGGTAAAATTGTCAAGTCACATTTTTTTTCAACCTTTCAATTGGCGCAAATGGTCCATAATCTTAAGAAATTTGCAATTGGATTCCTAACTTTTAAAAAAGTGAAAATGAGTCCGATACTTTAATTTTTTATTAAAATTAAAAAAAACTAACAAATTGATAATATACTAAATTATTTTGAATATTTGATGAACTATTATAAAATAACCAAAATTGAAATTCATAATTATTAACAAATGTGCTAATTAAAATTATTTTATTATTATTAAGTAATCATATTATTTAAAATTCAAACTTTAATTTTATCGTTACAACAAAGAAGAAAAATAAATTTGTCACAAATAAAAATTTTACTTATGCTCAACCCAACTCGATTTTATCTGATCTCATATTCTTGGGCCAATCCATCCAGATTTTGAGCTACAAGGTTATTGGACCAGCCTTATTTTAAATTTTAATTAATTTTACAATAAAAAAAAATAAAGCAAAAAAAAATGGTTCCACCCACCCCACCTCACCCACCCACCCCACCCCAACCCAAAAAAGGAGGGATTTCTCCCTCCCGGTCGCCGGACGACGGCCGGGAGGAAAATCCTCCCTTTGTCACAAGAACTGTGGGGAAATCCCCTGGTTTCGCCATGAATAGGGGGAGAAATCCCCTGTTTTCACGCGACGGGGGATCTCTCCCCGTGTTTCGGCGATCGGGAGGGAGAAATCCTCCCTTTACGCTTTCGTTTTTGGGGTGGGGTGGGTGGAACCATTTTTTTTTTGCTTTATTTTTTTAATGTAAAATTAATTAAAATTTAAAATAAGACCGGTCCAATAACCTTGTAGCTCAAAATCGGATTGATTGGCCCAAGAATATGAGACTCAGATAAAATCGAGTTGGGTTGAGCATAAGTAAAATTTTATTTGTGACAAATTTATTTTTCTTCTTTTGTTGTAACGATAAAATTAAAGTTTGAATTTTAAATAATATGATTACTTAATAATAATAAAATAATTTTAATTAGCACATTTGTTAATAATTATGAATTTCAATTTTGGTTATTTTATAATAGTTCATCAAATATTCAAAATAATTTAGTATATTATCAATTTGTTAGTTTTTTTTAATTTTTTAATAAAAAATTAAAGTATCGGACTCATTTTCACTTTTTAAAAGTTAGGAATCAATTGTAAATTTCTTAAGATTAGGGACCATTTGCGCCAATTGAAAGGTTGAAAAAATGTGACTTGACAATTTTACCCCTGCTAATAAAGACAAAAAACACCTGCTAGGGACCATTTGCGCACCTAAAAGGACCAATTGCAAGCTGGGAGTTAGGACCTTTCCGCTAAAAATGAAACGTTAGGGACCATTTGCGCACTAATGGTAAACGTTAGGGACCATTTGCGCCAATTTCCCTTATAACTATTGTGTGATTTGAAGTAAAATTAGGAAATTAAGTAAAAAGTAATTCTGATTTCAACGTATTTTAGATCTATAATACTGGTTCTAAGGTATGCCTTCATCAATTTCCAGTATTCTGAGGTATGCCTTCATCAATTTCTGGCTGCATTTTTTATTTGTGTCATATGGTGAGGCCGCATATATGTTTGTACATGTTAACCATTTAACTAGTTTGCTGCATACTGTTTTGTTATGTGTATCCTTGAATTTTATTCACTCATGTTTATTGGAAAACTAAAATCCGAAAATAAGATTTTTGGGAACCTTAGACTTCATTGTCTTAGAGTTTAGCTAGGAAATATTGAAGAACCTTTTTCGCATTTGGTTTTTAAGGAAGACACGGAGGAGATTAAGCCTGCAAACATAAACATTGGGGAATCTTTACAATTAATAAAAGGTTTCTTGCCCATTCTTCTCGATCTTCAACTAAATCTTATTATATTTTAAATTTGACATGAGGGAAATCAGTTTTCTATTTTATTTTCGATTCCATATTCACGATAATTTTGACCTTGTAAACACATTGGTGATTTAAATTGACTCCCAATTTCCTGTTTGTTTCATAAATTAGTTATTAGAATTGTTTCGATCCTTCAGTCTTGATCACTTCTTTTTCTCTGTGATTAATAAAGGTTGTTGTTAACGGTGAAATGATCGAGTACTATGACATCTCTGGTTGTTACATTTTGCGGCCATGGGCAATGTCAATTTGGGAGATCATGCAAGTAATCATTACATTATCGCTTGAAGTCTACTGATAATTATGTTACTTAAGTAATTGCAACTTAGTTTGATTTCTCATGCAAGTAAGCATTACATTATCGCTTGAAGCTTGATAAGTGCGTTTTATGCACTTATTTTGGCCTTTGAATTAATCATTTATGCCGTCAGATAGTTACTTTTCTACTTAATCTTGTTTATTATTGTTCTATTTCAATTTTGGACGAGTTTGTGAATAATTGGAGAAGATTGGGTGAAAAGAGCAATAAATTAGAAGATATCTCATAAGTTTGAGGACTCAATTGTACTCAACCCAAAGTTGAAGGACTAAACTGGAGATGATGTAAAGTTGAAGGACCAAATGGGATGTTATAAAAAGTTGGAGGACTGAAATGACCAAGACCCAAAGTTGAAGGACCGAATAGACAGATGTTGAAACAAAAAGGACCAAGCTGCAAATCGTTAAAGGCAACAAGCTGGGTGATCACCGGCTTCACTTACCGGGCGAACGCCAATGATCGAACCAGAAGCGTAAACAAAACCCATGCTACAGGCGATCGCCGGAATAGCTCGGGCGATCGCCTGTGCCAATTCCGTCTACGTTTTTTTATTTTGTTTATTTTGTTTCCTTTTTTAGTCCCAATTCAACTAGGAAACGTTTTGGACGAATTTTTAGGTCTTCTTGGGAAATTTTGTGGCACAATGAAGGTAGTATAAATATGAGATATATTCTCATAACAAAGGGAGGATTTTTGGGAGCCGAATCAAGGGAAGACGGAAGAAAACAAGAGAAGACAACTGATTGACAATCAAGAGTTTTTGAAGATTTCTTCTCCTTCAATCCATGTCGGGTTCTATCAATTCTTGTATTTTTAATTTAATTATGTTCTTCTAATTTTCTGTAGCCAAGGTAGACGATGAAACCTTGTTTTAATTAAGTAATTATTTCATTATTCGTTTAATTCCTTTTTAGGGCTTTAACGTTCATGGTTAGTTCTTAACTAGATTAATTAAATATAATTTCTTTCATCTTAAATATCATGTATTTTTGATAGTTAGATATTGATTTAATTAATCCATGCTTGGTGCTTAAATATGTCTTATTAATTTCTTTTGATTTTTCGTCATCTTTTATTCGAATTGGGATACATAGAATGCTTAGAGATTCTTTGATTCTTTGTCTTCTTTCAATTGAACTTGATACGAAAAACGCTTAAGTAATTTACGTTTGAAGCATAAGGGGAGCCTATATTTGATCTTCTTCTTCTGGACTTAATTGATAAATCTTTAGGGTCGACAATAGATTGAATTCGTATTGTCGTGTGTGTTTTCTTTGGGAATTAATGAATGATTGGATTATTGCTAAGTTAGACAATGGTGGATTCCAAAACCTTGGTATTTTACACAACTTGAATTCTCAATTCATTTATTTAGCTTATTTAATTAGTCTTTCGGTTAACTATTTCAACACAAATCTCTTCAACTCAACTAGCCTAGAATAACAGTTATTCTGGATTAAATTATACCTTCCTCATAGCAGTCTCTGTGGGATCGACCTCATTATTACTTATCTATATTCCAATAGATTCGTACACTTGCGAGTTAATTAAAATTTGACATCAAGTTTTTGGGCGCCATGTTCTTGACTACTGCGTCTGAAGGTTAATCTAGTATTAGTTAATTTTATTCTTGACTAGTTATAATTTAGGATTTTGTTTATTTTATTTTATTTTCATTTTCATTTTTTTGTTTAAAAAAAAAATTCAAAAATCAAAAAAATCTTCATTGTGCATGCTTGGTCGTAGATCTCTAGAGCTTAAGCTAGAACATCTAGATAGTGAAATTGAAAGGACCTTTCACCAACAAAAACGAGCCACTAATCTAGATAAAATTGAAGGAACCGAAGCAATAGTAGCTATGGATGATGAAATTGAAGAGAGACCTTTTAGGGACTATTTTAGTCCATTAGCTAATTTGAGCACCTCATGCATACAATACCCACAAGTTACTGCTAGGAATTTTGTGCTTAAACCGAGTGTGCTTAACTGTCTTCCATCCTTCTATGGTTTAGATAGTGAAGAACCCTACAATTATCTCACGGACTTCTATGCTGTATGTAAAACATTTAAATATGAGAATGTGTCTCCTGATAATGTTAAACTTCGTCTATTTCCCTTTTCTCTGAAAGATAGATCTAGATCATGGTTTAATACGTTACCTGCTAATAGTATTACTTCTTGAGAACAAATGGTTGCTAAATTTTTGAATAAATACTTTCCTGTTCACAAAACTAATGCTATTCGCAGGGAAATTTCAGAGTTTGTGCAGAGAGACGAGGAACGATTCTATGAAACTTGGGAGAGATTCAACGGGCTTCTTATGAAATGTCCACATCACGGCTATGAAAAATGGCACTTATGTCAATATTTTTTGGAGGGCTTGCTATCGCATATTCAAGAATGGTTGATGGCCACAAGCGGGGGAGAGCTTATGTCTAAGAATGTTACAGAGATCCGGAGCTTCTTTCAAAAGCAAGCTGACAATTCACAACAAATGAGTCGATCCTCTAGAACCGAACCAAAGAAGAGGGGATTTATGAGATTCGCAGCGGTGAACCTAGCTCGAAAATCAAAGAAGTCAAATGCATGATAGAAGACATTTCTAAAATTGACCTCATTGACGACCAATAGTCCTCTGAGCCGTAAGCATGTCTTGAGCAAGCTAATGCCCTCAACATGATGAGGAAACCTCCTTACAATCCTTACTCCAACACCTATAACCCAGGTTGGAGGGACCACCCCAATTTTTCTTGGTCACGGGGTGTTCAACAGATATATACAACGGTCGAGCCCTCGGCCACTCATCAATAATTCGGTCAAAAATTTTCACAATCGAAACCATGGGAGGAGGCAATTCAAAACTTGACAAAAGCTACACAAGCTGCATTAGGCGCCAGAATCATACCATTGCTTTGAATTTAAGAATGAAATACGCGCTAGCCAGAACTCACAGGCACAATCCATCTCCAATCTGGAAAACATGATGGGACAACTAGCTTCATCAGTCCAACAGTTGGCAACAACCATTGAGAAAGGAAAGTTTCCTAGTCAGCCATTTGCTAATCCTAAAGGAGTGCAACATGAATAGGCTAAATTGATTATGACTTTGAGACGTGGAAAACTGTTTGACAACAAAGTGGATATCTCAAAGCAAAACACATCTCAACCACTTTCTCCATGTACTGTCCCAACTGATGATTCAATCCAAGAAGCTCCCAAAGAGGACAATGAGCCATCTTACATTCCAAAAGCTCCATTTCCTCAGAGGCTCACAAAGGTAAAGCAAGGTAACTCCATCAATGACATGATGGACATCTTCAAGCAGGTAAGCATAAATATCCCTTTACTTGATGCTATTAAGCAAGTTCCTGCCTATGCTAAATTTTTGAAAGATCTATGTACAACAAAGAGAAAACTACATATGCGCAAAAAGGCATTTTTAACTGAACAAGTTAGTTCTATAATTCAAAGCAACACTCCTCCGAAATTTAAAGATTCAGGTTGTCCTACTATCTCATGCATCTTAGGAAACCATAAAATTGAGAAAGCTTTACTAGAATTAGGAGCTAGTGTTAATCTTCTTCCTTATTCTGTGTATATGCAACTTGGACTAGGCGAGTTAAAACCAACATCTATGATTTTACAACATGCTGATAGATCTGTAAAAGTACCCCGAGGAATTGTAGAGGATGTTTTGATACAGGTTGACAAGTTTTATTTTCCTGTTGATTTTGTTGTACTTGATACTCAACCAGTACGAGACTCTACAAAACATATTCCTGTAATTTTTGGTCGTCCTTTTCTGGCAACATCTAATGCTATTATTAATTGCAGGAATGGAGTTATGCAACTATCCTTTGGCAACATGACATTAGAATTGAATATTTTTAATGTCAACAAGCTACCACATGATAATGAGGATGTTGTTGATGTTGACATGATAGAAGCATTAGATGATGATTGTTTTGCTTATACTAATTGTGAGATGCATTAAACATGTGCTTAACTCATTTGGGTTCTTATTTTGATGTTGATAGTGCTATAAAAGAAGTTAATGTTTTGCTTGAATCAACACCTGTCATAGGTACAACTAAATGGAAACAAAAAATGGATCCACTTCCAACGAATGCCAAAGTCAATAGGTGCAAGAAAAGCAGGTCCTCCAAATCACTATTCAAAGTGCCGTAAGGAAACTAGACAATAAGTCAAGCTAATGACTATAAATAAGCGCTTAATGGGAGGCAACCCATTTTCTAACCCTTTTATTTACTTGCTTTATATGTAGTAGTTTTAGATAGTTAAAATAATTTATTAGTTTTTATTTTATTTATTGCACTTATTAGGCCTCACCATGTCAAGCGCAGATATTCTACTTGTGCAAGCCGCTTGGACTATATTTAGGCAACCTTCTTTTGACCAAGGGTCCCGAAGACTACATCGAGTCCACTTCAATCGGACCTTCAACCAACCGGATCCATCTTCTCCACGTCTATCTCTCGGGGAGTACCTAATCTTTTCCTCCTTTATGTGCTGTTTGTCTACGACAAAAAATTAGTCGGACAAAGTATCTTTTACCCGACAAAAAAAAAAGTATAATTTGTAAGGAGTAAGCGGAGGAAAAATTCCGTTATTTTTTGTTATTTTAGTCGACATTATTTTTGAAGGGAAGATATAATAAATATAAATAAAATATATAACATAATGGAAATCCAATCAAAGGCGTGAACAATTAGAAAATTTTCCTCTTTCCTTCTTCCAATTTCCCTCTCCCTCATCCCGTCATCTCTCAAATTCATCTCATCTCTTGAATGAGCCATTGCTTAGCCACCACTGCAAACCTCCATCCATAGTTTTCCATTCAGCAATCGGACTCCTCTTTCACAGGTTAGGTTTGTGCCTTCAAATTTCTTTTTTTTTTTTCAACATTTAGCCAATAAAATTAGAGTTTATGGAGAAAAGGCGGTTTCTAATTGTGACCTTAGAAGCGAGTTGTCTATTGTTTTGTTTTGATTTTGGTGATTAAAATTGAAATTTTTTGAGTTGGTTCTTCCTTCCGAGAATCGATTCTTTGTTAACGTTGATTTTACTTTATCATGCTGCTCGGAGTTGTTATTGGGCTACTTGATGATTGGGAATAATGTCAATTTTGCATATGCTGAAACATTGAGTGCTTAATTATGCAGAGCATCGAAAAATAAGTGATGGGTATTGATGGAAGGCGGTACATGTGCTGGGCAATGTTAGGGTGAAAGGCCGGGGCTAAGATTGGTCCGTCTGTAATTCACTGGAAGCCACGTGCACCGCTAGAAATCTTGGTGTAGGGAACCTGCTAGATTGATTGGAGGAAGGAGGTCATGATATTTTAATACAGTTCTTAATGGATATTCTAATCTATAAATCAAAAGTTAAATGATGTTGTTCTGATGGTTCAGGTTGATCTTGATTGTATAATTATAATATATCTCTCTGGGTTGTCTCCCAGTTGTTCCTTTCCTAATGTCTGGAAACTTAGTTTGTTTCTTTCTTGATTTTGGTTGCACTAGTGCCCCATCCATCACCCTGTAACGTTAATATTACATAGCATTGGCATGTGTGATATTTGAAGCGATAGCTTTCAAACAATTTTTTCCACTCATACCTTTTGACATAACATAAGACAGGTTTACTTTACATTATATCCATAAAAAGTGAAAAATTAGATGATTGTGGCGATAAAAGTAGAAATGGTATTCAAAGGGTTTTGAAGGATCATATCTTTATAACCATATTGGATGAGGACCACTCTAAAAACTGACTGACATGGTAAAGTCACTCAGTTGACTATGAAACACCTAGCTAAGCTACTTTAACGTGGGTGACGTGATATGCAATGGTTGTAAAGAATTTAAATAAAAAATATTTACCTTTTGTATTTGTAAAAATACTATTTTTACAGAATGTTTTGCTGGAGTATGAGTGATGGGAACATCTTTTTTGTGATATGCTTAACTATTTAATTTATTGAAGTAGTAGGCCAAATGTATTTAGCTCAAAGGTTAATTTATAATTAAATGATTAAGTATATATAAGTAAGTAAACCTTATTTGGAATGCCTTCCTATCTTATTTGTTAAATGTATTATTCAAAGTAAACTTGGAAGCTTGATGTATTCTCAATCATTAGTGTAATATTGTAATCTATTCGTCATCTATCCCTTTTAAAGACAGTTTTTGGGGAACTGTTATTATATCTAAATAATACTTGAATTTATGTATTCAAAGGAATTGTTCTTGTTTTGCTACACAAGTTCACAACAATACCTTTATAGTTGTATTTATGGAAAAAGCAATTCCTTAACTTGATATGACATTTACTCATTCTACGAATTGTATTGTTTCTCCGTGGATAAAAAGTTTTAATTATTATATTTAATATTTTTTAGGAGGCTGTGGTAAGGTTTTGCATTGGAGAACTTCCAGCCGATTCAAATTTCAATAAGGTGGTTTATATAATTCAAAGAAATTGATTCGCATAATTTTATAGATTACTCTTTATGTCAAATTTTGTGTTTTTATATGTAAAGAAATTCTTATGTTCTAATATATCAATGTTAGGGTTAATTGTAGCAACTATACTGGAGCGAGGAAATTGGATCGTAATCTGATAGAACTGAGTCTTTGATTGTTTAGTAGGCATTGAGGACTTTATTATGGTTGCGAAATCCATGTAAATCCATCGGTCAGGTACGAGTGCCGTGCGGAGAGTGTAATAATTGCACTTGGAGGCGGTTAGTGAAATTGACAACACTTGATTATGTATGGAATGTCGCACAACTATACTAAATGGACTCGTCACTGGGTGAGCGATTGGGCACTTGCTCTGGTTCTTCTCTTCTTCTAACATGTTTTTTCCATCTAGGTAGGTCGGTGAGAAGATTGATTGTGATAATGATGAAATAATGGATATAATCAATGTCTGCGATATCCATATGCCTTCTAGCACCATTCTGAGCATACAAACTGTTTAGAAAGAAGATGATGTCTTTGTATTGATGATGACATCATTGCGAAATTTGATGCTCGAACATGCGTGGTCGAGATAGATAAGTATGAGCGTTTATTGAAAGAAACTACAAAAGAACTTTATCACGGTTGCAAAATTTCTATGACAATTGTTGAGTTGATGCAATTGAAAGTAAAAGTCGATGACCAACAAATGCTTTGATGATCTCATAGGCATCTTGAAAAGGATGCTTCCAAAAAGGAATCATTTGCCTTCTACTCATCGACATGCTCATGAGTTTGAAAGATTTGGGATTAGGTTATGAAAAAATCCATTCATGTAAATATGATTGTGTCTATTTTACAAAGAAAATAAAAGGATTGGATAAGTGCCCTATTTGTAATGAACCAAGGTATCAAAGCACTTGAGAGGATAAACAAAGATTCCTCGAAGTGCGTTATTTTCCCTCAAGCCGAGATTACAAAAGCGTCTATACATGTCAATGCATGTCGGCCAATGACAGAAATGGCACAGAAGGATGGACAGTTGATGGTGAAATGAAATCCAGTGAACTAATTGCATGGAAAAGAGAATTTGATAAAGATGTATCGATTTTGCGGTAGAGCCACCGAAACCAAGGTTGGGCCTTGCTACTAATGAGTTTAACCCATTTGAGATATGAACAAACCATATAGCATGTGGCGGTGGTGGTGGAACCATACGATTTGCCTCCGCTTGGATGTGTGAAAAAGGAATTCCTGCGCCTTATGCAATTCACAGCAAGCACAGACACAGTAAGGACATTGATGTTTATCTGGCGCTAATTGGTGACTAAAAGAGTTGTGGGAGAATTGGTGTGCATACACATATGATAAAGGGACTAATTCTACATTTAACTTCGTGCTCACGGTGCTGTGGACAATTAATGATTTGCCAGCTTATGGAAATTTATACGGATGGAGTACTAAGGGGTTTATATTAAACACTTACTAGGTGTAATAGCGATGGAACATCTGAATGGATTCCGATGTGAGGTTTGCTATATGGGACATCGACGATGGCTGCCATGGGATCATGTAAGCACAATTATGAGTCCTTTGATGGGGCCGTTCGTGTGAGACCTGGGGTATTTATCCAATTGATGAAATTTTTGTCTCAAGTAGACAACAACTACACTTTATTGATTGGTAAACATCCTATCCTTGAACAAAAATAGAAGAGGACACACGAAGAGCAGATTGGACTAAAAAGAGCATATTCTTTGAGTTAGAATATTGGTCCAAGTTAAAATTAGGCATAACCTAGATGTAATGCATTGAGGAAGAGCGTTAGTGACATTATTGTTGGCACAATATTGGGTATAGAGGGAAAATCTAAAGACCACGGTCAAAGCTACGCCAAGATTTGGAAGCCTTGGAGATAAAAAGTGTCGTTTGCTTTTACATTGGGGACAATGTAATGTGTTAGTTTGGGGGTGGGTTAAAAAGTGTCAGGATCTGGTCTATATAACTGAAGTAATTTTATTTTGTTAAAAAAAACACAAATAAAAAAAAAAAAAATATTTTAGTAGTTTATTTGTCTAGTTGCTGTTGAATATCCTACCGCCAATGATGATATCTGTTCAAAATCGAGCACATTTTTTAGTAGAATATTAGACAACACTTGAACTCGTTCTTTTATATGAATTCTTATCCATGTTAGACCTGATTATGGAAGCACATAGCCACCTTGACTTATTGTTTAATGGAGACATGACTTGAGTGTTTGTGTTGATATTATTGACTGATTATCATGATGAAAATTCCGTTCGTACATTCTTAGAGCTAGTGACTAAATTGTTTTGAGAACAGTTTGGGAGTGTTAAAGTTACTACTTTTGTTCTAAGACTTTTGATGGTTTGGGTTTTCTGGGTCTCATCTTTGGTTGAATAGGTTATAGTCAAGGAATCTAAACTGAGCACTACTCACGGTGATAAAAAATTAAATGAAATATCTAACTCGAGCAATTAAGTTTGCTAGGGTATTTTTAAATCTGGTGCCCTATGGTCATCTGACTTGGGAGTCATCGACCCAAAGCTCGCTACAAAGGTCATATATATAAAAAAAAAAAAAAAAAAAGCGATATAAATTTACATCTTCACTTCTCTATTAGCACATGGGACTCGAGCAATTAAGTCTCGCTAGGGTATTTTCAAACACAGTGCCCTATGGTCATCGACTTGGGAGTCATCGACCCAAAGCTCGCTACAAAGGTCATACAGAAGTTAGTGAAAGAGAAGTATTGCACAAGATGTAAAACTACTAACATGAGTTGAATAAATAAAAAGAGTAGAAGTGCTCAGAAAGGATTGCTAGATTAGAACCTTAGAGACTAAATACGAGAATTTAGAAATCTCTCACCATCCCAATTCTCAGAATACAAGTGCTAAGTTTTACCACTTTTGTTGAAAAGAAAAGGCATTGTAATGATCAATAGTAGCCAATTTCGCTAGAACACCTCGGGATTTGAGAGAAAAGCTTTAGAAGTGTGATAACTTACGAGAGGTGTAAGAATAAATGACTACAAAGGGTTCGGGATTGCTAAAATATCAACAACACAATATTGGTCATGGTCTAATACATGTATAAGTTTAATATTTGGCTATTCACACACTCACACAAGGTCGAGCATCGGATAAGTAAAAATTTTTGTGCTGTTGTTTGATATCCTTCTAATAGTGTTGTTTTATTTTGAACTTGAGGCATATGGTTAGGAGTTTAACATTGACTAATTTTCCATTGATTCAATTAGCTTAGTTTAAAATTTATAATTTTGTTTTGTTTTTGTTCGAGGAAGAACAAAGGTTTAGTTTGGGGGTGTTTGATAAGTGCGTTTTATGTACTTATTTTGGCCTTTGAATTAATCATTTATGCCGTCAGATAGTTGCTTTTCTACTTAATCTAGTTTATTATTGTTCTATTTCAGTTTTGGACGCGTTTGTGAATAATTGGAGAAGATTGGGTAAAAAGAGTAATAAATTAGAAGATATCTCATAAGTTCGAGGACTCAATTGCACTCAACCCAAAGTTGAAGGATTAAACTGGAGATGATGTAAAGTTGAAGGACCAAATGGGAGGTTATAAAAAGTTAGAGGACTGAAATGACCAAGACCCAAAGTTGAAGGACTGAATAGACAGATGTTGAAACAAAAAGGACCAAGATGCAAACCGTTAAAGGCAACAAGCTGGGCGATCGCCCGGCTTAACTTGGAGAACGCCAACTGACTAAACCAGAAGCGAGAAACAAAACCCGCGGTCAGGCGATCGCCTCGATCGCCCAGGCCAATTCCGTCTGCGTTTTTTTATTTTGTTTATTTTCTTTCCTTTTTGAGTCCCAATTCAACTAGGAAACGTTTTGGACGAATTTTTAGGTTTTCTTGGGAAATTTTGTGGCACAATGAAGGTAGTATAAATATGAGATATATTCTCATAACAAAGGGAGGATTTTTGGGAGCCGAATCAAGGGAAGATGGAAGAAAACAAGAGAAGACAACTGACTGACAATCAAGAGTTTTTGAAGATTTCTTCTCCTTCAATCCATGCCGAGTTCTATCAATTCTTGTATTTTTAATTTAATTATGTTCTTCTAATTTTCTGTAGCCAAGGTAGACGATGAAACCTTGTTTTAATTAAGTAATTATTTCATTATTCGTTTAATTCCTTTTTAGGGCTTTAACGTTCATGGTTAGTTCTTAACTAGATTAATTAAATATAATTTCTTTCATCTTAAATATCATGTATTTTTTATAGTTAGATATTGATTTAATTAATCCATGCTTGGTGCTTAAATATGTCTTATTAATTTCTTTTGATTTTTCATCATCTTTTATTCGAATTGGGATACATAGAATGCTTAGAGATTCTTTGATTCTTTGTCTTCTTTCAATTGAACTTGATACTGAAAAACGCTTAAGTAATTTACGTTTGAAGCATAAGGGGAGCATATATTTGATCTTCTTCTTACCGGATTTAATTGATAAATCTTTAGGGTTCGACAATAGATTGAATTAAGATTGTCGTGTGTGTTTTCTTTGGGAATTAATGAATGATTGGATTATTGCTAAGTTAGACAATGGTGGATTCCAAATCTTGGTATTTTACACAACTTGAATTCTCAATTCATTTATTTAGCTTATTTAATTAGTCTTTCGGTTAACTATTTCAACACAAATCTCTTCAACTCAACTAGCCTAGAATAACAGTTATTCTGGATTAAATTATACCTTCCTCATAGCAGTCTCTGTGGGATCGACCTCGTTATTACTTATCTATATTCCAATAGATTCGTACACTTGCGAGTTAATTAAAATTTGACATCAAAGCTACTAATAATTATGTTACTTAAGTAATTGCAAATTAGTTTGAAAGTAACTTTTATCCTACTAAATATGTAACCTACCCGTTTCCATTTTTGACCCATTAAAAAATTATTTATTTTATCAGTTACTTATATACTTATAGGCAAACTTTTTAAGCTTCGCCAAACATCCTGTTATTTATTGTTGTCGCAATAGTAGCAGCTTCTTGTATTAAGTGAAAGGGGTAATCATGTATTACTATAAAATAACATGAACTTTAGATGTGATTTCTAAACTAAAAATATATTTGAGGTGCACAGTACAAGTAACTTTGTTTTGCATTTTCTATTTTTGGTCCTAAATTACTGAGTGCAACATAATGACAAAAGAATATTGGGCCATTGGTGTGCACAAAATATTGTATTTGCCTGTCCTATGCTTTTTCCTTGCTCAATAATTATTTTATGTTCTGTTTGACAACCTTTATCTTTTCTCATATTTTGGACGTAGATATGTCTGTCAAATTTGTTTCATAAACTTGCAGACCTTCTTTGATGCTGAAATTAAGAAAATGAAAATCAGAAACTACTACTTTCCTCTTTTTGTGTCACCTGGTGTTCTACAGAAGGAGGAGGATCATATAGATGGGTTTGCTCTTGAGGTGAGATTGCTTTTGACTCTAGTGTCTTACACCATACTTTGTAAGTATCTTTTGAAAGTGCATGAATAATTTTCTTGATCAACGGGTATTTTGGCGATAACATTAACTCTTGGTAGTCTAGTTTTCTTTCTCAGTTGATGACAACACAGACATCACATAATTAATGGCAATATTGAGTTTGTTGTTACCTGCTGCTATATTCCCTAATATATACTTTATCTGTCCCGAGTATAGTACCATATTTAATGTGTCTTGTTATCAACAAAGTATGAACTATTTTTAATAGAGTATGTTTTCTTGTAGAACAGAAAAAGAGAAGAAAAGACTGAAGAGGAATTGGAGAATTTGGGAGAGAGTCTAAAGAGAAATTTCACATATGTTGAATATCTCAAAAATCAATGCCTTACAAGTTACAAGACTAGAATCCTCTATGTTTAGGAATGTAGTCTCTGTAATGTTGCTTCCTCCTTGGTTATAACTATGATGCCAAACTTTTTACAGGTAGCATAGGCAAGTCAGGAGATTCTAAACTGGAAGTGCCCATTGCCATTCGGCAACTAGTGAAACTATCATGTATCCTTATTTTTAAATTAGTGGATCAGGAGACAGCGCGACTTGCCTCTGAGACTTAACTAGTGGTGCAATGTTATTCGATGGGAGTTTAGCAATCCTACTCCATTCATCAGGTGCTTTGAGGGAGCTCTTTCCTTTATTAGTTTTGTGCTTTTTTGACAGGGCGATTTGGATAGTCTTGCAATTAGGTGGATACAGTTCTATCAGATTGTAAACTGTTTTCCCAATTCGTTATTAGGCTCAATATGTTCACTTTACCACGTATTTCACTGAAAATCACCTTATGGATGACAACCGATTCATTATTGCTCAACTATGCATTTTATTCACCATGTTACTTTTTCCAGGTATGTTAGTGAGTTGATTTAATATATTTTCCTTGTAGAAATCCTGGTTTGGACATTTTTTATCAGTCAAGAGCTATGAACTTGAATCTTCGGACAATAAATGTTTGATGTTATGGATTCGTTGATTCGGGGTGTTAGTTATCAACTTTGTTTTGCTATATTTTGGTAGATTAAATGTACAACAAAGATAATATGGATTCAACACTTGTTGCATGAGCTACACATTCCAGTTCTAAAAGATTTGAGTAATACACAAATAGATGAAGGGTGTGCATATAACAGCCATCCTTAAATTGTATACAAAAAGGCTTGAGTACTCTTTATAATTTACTTTGTAGATTAATCAATGTTTATTTTTCTTCACTCATGCAGCAGTATAAGATGGTTATCACAGATGTAGCAAAAAACAAAGGGACATTTTTCGAAAGAGATTGTAGCAAATTTTATGCCTTGCATCGCTATTGATAATGGAAAAATATACTGAGTAATAGCATGTTTCAACCACTGTTGCTCCCATTTAAATTTGCTTGTATGAGTTCTCTCAACATGGCTACCACCTACAGCATGGTAAGCCTTTTGGATGGTATAACACATACAGAAGGATACTAAGATATCTGAAGGGAACCACTAGATAATGGTTTAATCTTCACAAGCCAAGCAAATCTCACGACTAACAATAAAATAGCAAACAATTATAAAAAATAAAAATAATAAAAGGTTGAACTAACCTGGAAATTGAGGCAATAATGGAGAAATTATTGATAGAAGGAAAAGAAATGGTGCAAGATTATGGGTGATTTGTTTGGACGGCCGATGAAAATGAAGTTCACGTTTCTCCCATTCAGCAGTATTCCAACTTCCAACTTCCAAGGGTTTTGATTCTACCTTCACTATTTTGATGGGTATTGGCCGGGTAGGGTTTAATTGATATGGGTAATTGGCTAAGTGGGTTGGGTTTAATTGAGATGGGAATTGGTATAATTGGGTTAGGTCTAATGTGGTTTAACAGTTTGAACCAAATAGTCATTCACCATTATCTATAATTTTACAACACTCCCCCTTGAATGACTTATTTACGCAATAACTGCTTCGTTAAAAATTTTATTTGGCAAAAACTCAATGGGACAAAAATATTAATCAAAGGAAAAAAAAATAAATTATCATAAAGTTGGATTAATCAAATATTGCCTCATTAGAACTTTGTCAGGAAAAACTCCGTTGGACAAAACCTAACTGAAAAAGTACAACTACTCCCCCTTATTTCAATCAATGAAAAAAACTTGTATCGAGCTATCCATATCTTATGCGTCAATGTCTTCAATGTCCCATCATTTTAAAACTTGTATAAAACAATTCTAGTGAAATGTGATCTACGTTATAACGTTCAAGCAATATCGTCTTCATATACTATCTCTAGTGTCTGTAGTCAGCATAATAGTTTGATGTAATTATATTAAAAACAGATCTTGTTGTTGTTCCCTTCAAGGTCTCATAAACAATTTTAACACACAAGAGTATACCACAAGGTTACGATGAAAGTAAATGTTTTGTAGGTTATGAACATCCATAACAATAAGATTTATAACACTTCCAATTAGATATCATTTACACAAAGAATATGCCTCGTTAAAACCTTACTAGAAAAAATCCTATGAGAAAAAAATCATAATGAATGAAAAAGAGTACATAATTCTTTTAATACGCCATGAAAATTGTCTCATTAAAAACCCTACAAAGAAAACCCAATGGGACAAGACCTCAATCAAGGAAAAAAGTACAACGCGTATTTACTTCCTCTCATTATAATTTCACTTCAAATCTGTATTTGATTGATTAAGTTCTCGAAAAGTTCAACTATATGCTTCAGGCATATTAAATCCTTCAGAGATTTATATACATAGTTTTATTAGTCATGACAAATGAGTTGGTTATAACAATATCCATTATATGCATATATGCCATGTATTGACAAGCTAATAAGATATTGACTTGTGATTGCTTTATATAAGCCTTTGCGAAATTCATAATGTTAAAAGTTGTACATTACATGTTACAACTTCATTTTTCTCATTTCCTTTTCGCAAATGTATATATCTTTAAGTGTTTAGATTGTAGATTTACAAACTTCAGGTTTCTCTAGTAACTTCAATTTAATTAGATTGCATCTTTTTATCTGGCCAATTAATTCTTTGACAGATTTTCTTCAATATCTTCGCTACCATTCATAATATGAAGAGCTACAATATGTACAAAAGTGTTTTCAACAATATTTCTTTTTTTATTCCATTTCTTTTTCATAACGACATAACTTATCGATATCTCTTTATTTTGGTTATTTCGGCTAGTTGAAGCTCTTCTGGGATTTTATAATTAGTTATTCATATATACTCTCAGAGAGTATATACCACATCAATAGGACCATCTTTATTATTTACTCCATTTTGCTTTTGTGGATTTTTGTTTTGGAATCAAACGTCACCATGCTTCAGGTGCGCCATTAAACTTACCAGATATAATGTTAATGAATTGCCCTTCCAGGACGTCAATATAAATTGGAGCATTTACAGCTGGTATACAAGATTTAGTTAATCTCTTTGGTTAGTAAATACATATGTCAATTTTATAACTTACAAACGAGTTATCTATCGAACTTTGGTTCATATTGTCTTGTACAATGATCTAAAAACATAATATGCTGCATTTTCATGTATTCTTTCCAGCTACTTAATTTTTTCTCCTAATATTGAGAAAATTGTCTTATCAAAATTACAGTTGGCAACCCGTGTTATAAAATATCACCCGTTATGATTTAAAATATTTTATAATAATTGAAACCAAATATGTATTCTCAACATTCCTTAATGTCAATCTTAGTGCAATATGGTGTACCGATTTTATATATAATTCACTATAAAAAATGATTAGATAGATAATATTAAGCTCTGAACATAAGCCAATTATAGTAGAGATAACTTTGATGTTGGCAAGATATATATAAGTGTTGATGTATATAAAATAGCATTCCCTAAATAAAAATGGAAAATACTTTGTTCTCAATAGTAATGGTTTAAAAATCAATTGGAGGTATTTAACAAACAATAGTGCTAAACCATTTATTGACATCTCAATTATCATATATTAAAAGTCGAGATTTAGGCTCACTAGCATTAACAAGACACATTGTCTTGATTGTATAATCTAAGAATTATACTCATAGTTTAAATTTGAGCAAATAAAATTGCACTTCAAGTAGCGAATATATAATAACAATATGTAATCATCTAGTAGATGTATCTCTTAGATATAAAACAAATATGTAGATGATCAATATGGAGGGAGATAGGGCCCCATATATCACCCTAAATTTTCAAAAATTAAGAGAATTTGATCCTAATTTTAGCTAGTGAACGTTTACTGGTTATATAACATAGAACAAGCAACACATGAGAATTCATTATATTGAAAAATCTTCTGGTTTTTCAATAGATATTGTAATTAATTACTCGCATCATATTAATCAAGAATGGTCTAACCGGTAATGTCAATCAATAAATTATTGAATTATTGAAGTTGTGGTTCAATTCAATGTAGCAAGTCTGTCTTTTCTCTAAGATAAACAATTCAACAACTAAATTCTTGATTTGATTGTTGCTAAGTAAATTTACTTAATAAACTAGATTAAATCACATAAACAAAATGATATGATACCCTCGAAATAAAGTTCACTGTCTAACGAAAATGGAAAGTTGAACTAAATTTCATAAGATTATTGTATAAATCACAAGATCTTTTTATAAAATTGTGTAATATGATATTATTCGAGAATTATCATATCTTCAATATTGAAATGTTGACTTGTTTGATAATATCAATACCCAATGCAATACTTTTTTAGAATATTGATATGTACAAATTTAAGCTTCTTCAATAACAATCATATAATATTTGTTTAATTAAGTTGTGCTTATCCAGGAACAACAACAAAATATTCTGAAAAAATATTTCTATACTTTGTATTTTTTTAGAAACAACAATATTATTTTAATTCTTTTAGAATATTGATATTAATAACGTTATACTTCTTCAGGAATATTAATACAATATTTTTTTTAAATAATAAATCTTATAAAATTACACTTTTCAAGAGCAAGTAATATTCTACTAAAATATATAAAATTGTGCTTATTCTGAAGCAATAACAAAATATTCTTCTAGAATATTTATATGTTAGGTTGTGAAATACAATATAATATTCTTTTAAAAACATTGAAATAATTGTAAACTCGTGTTTCTTCAAACAAAAATCACAATTAAAAACAAATATTATTCAAGAATTGATAATTTGTTACTAAACATTAAATAGCTGAAGGTTTAGAGATATCAGGTTAAAAACAAATATTGAAGTTTGTGCATCCATTACAAACATAAAACTATTCTCTCAAAATAGTTGAAGGTTTAGAGATATCAGGTAAAAAAAATTTAGTAATTAAATACTCTTAATTTGTTAAATTCATTAATCAAAATCCATCTAAGGGCACAATTACAATCTTAATAAAATAATGACATGCACATAAGTTTTGAGAGAGAAATCTATAAGCGGAGACCAATACCAAATGTTACTTGAGTTAGTGGTGGGTGATCTGATTAATAAGGGATGTGCGGATGTACTTGGCAATGCTAATCCATTACTTTTTCTTGAACATAGTTTGAAGCACAATTGCATCACCGTACCACCATTTTATTCTTTAGAATGAATAGGTAGTACGAGATTGTTGATTGATTGATGAGTACTCCAATTTAAAAAAATTAAAAATTAAGAAAACAGGAGACAAAAATAGAAGAGATTTGAGATAGGAAGCATGTAAATTTATTATAACAATGACCCTTATTTATAAGATTCTAATAAGAGTTACAATATATGAATAGAATACACTCTTATGAAGTAAGTAGATAACTATATAGACATCTAGATAATATCAAATAGTCATAACTATATAGAAATTTATTACATTTGCTATATTTGAAATTGAAAATATTAAAAAGAAATTATAATTTTTTTATATAAAATCAATTACATTGATTTAAATTTAGACCAACGTGAACTTAAGTTGGCATGACCCAATTTTATGGTAGTATGTGCTGGACCACCCTAAAAATTACTAGGAACGACACGGTTTTGGAGTCATGTCTTCCAAATTACTAGACCTGACGCAATTGCTGTCATGGTTCGTGCAAGTCTACATGCCCGCAGAATTGAAAATAGAAGATTGATGGAATAAATTCAGAATTTTTATTTTAATAATTATTTAAATTGCTGTAAATTATATTAAAGATTAAAAATTTATAACAAAATACATCTTATAGTTTTAGTCAATGATTTGATAATCGGACCGGGCGATTAGACAAGAAAATTTGAGAATCGGTCTGATCATACATAAAAATTCTAAAAATGGAAAATCGTTTAAAACAATCTAAGAACTAGTTGGTTCGTCTCAAAATTTTACTTATTTTTTAATATTTTTATCACCAATTTGGCATCTATTCAACCATTTAACCCTTTACCTTTTTTATAATCGATGTCTATTCCTATTTTCAAAACTTTGGTTTACGTATATTTAAGGGTAAATAGCACAAAACATCCCTACCTATTGAGGTATTGTGAAAACGTCCCTACCTTCAAAATTTTGGCATTTTCACCCTTACCTCTTTGAATTTTCTGCAAAAAACGTCCTTCATCAAAAATCGACCATTAATATAGGGGTAAATTAGTCCAACCACTTTTTTCACATATATATTATTTCTTTTAAAATTGGGGGCTTTCCATGCAATTTCCAAAATTGCATGGAAGGCCCCAAATCCCCAACTGAAAAGTCAAACCAAAGGAAACCATGGCCCTAATTTTTGGATGAATGGATTGGATGATGAAACCAAAGGAAAGAACAAGATCTTTCAACAATGGAAACATGGGCCCTCATCCAATCCAATCCATTCATCATTGTTGCGGTTTCATGTTTAGAAGCTATCCTTCTTGATCTCCTAGTATTCTCTTCTCTTACAGGACCTTCCTCCACAAGACATGGCTCCCTTATTGGCTCTCGCAACTCACCATTCTCAATTGTTTCATCATCCATATTTTTGTGAGTTTCCACTACCGATCGGGATATCAACGTTTCTCGTCTTGACCTTCTTGTAACTCCGGTGATGATGGGCAACCTTAACGTCCTCTTTGGGAACTCCGGTGGTAGTTCCAGTTTCCATTATTGTACTCAATTGATATCTGTCCTTATTTTACGCCACGGGCTCATCATTACCCATTTTTTCATGTGAATCCGTTGTGTGCTTGCGCCTATTACTTCTCCTCAATTGAACTTTTACGGTGGTCTTCAAGTCGCAAAACCTCTTCGACTTCAAGTCTCCCTCAACCTCGGTTTTGTTTCATTTACCTTTATCTGAATCAAATTTTGAAGCTTCTAGTGCCAATTCATTATGCTTTTTCTCGAGCATCGCCTCCCACCATTCTCATATTTCTTGAAGACACGAGATCTTCTTTGATGGACATTGATCGTCTTCGTTCTTTTGATAGGCGTCGCTTCTTCGCCCCCGTCGCAAGGCGGCGTCGTTTGTCACGGTGCCGCCAATAGATCTCTGGCGGTGGTCATGCCGGGGTGTCTTACACCGGGACCACCGCCTTCGTCGTCGAACAACAACAAAGGGGCCATGGTTTCTACTTGTTTCATTTTTTCAAATTTGGGGATTTGGGCTGCCATGCAATTTTGAAAATTGCATGGAAAGTCCCCAATTTTAAAAGAAGTAATATATATGTGAAAAAGTGGTTGGACTAATTTACCCCTATGTTAATGGTGATTTTTTGGGTGAAGGACGTTTTGCGTGGAAATCCAGAGGGTAAGGGTGAAAATGCCAAAATTTTGAAGGTAGGGACGTTTTCCACAATATCCTCAATAGGTAGGGACGTTTTGTGCTATTTACCCTATATTTAACTACCAATCGCTTTCATCAGTGAAGTTTAATTATAATCCTGCTAAACTGACACCCAAGCCAAAAAGTTAGATCATTGTAGTTGTTTTACGTACATAATTTACATTTACCAAAAAAATTCAGATAATTTAAATTTACAATGTAAAATGTCATTGTTCTTCCACATTTATGTTTTATAGTGGATCTGTTCAAGAGTTTTAGAGTATTGGTAATGAGGGTTTTTAAAGTATTAGTTTTGGACGTTTATGAGGAGTCCGATTTTAGTGGTTTTAGTAACGATTTTTAAAATAGTCAAACCAATGTTTAAGAATTTGTTATTTTAGAATTTTTTTTAAATATAAAATAAAATATATAACTATATATTAAAAAATGTAGATATTTGTAAAGGATATGAAATATATAAAAATTTAACTGTAAATATACATTTGACTGTAAAAAATTTCAAAAATATTTCAATAGCACATAAAAAAGTTGTTGGAGAGGAGACAAAATGTCCTTTTACATAGTAGGTGAAGATGAAGTATGTATTTTAGAGCATGTTTAGTAGAGTTTAAAATAAATTCTTTTTTTTTTTCTAAACTCATTTTCAACCACATATTTAATGGAACCCACAACTTTTATTAACTTTTCAACCACACATTTCACTAACTTTTTTCAAAATCTTCTAAAAATAACTTTCAAACTTCATCATACTCTTAAGTTTATGACAGATTTAGAAATAATTATTTTAGAGAGGGTCAAATTTGAAGATAATTTGAAAAACGACAAAAAATTACCAATTTAGAGAATTAACATATATGCTCTAAATTACAATACACCGTTTTGGATACTTTTTAAACCACCCAAAACCAGTACTCCAATAAACTAACAAGCACCGATTTTCTCAACCTCTCATAGATAGTACTACCAAAAATCAGTCAAAATTGGAGAAAAAAAATTCACAAGCAGACTCTTACGGCTCGTTTAGCACAAAATGTTGTGAGTAAAACTTAGCATATGTTAGTAGAGTTTTTAACATTAGAGGTCTTTCGAAAATAGCTATTAATAAAAGTTACCGACTGTATGAATGTCAATAGCAATGTTAAATTGATTTTTTGGCAATGGTATTATAACTATAAAAGTGCTTATATAAACTAAATATTTATTTGACTAAATATTAATTATTTTATATACTCATACTTTTTAACTTTCATAAATAATATCTCTTTTAATATACTAATATTTATAAAAATTAATATTTTAATTAAATTATCATGACACAATTATTTTAATATATATCATATTATTTAAAATTTATTTCTTTACATTATACACCTAATGTACAATTTTTATTATTATTTTAACACTCCAAAATATGATATATTTTCTTTGACATATTTATGTTTAGCTAAAGTTGAATATATTTGAAAATTTAAAAGGTTCGTGGCGCTAGGGTTTGAAAACCCTAGCTGCTACATTTTGTTTTTGAAAACGGGACCTCTAAAGTAAATTTGATTAATTCAATTATTATGGTACAATTTTGGAGATTTGGGTTATATTTCACATTAAGTCCCTAAAGTTTAAAACTTAATTAATTAAAATTCTTCAGGTTATGATAATTTAAAAATAAGTCCTAAAGTTTTAAATATTAAGTCATCTAATCCTATAGTTATGGGATTTTAATAAATTAGCCCTTAAAGTTGAAATTTTTCATAAGTTGGCCACTAAAATTTTAAATTTTACAGTTTTTAACCCAAAAGTCTTAAAATTTCTTCAATTTTAAGGTCATTAAAGTTTTAGAATTTAGGATTCAATCCCAAAATTTCATAAACTCTAAATTTTAAATCCCTAAAGTATTAAAATTTCAACTTTAAAGTCATCTAAGCTTTAAATCTTAAAGATTATCTCCAAAAATTCTCAAATTCATGATTCAAATGTCTTATATTTCGAAGTGAATAATATTAATATGATTTGTTGCCAAAGTAACCTCTATTGTGTTGATTTGTTTATTTTGAAATATAAAAATGAGTATATCTGTTACTTATGTGAATAATGACCGGCCCAAATGAAGGTTATTGTTTGGCCAAATAGCAGACGTACATGTGGTAGTAAATATGTGATAATTATAAAGATTTCATGTGGACAATAAGTCAGTTCAAAGAAAGGCTTATTGTTTGACATATTTATTATCCATATTTGATTACCACACGAAGAGTACCACTTATAATTGATGTTTCTGTCCAAAGACTAAATGTCAATGTTGTACTAGGTATCTTGTGATGGGCCTACCAATAAAATACATGCTTTTTTTTATTTTCAAATTTAGCCCTTAAGGTTTTGGATTTTAAATCTTAGGTCTTTCAAGTTTTTAGATTTTAAAATCTTAGGCCCTTAAAGTTTGGAATTTTCAATTTAATCTCCTAAAATATCTTCAGATCCTTGAATTAATCATCTTATATTTCAAAATAAATCAATTAAAACTACACGTTGCCAAAGTAACCTCTATCGCGTAGATTTGCTTATTTTAGAATATTAAGATATGTGTGTCTGTTGTTTATGCGAACAATGACCGACCCAAAAGAAGGTTACTGTTTGGCCAAATGGTAGATATACATGTGGTAATAAATATGTGTCAATTATAAAATTTTCATGTGGACAATAAGTCGGTCCAAAGAAAGGCTTATTGTTTGATAGATTAATTGTCAATTTTTGATTACTACACAGAGAGTACCACTTATAAGTTGATGTTTCTGTCCAAAGACTAAATATCAATGTTTGTGCTAGGTATCTTGTAATGGACCCACCGTTATATAATTTGTCATACATATGTTATGACATAATCATTAATTGTAAGCTTGAAATATTCTCTCGTTTTCAGTTTCTACTTCTACTTTTACAATATCTGCCAACATTAATTTCATCCATGTGCTTAATAGCACAAATTTCAAGAATTGGAAAGAGAGTGTTACGATTGTTCTGGGTCACATGGATCTTGACATTGTGCTTCAGACAGAACGACCTCCTACTCTCACTGATGAAAGTTCTACTCAGGATAAAAGGGACTTGAAAATTGGGATCGTTCTAACCGCATGAGTCTTATGTTCATGAAATGTCTATTTCAGAAACATTTAGGGGTGCTATGTCTGAGGAGAAAAATGCTAAGATGTTTCTTAAAGAAATTAAAAAGCGTTTAGCAAAAAAACGAAAAAGGCTGAAACAAGTCATCTTTTGAATCACCTTGTTTTAATGAGGTATAAAGGAAAAATGAACGTAATGGAGTACATTATGGAAATGTCTAATTTCACTTCCAAACTAAATGCACTAAAGTTAGAGTCGTCTGGGGACTTGATCATGCATTTGGTTTTGATTTCCCTTCATGCACCATACGGTCAATTTAAAGTGAGTTACAACACCCAAACAGATAAATGAACTCTTAATGAGCTCATATCTCATACTGTGTGCAAGAAGATGAAAGACTTAAGCGTGAGATGACTGAAAGTACTAACTTATCAACCACTCATCATGACAAGAAAATGAAACGAAAAAAGTAAACTGCACTTGGGACACCACAACATAAAGTACAAAAGAAACAAGATAAGGAGTTCACCTATTACTTTTACAAGAATTGTGGACACGTGAAATAAAGAATGCCCCAATTACGCTGCATGGCGTATTAAGAAATGTATGCTTCTCGCTATGATCTGTTTTGAAGTTAATTTATTTAGCTTCTGTACCTAGACACACTTGGTGGATGGATTCTGGTGCTACCACTCACATAAGTGTGTCTATACATGGTTGCTCAATGGGTGACAACAATTGATCTTGAAAGATTCATCTTTGTGGACGACTGGTAAAGCAGTTGTAGTTGAGGCTATAGGGACTTTTAGGTTATTGTCAAGGACACGGTAAGAAGTATGATTAGTCATCCTCCTTTACCAAAATTCCTATGGAGAGAAGCACCAAAGACTGCAGCATACATCCTTAACAGGGTTCAAATGAAGCAGTAACTAAAATTCCTTCCGAACTTTGGACCAGCAAGAAGCCTATTCTTAGGCACTTGCACATTTGGGGATGTCCAACTAAAGCGAGGCCTTACAGGCCAAATGAAAAGAAACTGAACTCAAGTACTTAAGCTGCTATTTTGTTTGATACCCTGAACGGTCCAAGGGTTATAAATTCTATGATCCCTCAACTAGATTCTTTTTCAAGATGGGAAATGCGAAGTTCCTTGAGGATGTTAAGTTTGGAGGAAAAGATAAGGTTAAGAACGTCGTCTTTGAAGAGGAACTTGTTTCTTTTCCTGCTGTTGTCGCTATTGACAATGATCAAATTACTGACATTGTTCAAAATGCGAATCTAGATTATTAAGACAATGTTGACAACTTTTCTATCCAAAATGAAGTTGTTGCTCTTGATGAGCAAACTCAACAACCTCAAGAACAAATGCCATAGAAGATGAGATGAAATCCATGAAAGACAATACGCTTGGGATCTCGTCAAATTGCTTGAAGGTGTGAAGTCCATTGGTTGCAAATGGATATTTAAGACCAATAGGGATTCAAAAGGCAATATTGAGAGATATAGTGCTTGTCTTGTTGCCAAGGGGTTCACTCAGAAAAAAGGTATTGAATATAAAGAGACTTTCTCTCCGATTTTATTGAAAGACTCTTTCAGGATAACAATGGCATTAGTAGCTCATTTTGATTTGGAGCTACATCAGAGGGATGTAAAGAATGTGTTTCTCATTGGTGATATTGAGGAAACGATACATATGGTACAGCCAGAAAACTTTGTATCAAGTGATCCAAAGAGAATGGTCTGCACATTGAAGAAATCTATCTATAATCTCAAGCAAGCTTCTTGTCAATAGTATCGCAAATTTCATAAAGTCATTATCTCATTTAGATTTAAGGTAAATACAGTTGATGATTGTGTGTACCATAAGTTCAGTGGGAGTAAATATATCTTTTTGAAATTATATGTTGATGGTATACTGCTAATTAGCAGCGATATAGGCTTATTTCACGAAACCAGGAGATTTCTAACTAAGAATTTTGAAATGAAAGATCTTGGGGATGTCTCTTTTGTATTAGGCATACAGATACATCGAGATCACTCTCGGGGTATCATTGGGTTATTACAAAAGAGCTATATCGAAAGGGTACTTAGCATGTTCGACATGAAAGATTGTAAACTGAGAGATACGCCCATTACTAAAGGAGATAAGTTCAGCCTCAGTCAATACCCCAAGAATGAGGTTGAGGTTAAAGAAAAGCAAAAGATTCCTTATGGGTCGGCTATAGGAATCTTATGTATGCTCAAGTATGTACGTATCCGGATATAGCGTTCATAGTAGGATTATTAAGCAGATATTTAAGTAACCCTAGGATAGATCATTGGAGAGCAGCCAAAAGGGTTATGCGCTATTTACAGAAAACAAAAGATTTCATGCTCACCTATTAGAAGTCAGATCATTAGGAGATAATTGGGTATTCTGACTCCGATTTTGCTGGATGCCAATATAGTAAGAGATCTACGTCGGGCTATATTTATGTCTTTGGTTGGTAAAGTCAATTCATAGCTTTGTCTAATCATGGTATTGAAATGCCATTGACGCGTATATGGATGGTATTGACAATAAATCGTATATGCTATTCAAATAACAATAGAAACTCTCAATAGAAACTCTACGGAGCACATAGACATCAAGTTTCTTGTTGTTAAAGAGAGAATTTAGAGTAGTCAGGTGTCTATAGAGCATATTAGCACAAATTCCATAATTGCGGATCCACTCACCAAGGGTTTACCGCCCAAGGTGTTTCACGAGCATATAGCTCATACAGGTGTTGTATCGTTTGATGATGTGCTGGTTTAGTGGGAGTTTGTATTTTGATGCTTTTCAGTAATAGACACACTTTATGATTATTTTCTGCAGAATAAAGTATAATGGTTGTTACCAATCTCTGAATTTGATCTTTCCATTTGTAGTTTAACATTGAGATTGGAAAGCTTTGACATGATCTCACTAAAAAATAAAGTAGGATTTGGAAATAGACATGGATTAAGATCACATTGCATGTAATTTCCATGCTACATATCCATACGCGATCTATGTCATAGAATATGTTGGTATGATGACCATTGATGGGTTTAGTTACCGATTAATTTTACGATGGCTGCTTTGATCTCATATTGATATAGTAGATGGACCAGATTGTACGGAGATGTTTCAAGCAATATAGCAATTTAAGTGTACACATAAAGTTTAAGATATAATTGTTTTGGATAACATATGTAGCTCAAGTTTAAGATATAATGAGCTACATATTGTATTGCAATTATATGGGCTATCTAATTAATAGGGCTATTAAGTGATCTGTTGATTGGGCTCTTGAAATATCTGAACTGAGTACGGACTTTGTAATGTGTAGAGACCGAATCATAGTCCAATTAGGATTGATGAACTTCTAATTGAACTGGGATATACATAATATAATATATAGGGTTATAGTCTTCGGGTCAATCACAACTTTTGCTCTTCTCTCCTACACCATTATAGATAGAGATTCCATTGAGCACTATTGATGTGATTAGACTGCGGAAGATGAAACCCTCTCGATTTCAACACCAATGAAGACAAGTATTCTTCTGAATTATTGTACTTGGTAATTTTAGCATGATGTATTGATTCTTTAATTATGTATATATAATTAAAGAATATAGATTATATTTCTAACACTTATTATTCCAACGTCAACTATAGATATTCGATCACTACAAGAAAACTGAAGATCAATTTTTTAACGGCAAAAATGAATTGATTGTTAAATACGATTTATAACGACAAAAAGTTCAATTTTAATAATTTAATGTGGACTCTAAAATATCGATTTTGTTGCGAAATGTTTTAGCAACAAATATTTTGTTGTTAAATATACGTATTCAACGACTAAAGATATTCACGTCGGTAAAAGTTCTTATAAAATTGGCATCATTCCACTCAAAGTATTTTTCAACACAATATGAATTTACTATGACAACATTGTTCGTTGTTGAAAAAATTTTATTCAACGACCAAAAATTACTCTTTGGTGATTGTTTCTACAATTGTCACCGCATATTTTCGTTTCTGCTAAAAAGAATTAGTAACAAATATATACTTTGGTCGACCAAAAAATATGGATAAGTGTCATATAACATAATCAATGACTATGTGTTTCCCGCTAAAAATTGTCTTGTTAAAATACATTTTCAACAACTACATCTTTTCATCGCAAAAAGTAATCAACATTTGGCACTAAAATTTCCATTTGCCCTAAAGGTTTTGTCAACCAAATTTGTACATTCGACAACCACAAAATATTTTGATCGTTTAAGATTTTAAAATTTGGCACCTAATTTGGATTCGTGTTGAAATCTTTCAACCAAATATATCTTTCACGACTAAAAAAATTGTCTTAAAATTCATATTTGACAATGACAAGTGTCGAATTGTTAAAATCATTAAAAAATGGGTAATTAAACCATTTATTTTTTATTGTTTGATCTTATTGTGCAAAGCATCTATATCGTTTGAATTTTGGCATTTAAATCTCTAAATAAATGATTATTTGCAAAAAGCGTCCTGTCATCCATATCCGTTAACAGTTGCTGTTAAAATTATTAAAAAGGTTAATTAGCTCAAACCATATGAATGATTTGCACAAAAAATAGTAAACGATATGGATGTTTTGTGCACACAAACATTTAAAAGTCAAATTTTTGGGTCTACTTTTTCCAGCAATTATAAAATTATACACAAACCGATAAAAAATTACATACATTGTAATATTACACTTAAATATAGTGAAGAAAACTCATATGCATTATAAGAACTTGACACATCCAAACAAATGTAAGCCGCCGTATACGCATTCTTGCATAGTTTATTTAACAAACGATATGGATAAAGTGCATCACAATAGAGATAATACCTGATTTGCTTTGATCTAGGAATGCGAATGAGCAACAATTATTAAATTTGTAGAAAGAGAAGAAGTTGTTCAATTTTAGAACGTGGTATTTATTTTTTGTGTGCGGGTTGGTTGTAATGTGGCTTATTGTAGTATTTAGAATGTATTTGTCATTATAAATTTGTTTGGATATGTCTTGTTCTTGTAATGTGTATAAGTTTTCTTCATTATGTTTAAGTGTAATATTACAATATATGTAATTTTATCTATTTGTGTGGAATTTTATAGCTGTTAGAAGAAGAGTACCCAAAATCTGATTTTAAATATTTGTGTGTGCAAAATGTCCCTATCGTTTACTATTTTTTACGCAAATCATCCGTATCGTTTATATTTATTTGTGCTAATTAACACTTTTAACAATTTTAATAGCAAATGTTAACAGATATGGACGACAGAGGCCTTTTCTGCAAAGAAATGTTTATTTAGGGACCTAGATGTCAAAATCCAAACGATAGTGACGCTTTGAACAATGAGAGCAAACGTTAGGAACGAAATGTGCTAATTATCCTTAAAAAATTGGTTGGCTAAGAACATTGTCATCAACCAAATTTGTTTTGTCGTTGAATATACTAAAAAAATTGGCTCTAAATCAACTTTACATTGAAATTTGTATATTCTACTACCAAGGTTTTTGTTGTTAAAAAATACATGTACTTACGAAACTAGTATCATTATCTTACATTGTAACACTTAAATTACCCGAGGAAAAAAAAAAGCAATTATATTCATACTACAATTTTTATTATCTACACAACGTTTTAATTGCAACAAAAGACCCCCAACCTTTAACATTTTAACATTTATATCCTCACATTTTTTTCGTGCATTTTTATCATTAACTTTCAATTATTTTCATATTTTGTCTCTGATGACGATTTTTTTTCAAATATTCTACTAATGTCAATTGAAATGATGAGCAGATATTTTGTCAATCTTTTATATTTATTATTATTTAAAAATACAAAAGGCAAAAATGCCTTTTTACGTCATTCTAATTAACTTTTTGGACAGAACCATCATCAAAGACAAAAATAAAATGTACAAATTACTATATTGATGATAAGAATGTGATAAAAAATAGTTGGAGACATAAATGTAAAAAAAGAAAATAGTTGGGGACCTTTGTTGTAATTAAAATGTAGTGAAGTTAACAAAAGATGTAGTGTGAATATAATTACCAAAAAAAAAATGTCTAAAAATATTAAACCCCCAAATTACCCATCACTATCCATAAAATCGGAGAAACGCCTTACTCCCGCTCATTTCTATATGTATAGCCAAATTCTATACTCTTCTTTCGCCCTGCCTCTACTTGTGTATCCCTCCATATCTTGCCCTGCCACAATTGAATCTTTTAGGTATTGAAGACTTATTTTTTTAGGTATGCAAAAATTCAGTTCTTATCAATTAATGGTCCAATAGAAAATTTGTTTGAAATTATCTAAAATTTGATTTGGCATGTAAATTTTTTAGAAAATACCTATCAAAATTGAGGGATCACCTGTTTAGACCGTTTAATAAGATATGTGATTTTTAATAAGTATTTTTCTGTTTGATAAAGATATTTGATTTAGTTGTAATAGTGCAAATAAGAAAATGAAGTCTAAGAATTGAGGTGCATTAAAAAGGAGAAAACGTTGAGTATCTTGCAACAAAAAATCTTTGTCTTCGCGTTCCAATCTTCAACCTCATCGTTGTTCTTCGTCTCTTTAAATCTCTCTATCTCCAAGATTCAACCCCTTTCTTTTGACCTATGTTAGGTCTTTATATAGTATTTTACTAATTTTGAAATCCATGTACGTAAAAAGATGAAAAGGCCCTGACTAGAGTTGAAAATAAGCCAAAAAAATCTAGACGTGATTTCCGCACATTGTCGCGGTCAACTGCAGTTTGACCACGGCAAACAGTAAAAAATTTACCAAAAATTGGTTTCAATCCCAAATTACAGACTTAGTCCTCCAAGCTTTGATGTATATTTTATTTGGTCATTGTTCATATTTTTGTCCTTTTTGTCCTCTTTAGTTATCTTATTTGTTGTCCAGGTCCTTCAACTTTAGATTTTATCCTCTTTAGTTCTCTGATTTCTTCTTTTATTTTAATTTAGTCCTATTTTATTTGTAACCCAAGTCTTTAAACTTTTGGATGTTTGCAAGTTGGTCCCCATATCCATGTCTTCGTATGCCTTCAGTCCTTTTTTGCCTATTTTACTTTGTTTTTCTCCAATACTATCCGAACTCGGATTTTTGACCTAAAACATTTAAATCAATACAATTAAGTAAAAAATTACTTAAGAGTACTTATAATCCTCCACTTTTGATGGTCCATATAAGTGTAAAATCACACTTATCAAATACTCTCAAACTTGAACATTTGTTCGTCCTCGAACATGACTATTTACTTAAACAATCAAACAAATAATATTAAAATACACTATGACAGATACCTTATCGTGTTTGTCTCAATTTTTGAAACAATCAATCAATTCATAAAAAATTTCTAAATCATGCTATTAAAATCAATTTTTTTTACTTATCCAATGCTAGACTGATAAATGTGTGGGCGCATAATCAATCCAATCAACATAAGCTTTTAGGTTGGAATATTCCATCCCCTAATGGTCAAATATTTCATTTCTCTCTCGTAAGAATACATATTCCCATATTGATATTCAATATTTCACTCTGGGTATTAACTCTAAAGTTGTCGTCAAAACACTTATTCTTTTACCGCTCAAAATTTGGTTAGGTCTAGCCATAACAGCTACTATCTAGATCTGTGAAGATTATCCTTTTATTGAATGCTTCGACAATCAAGCTTTCACTAGGTAAATTAAACCCACTAGTTATTTAATCCCCAAGTTATGCGCACAAAGGCTCAATCTTGCTTTTGCTCTTTATATATATATATATATATATATATATATATATATATATATATATATATGTGTGTAATCTCACTCCTTAAGCTTTTAGATGACCCTTGTAGCGAGCTTTAGGCTGATGGCTCTCATGTCTGATAAACTTTAGGGCACCGAGTTTTGAGAACTCCAACGGACTTTATTACTTGAGTCAACTAGGCTACGAAGAGAGGTATAAGATAATACAAGTGCAATGCCTTTCATTTTTTTTTGTAAGATAAATAAGCGGAGATTAGATTCCTAGCATCCGGTCAATACCTAGATTCCACCTAGTAGCCAAATACACTACACACAATTATTACTCAAGCACGGAATCAGCACCTATCTAAACAGCTTTTGCATTGGTTTAACCACCTCCAAACTATCATTTCAACTGGTTAGGTAATTGAGTTGTCAATTGGTGGTCTTGGTTTCACAACTTACGTTCACTATTCTTTCATTGTATTCTATAAAATATACCAACCAAAAGTAGTGATATTCATAACTATTGTGCTCACACTTAATCATATCTCACATGGATAAGTATAATCTATAAAAACACAGGCATAAGTAACATCACCTAGTCATAATTCATGAATCGATAACAATTTCAAATATATATTATCATTAGTCGGCAAGGCTATCCAACATACAAGCATACAAATAAATTTTTTTTTCACAATGCACATAACAATAATGAAACTAATAAAGTCTCACACCCAAAATTAAAATCTACATTGTCCTCAATGTGACAAAAGAAAGTAAAATATATAAAAAAAAAAAGAGTTAACCAGAATCAAAAGGCGTGGAGACAACGTCGGACTTTCAGCTGATCAATATGCATTGTGATTGGAATGACGATGTGTAGCCTGAAATGAAAAAAAATTAAATGTACTCGTTTACTAAAAATCGGGAAATGTGCTCTAATTCTTAATGCATTCCAAAAATTCTACATGCAATGCAATAAACATATAAGGGATAAAAAATGGGCTGCCTCTCATTAAGCGCTCAATTTATAGTCTAGAGCTCGACTTAATGTCTGGTTGCTTTACGGCACTTTAAATAGTGATTTGGAGGACTAGCTTTACTTGCATCTATTGACTTTGCACCATTTTTCGTTTATCCTCCAAAAATTTAACTTGCGCTTGTCAGATAAGTATAATTTTAGTTTAGCACCTTGCTCGAACACCACTACGAAAACTTCAACTTCCTCATCAGCCTTGATCACAAAATCAATTTTAGAATAAATACGGGAGTTGGAGAATTGCTTGATAAGTGCAATATCATTGAATGTCAATTTTTTATTTTGCTCATTTAGAATCAACTTCTCTTTTTCCACTTACTCTTCTTCTTTTGATTTTGCATCTTGCTTCCCAGCTTCTTCTTCAATTGCCAACTGTTTGTCATTTTCTCTGACCTTTTCACGTGAATTTCTGATAGTTGTACCTCGCTCCTAGTAGTGATTGCATTTACCTATTCTTTTGGATTTGTCACTGTATTGCTGGGTAAAGTGTCTGGTTTCCTATCTGAAAATTGCAGGGCTAACTGGTCTGATAGAAGCCTGTTGATTCTAATAATTTGTGTCCTGCCTCTCCATTAGTTTATCAGTCTTTTGCATATACTGTTGGAACATCTCTCCCAAACTTGGTCTTCTCTCTTACTGAGCATTGTTGGCATTACCACTGTTCTGACTATCATACCACCATAAATTTAGGTGTTGCCTCCAACCCGAATTGTATGTTTGTGAATATGGATTATAATGTTGATGTGTATTATTCAGCACAAAGTTGACCTGTTTTGAAGAGGCCAATAACATACAATCTGATGTCGAGTAGTTAGTCCCACAATTTTCGCACATTCATTCTTTGCATCTGTGTTCTGACCAAGTGCTCCACCTGCTTTGTCAATGCCACAAGTTGTGCATTAGTAGCATCTGTCATTTCAAAAAATAAACAAAGGAGAAAGAAAATAGTAGTAATAACAATAATAAAATCAAATAATAATAATAATAATAATAATAATAATAATAATAATAATAATAAATAAAAATAAAAATAACACTAATGATTAATTTAAACTAATATTAAATAAGAATAGTCCCCGGCAACGGCACCAAAAACTTGTTGTAAAAATAATATGATTGCAAGTATACAATATCGCAAATAAGTAATAAAGTGGACTATTGAGTTCAATTATCGTTCCCATGAATACTATTTTATTTAGATACTAGTTAAATTAATCACAATCCTACTTTATTGAAAACTATTTGAATTGAGTTGATTTGAAAGATTTAAATTAGAACTATGAATTTAAGAAAATAATATAATAATTTATGTGAAAGCAAATATCAAGAATTATCCAAGAATGATGGTTGAAGAATTTAGATTCACGAATTCACCATAGTTGTCATCTCTAATTTCTCATCTTAGGATTTATTCTTAATGTTGTATTCGATCGAATTCACGAATTTAACCTAATTTACCTCTCTTGAGTTTAAATTGGCCATATCTAATTAAGTCAACTTATAAAGTCAGAATGATCCTTAATTAGATGCATTAAATCGCCTAACAATTCAATTCAGACCGCAACCATAATAAAAGCGTATATTTACTTTTTATCCAATTGTTGAATTTTACTACGTGGTCTAGATTAATAATTTACTTCTCAGTTCATTATAATCCACAAAATCAATGAAATAATGGCCAGTTATTCAAAGCATTAAGAAAAGAAGTAAAATCAAATACTTAAACAATTTATGAATCAAAAATTGAGATTCGAAATTAAAGACTTAAAACTATGCTACATCGTTTATCCAAACTTTAAATCTAGCTACTCATGAATCGGGATAAAGACAAGATGAAGAGTTTTGAATACATAACCCGATTTTGAATCAAAGAGGATAAAACGTTGAGTATCTTGCACCAAAAAATATTTGTCTTTACGTTCCAATCTTCAATCTTACCGTTGTTCTTCGTCTCTTTCAATCTCTCTACCTCCAAGATTCAACCCCTTCCTTTTGACCTAAGTTAGGTCTTTATATAGTGTTTTACTAATTTTGAAATCTATGCACGTGAAAAAACGAAAAAAACCCTGACTAGAGTTGAAAATAAGCCAAAAAACATCCAGACGTGATTTCCGCGCATTACCGTAGTCAACCGCAGTTTGACCACGACAAACAGTAAGAAATTTACCAAAAATTGGTTCCAATCTCAAATTGTAGACTTAGTCCTCCAAACTTTGATGTATATTTTATTTGGTCCTTGTTTATATTTTTGTCCTTTTTGTCCTCTTTAGTTATCTTATTTGCCGTCCAGGTCCTTCAACTTTGAATTTTGTCCTCTTTAGTCCTCTGATTTCTTCTTTCATTTCCATTTAGTCATCTTTTATTTACAACCAAGTCTTTAAACTTTTGAATATTTGCAAGTTGGTCCCCATATCCAAGTCTTCGTACGCCTTCAGTCTTTTATCGTCTATTTTGCTTTGTTTTTCTCTAAATCTATCCGAACTCGGATTTTTGACCTAAAACAATTAAATCAACACACAATTAAGTAGAAAATTACTTTGGAATACTTATAATCTTCCACTTTTAATAGTCCATATAAGTGTAAAATCACACTAATCAGTGCACATTTTGATGTTTTTTCTTTTAATAATATTTTCATTGTTTTATTGTGTAAAGATCTTAATTAGTAGATTGTATTTATTCTATTGAAGAAGATAATGAAATTTAGACGTGAATTCTTATTTTTCGGTCATGTTAATGATTTTGTGTGGCTCAAACTTTTTAGTTGCTATAGATTTTGATTTTGATTTTGATTTTGATTTTTACAGATTAAATATCTATTTCATTATCCGAATTAGTTGGAGATAGACAATTTAAGGAATTTAGACAATCTTATTAGAGAAATTTTATTAATTTTTTGAAGTAATTTTTTTCTCCAGTGCGACTGATTTCACCTTTGTGGTGTTGTAGATCATAATCTGGACCATTGGATTTTGAGAAATAAGATGAATGGCTGGGATTAAGTGGAAGTGTAATGCTTGACCAATAAAATCATTTTGCTGTATTTTTCTTTCTAGCTTCACATATTTCCTCTTCCATCACTTGCTAAGGTTCTTGGTCCCAATGGTTTCATGCTGCTGGGGCTGCTCATTGTCGGCCTATTGGTGATTATTAAGGGAGCTCCTCACATTGTCTTCTCTAGGTTGAACTACCATTTAAGTTCTCTCACTTTGCCCTGGTCTAATCTTGGTGCTTTTTCCCTTTGGCTGCTGTGCTATGATCTGAGTGTGGTATCATCTGAGCCCATACTTTGTTTCATCTTCTTGCTGCTGCAATTGACTGAACAAAGGGGTTGCAGACTTCAAGTGCTTGAAGAAAGTGAACAGAGAACTCATTTTTTCTTGTATTCTTCCATTTTTATGTTGATGATTTGTTAATTATGGTCGTAATCTTTCCTTCGTCAAAACTCTACAAGTGTATCAAAGCCTAAGAACAAAGATCTATGGCTGGAAAAATCATCTGGAAATCTGAAAAATTGGAGCATTTTCGGATCTGTAGAGAAGACAGAGGGGTCGAAACTTCAAGTCACAATTCAAGCCAAACCAGAAGGATTTAGGACAAATGGAGACCATATCCAAGTTTACGACGATCAGACAGAAGCTCCAGTGACAGCGCGTGAAAGCGCATAAGGGGTTCTGGCGGCGCGTGGTTTGTCCAGAAAGCTTTGGGTGGTGATTCCGATCTGAAAGGAGCTCCGGCGGTGGTGCGTGACTGCAATAGTGGCGCGTGATCTTGGTTCGTGCGGTTATATTTTTTTACGTCGCTGTTCGAGTTGATTCTTGAAGTTGCTGCTTGAGTTCTCTGTTCTTGAGGGTCGGATTTTCTGTTAATTGTCAAGATAGAAGATTGATAAACTGTTGGTCAACAATGTTGGGTAATATCTCTCCACTCTCATTAAGGGCACATTTAGGTGAAACCATAGTAAGTTTTTCTTGTATATGGTTATGATTATGCATGATTGTTTATTCCATATGTGCTGTTGAAATTCAATCTTTATAGTGAATTGAGTTTAGTCATACATGCTAAGTGTGTTGCCTTTTAAATTGCAAGATTGTTAAATTTGATATTACGTTGCTAAAATTAGACCTATCCACATTAATCTAATTGTCCCTACTTATGTGAAAAAGAGATGGAAAAGATACTATTTAAATTTAAATTTTTGTTTATGTCATTTTTTGTTTGTCATAAGTTAATATTTAAATATTAGTTTTTGAGCTCTCATATAAATACTCATTTTTCTGAATTTAACATGGGTTCGAGGGTCGAGTTGTCTTAATTCGATGTTAAAGGTGATTATTTTATTTGAAACAAAAATGGAGGCCATCCTAGTACAACAAACAATCTCTAAGGCCGGCCTTGATGATCTAGAGACTTTTTCTAATGCTCTTAAGGATATACCTGTTGAAATTGAAGAAATGAATGAAATTACATATAGCTCAATCATTTTACATTTATCTGATAATACTGTTAGTCAAGTTGATGAGCATAAAATTGCAAGAAAATTGTGGCAAGCCTTGGACACATTGTTTTTAACCAAAACTCAGTCTAACAAGATTTACTTGTTTGAAAAACTTTTTAACTTCAAAATGAACTCAAACAAAGATCTTGAAACAAATTTAAGTGATTTTAGCATTATAGTTAAAAGTTTGGCTCATAATGATAAAAAATTTAATTATGAAGATCTTGTTGTGATTTTGTTGAATTCTTTACCTGATTCCTATAAAGATGTTAGAAATGCTATAAAATATGTTAGGGATACTTTGACCCAAGCTATTATTATTAATGCGCTTAGATTAAGGGATCTGGAGGTGAGAAATGATTCTAGAAGTGGGGCTAGAGAAGAAAGCATGTAAACCATAGCCTGATCATGGGCCGTCTTAGAGAATTTTGTAAATTTTTGGTATTGAAAGTTGGGAATTTTTTTGTCTTTTTAGATATACGAGTTTCAAGATAGATAAAATACTATATAAGAACCTTTGGTAGGTCAAAGAAAAGGAGAACGATGACTAAGAAACAAGAAAAAGAATCACATGCCGAACAAAAAGTTTTTAAAGATTTATTCTCCTTCAATCTATGAAGGGTTCTATCAAATATTTTGTTTTTAATTTAATTAGGTTCTTCTAATTTTTTAGAGCCAAGATAGACGATGAAACATTGTTTAAACGAAGTGATTATCTTATTATCCTTCTAATTCTCTTTTCGGGCTTAGACTTTCATGGTTTGTTTTTGGTTGGATGAATTAAATGAATATTTTTTCATCTTGTATTTTATATATTTTTTTATAGTTATAAATTAGTTTGATTAATTCATGCTTGGTGCTTGAACGTATTTTATTAATTTCTTTTGGGTTTCCATTATTTTGTTATCGATTTGGGATATATAGATTAATGCTTATGATGCGAAACATTTGATTCTTCATTTTCTTTGAATTGAGTTTGATACATAAAACGCTTAAGTAATTTAAGATCGAAACAAAAGGAAATCGATATTAGATTTTTTTTTTTTTGAACTTAATTGATAAACTTTTAAGACGATAATATATTGATTTCAAGTTGTCGCACGCACTACAAGAAATATCTGCAACAGCGACGTCAAATAAAAGTCGCCGCTATAGGATAAGGATATAGCGATGACACACTCATGTCATTGCTATAGTAAAAGGAGAGATATAGAAACGACAATTGTCGTCGATATAAATCAATTTAGTTGTCGCTATTGTTTTGGAAGATGGCTGGAAGTTTTGCCACTTTTTTTCCATCTATAGCAACGATATTTTCGATCTATTATGACGACAATGTCATTCCTGTAGGTGAGATTTTATTTTTCTTTTTAGTTTTTCGAAAACTGGGGTGTGGAATTTTATTTTTTACTAATAGTTTATTATTTTACTTTTAAGCAATTATTGAAAATATACTTAATATATATTATGAAAAAAAATATAATAACAAGAATTCATTTGTTTCAAATGGTTGACTTTTAGGCAAAAGTTTCAAGCACATTTCAACAATTCTGAAATAAAAATTCCAAAAAAGCTTGGTGGATTGGGTTGGCCTTTTGGTGAGTCAAGTTTCAAACCAATAGTTCGGGTCATGGGTCCAACTATATGGAACTAATTTACCTTAATTAATAAAAATTTAGACACCTATAGAGACGACGTTGTCGTGCTAAAGAAGCTGCAACTATAGCAATGACAAACGCCGTCGCAAAAAACTATAAACCACTAGCCTATAGCGACGACATTTAGTCGTCACTGTAACACTATAAGGGTGAATTTTTGATCTATAGAGACGACAAAAGTCATCACTATACACAACATTTCTTATAGTGACGATTTAGGGAATTGATTAATAATTGGGCAATTGATAAGTTAAACAACGTTGGATTTCGACACCTTAGTAATTCAAACCACTGGAATTAATTTACCTTTCTAACAATAGTTTAATTAGTCTATAGTAGAATAACAATAATTCGGATTACATTAGACTTTCTTCGTTATAGTCCCGTGAAATCGACTTCGTTTTTACCTTTATATATTCCAATAAATTCGTACGCTTGCGAATTATTTAAAATTTGACAACAGTATATCACTTAACTTTAGCATAATTTGTAACAACATATGTAAACTAAGACATGCTAAGCAAATTCGGACTTCAACACTTAATCTTACATTTTTAGTCTTTTAGGCTTAATTCGATATTGATGTGATTTTAAAAGAGTTAATTTTTGTTATGTGAAGAAAGAATTAGTTATTGAAACAATCAGTTAAATTTTTAGTACAATTTTGTTTCACAATTACTGAGTATTTGAAAATCAGATTTTAACGTTTTGAAAACAAAAATGATTTAATTTAATTAATTATGATTAAAGATTGATATTTTAATTATAAATAATTAGAGAAGATAAAAGTTAATATGAGATTATAAATATTTTTTATAATAATTTTTTTTTTTAAAGTTTATCAAATACCTAAAAAACTTGTAATTCTTTGAGAATTATAAATTGGATATTAAAATGAATGCCAAAAGGAGTCTTAATTTTTCGATATGTCGTATTCGTGTTTAAGTCAGGGAAGAAAATTCAGACATAATAATTTATCTTAGAACTTACAACGCATCTTCGTCTAATGGTCCACCACAAAACCTTAGGAGAGAAGGAACCACGAAGTTCCTATTCACATACGAAAGCAGGGATGCTTAAGTCTTTTGAAATTGACAAATTGTAGATAAAAAATTGTAAATTTACTCTACATTTTCCTTCCCCCTGCGATTTTTAAGTGATCAGGAATGATGCATTATCAAGCCACTAGCACTATATAAATCATCTTCCTTACTATAGGCTCATAGCTTCTTAAGGTTAAATGTTTAGTTTTTAATATTATTGGTTGAGGAAAAAAGTAATTATTTTTATATTTTTTTCCCTTTTTTGCCAATGATCAAGACAAAGAATCGTCGGAATGTTTGGATGTGTTGTTCAGTGTTAGAGGTGAAGGGGAAGAAGGAGAAGGAAACGCGAGCATTTAATAGCTGCGATAAAACCGTTGGGAAGCATGAAAATATTATATCAAGGATATTTGGGCAGCCAATTAATGGCCGGTTCACTACATGCATTTGCTGCTCTGTGATTGAAGAATCACTACCTCCTCCTGAAGAAAACATTAAATCTTCTTATGGTTTGACCTTTTGCTTGCTCCATATTCAGTTTAGTTTAATACTCGATAATTTGTTTGTTTAGGAATTTATGTGGAGAGATCACCTTTAGAGAGAAAGGTGAAATGCATCCACCACTTTTTGTTTTTAAAAGTAATTTCTTCTAAAGATACCATTTTTTTTAAAGTGTTACCAAATGATCCCTCTTTTTTTTTTTTTAACACAAATTTCGATTTTTTTTTTTTTTAACATAAGATTCGATTTATATAGACATTCTTGACAAACTAGGGAAATTGGCGAGAGTTTCTAGTCTATTTAAACACCCTAGTCTTCCTTGTCAATATGTAAATAATTAATTCTATATTTTCGATAATCTCGTCAACTTTGTCTAGATGATATTTTAATAAAAGGACATTATAGTCATTTTGTATTACTGAATTGCCATATGTAATAAATTTTAGGCAAAGAAACATATTTCATAGGCCTAAAAAATAGTTTAGTTAAAAAAAATTCCCTTTGTTTACTGCTCTTGTTTTCATGGATCTTGAGTTTTAGCAAAAAATTGAAAGAAGAAAAATATTGCTTGAAGATTTATAGTTAAGAGCTAGGGGCCAACAAAATTCCCAGAACCGGACCGAACTAATGCTATGGTTTGTTCAATTGTTCTTCTCTTCATAAAGAAACAGTAGAAAGAAATCATATTTTTTACCACTTGTTTTCATTTATCCTAAATTGAAGTCAAATCACTTAATAATGCCTATTCCTAATCGATAGCAACAAAAGAGGCGAATTTGAAGGTAGAGGAATAAAGTGAGTTAGATCATATTACCACAACGTAGATCGTGTCATATATAAGGGATGACCCAATTTACATGAGGATAAATTGTACAACCATTTATTTCTTTCCAATATTATTCATTTTATTTAACTATGTTATATTTAATTTTAAATTTTGTTGTGATAAGAGAGAAATGTTATATTAATGCGTTTATTTTGTTCATTTGTAGATATGGAGATGGAGGTGAGCAGCAAAGGAGCAATGACTGTTACCGGAATCCCAAGTAGCAAATGAGGATGTCTGTTATATCTTAAAGAGCCTTGGAGAATAATTAATAAGTCTAATCAATATGATTAGCAAGTGGATGTGTTCGTGTCTTGCTGTAAATGGTTATGTTCAATGAAAGACATTAAATATGTTATGAATATTAAATAACGTGTTTGTTCAACTCTTCAACATTTCTCCAATTTCTTTTACAGTAATATATAAAAATAGAGTAATACTATTTATAGTCGATGAATTCTATATTCAGTGAACGTAGTATTACAACTGGATTAATTATTTACTCTAATTGAGTAATGTTTTTCATAGTCAACAACTATGAACAACCACTCTATTACAACTGAATTAATTATTTACTCTAATTGAGTAATGTTTTTCATAGTCAACAACTATGAACAACCACTCTAATTGAATAACGCGTACACTGACTACGACAATCAACGACAATCAATAGTATTGTTCATAAGATTAAGTAAGACTTTAAGAGAGACGTCTAAACACATTTAAGTCTTTCTTATTAACTTGAATAAGATATATTAATAGGAAAAGGATAGACTTTTAATTTTCTTAGAGTCGTTTACCTGCCAGTTAGTATGTTTTTTATATTTAGGAAAAACATGACTAATTAAGATGTCAATTTTGATAAAGGCATATGGAGTTTGAAGTATTTCATTTCATTGGTATATAACAATAGTTGTAGCCCAAAAAATAGGGAATTGTCTCATTTGCGTTGATGAATATTACTTTAAAACATTTATGTGTATTTAATTATTCATAAGTCTAAAGTTTGAATATAGACATGAAAAATTAATTGACTATGGACATAATTAATTAAAGAACCATTCGATTGGATCAAAGTGGTGAATATATTCTTAAAGTAAATAGACTTTTAATCAAAGTTTGTGATTAAACCACAATTAGCACACCAAGAGTTTTTCGGTGTTGTAAATGGGAGATTTATAGGCCCAAATCCCACCCAAACATTCTTCTAAAAAATAAACGAATATAGAAAATACCATTTTACTATTTTTATTTTAAAAATACTTTTTTTACTTTTTATAACACTTGATACATTTGTTATGTTTGTTACAAAAAACAAGTGTTACATTTGTTACATTTGGAATTTAAAATATTGAAAAATAATTGTCAAATTTTAAAATAAAATCAAGTATGTAGCAAAAATTATCACTTTTAAAAATATTGTTCTATTTTTTTTATTATAAAAATATTATTTTCACTTTTTGTTACGCACATTTCGCCGAATATTTTCACCACCGTTGCCGCCACCATTTTTTGTAATACCTTTTGTTACATTTGTTACGAAAAAACATGTGTTACATTTATTGTGAACATTTCATCATATGTTTCCACCACTATCACCGCCATTGCTGTCGCCACCATCATCATAACAAAGTGTGTTATATTTGTAAAATGCTCTGTTACACCGCCATGCACCACCATCATGAAATGTTTGTAAGCTTGTCTTGCTATACGAGATTGGAATTACGCACAAATATTTGTTTATTTTTAAGATATCCTAAAATTATGAGAGAAAATCTCAACCATAGTCGTCATCAAAAGAATTGAAGACATTTGATACCACATGTGACGACCCCAATTATATATTTATATATGTGTGAGTGTGTAACAACGAAGTAGCTCGCTTATTGTCGAGCCGGGGGTGATATACCCTGATGTAGAAGTCTAAAAATTATACTTCTCCTTTAAGTTTGTGCTTATTGATCGGATTTAGAGGGAATTTCTCGGTGGGGATTCTTAATTATAAAAATGTTATCATAAACTTTGTTTTAGAAGAAGAGATTTCGCAAGATCATAGCCAAAGAAATACATTTTTTATAGAGCATTATCCAATGTGCTATAAAATTATGGGAAATTATTGATGACTTTGTCAATTTTAATTATGTAAAAGAACAAATCGGTTACAAGTAATAAGTGCATTTTGTGCACTTATTCGTGTTAGAGAAAATACTAAATGATGTATAAATGTATCAAAATATTTTTTCTTTTTTACCGTACAATTAAAATGAATGTTATCAACTCAACCTAAGTAATATAAATATTAGAATAATAAATAAAGCTAAACACACCAGAATTATTCTTTAACGTCGTAAAACCCTTTAAGATAAAAGAAAAATCGACGGGGCAAACCGACAATAATCCACTATCAACCAAATGAATATTACAATGTTTCTTCTCTAGATTTATGCCATAAATCAAGAGGTAATCCAACACACCAATTAATTAACACCTTATTGGCTCACTACAATAACCATCATCTAACACAATAGATATAACCCAAAAATATAAAGCCAATAAAAGAGAGAAACATCTCACAAAACAATGAATGGTAGAATAAAAGAGACGAAGAAGAAAGCCCAAAAAATATGTACCCAAAAAAATTTGTGCCCAAATTTTTCTTTGCCAAACAATCGTTTTTCTTCCTCTTTTAATTTCTCTGCGTGTGATTTTTCTTCACTGTTGTTGTAAATCAAGAAACCAAGAAACAGCCACTGCACGTATATCTTTCTTTGCCTGTTCACGTGTATATATCTATCTTTTCCTGTTGCTGCATATATATCTTTTGTCCCAAGAAGAAAACAAATTCCAATCAAATTGGAATTCTTTGACCAAAATTGCAAGCTTGGTCCTTAGGCTTTAATTAGAGTTTTACTTAAATCTAAAACTATTTAATTCTCATGAACTGGACCCATTTAATTAAAAATAAACAATTGGATCGAATAATTAAAACCCAACAATCTCCCCCTCTAGTCCATGAGGGAGGTGCACCATAAAACTCCAGTCAATCACTTGGAGTTCATCCCCGCCTGCTTGGTACAAAACATAAACTTCTGCTTGGTAACAACCTTGGTCAACATATCGACAATATTTTCATGAGTGTGAATCTTTTCCAACTGTAAATATTTTTCTTCAAGTGCTCTACGGATCCAATGATATCTCACATCAATGTGTTTGATGCGAGAATGATATGTGGAATTCTTGCTCAACTCAAGAGCGCTTTGACTGTCACAATAAATGATGTACTCATTTTGCTTCACATTGAGCTCCTCAAGAAATCTTTTCATTCATATAATCTCTTTTCCCACTTCAGTCACTGCTATGTACTCAGCCTCGGTAGTGGATAAAACTACACATTTTTATAGTTTTGACTGCCAACAAACAGCTCTCCCTGCAAAAGTAAACAAGTACCTAGATGTTGATTTTCTGCTATCAAGATCTTCGGCCATATCTGCATCTGTATATTCTGTCAAAATTGGCTGAGCTCTCCCGAAACCCAAACACAAAGTAGAAGTCCCTCTAAGATACCGCATGATCCATTTTACTGCTTCCCAATGATCTTTGCCAGGATTAGACAAAAATCTGCTTACCACACCAACTGCATGTGTAGTATCTAGTCGAGTACATTCCATGGCATACATCAAACTACCAACTGCTGAAGAGTAGGGAACTACTTCCATTTTCTTCTTTCTTCACTAGTCGAATGACATGATCTTTTGGTGATTTTGAGATGATCACCAAGAGGTGAGCTAACTGACTTAGCTCCTTTCATACTGAACCTTTCAAGTACCCGCTCAATATATTTTTCCTGTGATAGCCACAACCTCTTAGACTTTCTGTCCCGAACTATCTCCATGCCCAAGATTTGTTTAGCGATCCCCAAATCCTCCATATCAAATGACTTATGCAAGGCTTCTTTCAATTTAAACCTGCATCCTGACCAACTATAAGCATGTCATCGACATAAAGCAGTAAAATAATAAACTTGTCACCTGGAAAAGATCTGATGTAAACACAAGAATCTGAAGTCGTCCTCGTGTACTCCAGACTCGCCATAAAAGCATCAAACTTTTTGTACCATTGTCTTGGTGCTTGCTTGAGCCCGTACAAACTCTTCTTCAATTTGCACACAATGTGTTCTTTCCCCTTATGTTCAAAACCTTCCGATTGCAATATATAAATCTCTTCCTCTAAGTCAACATGTAGGAAGGCAGTCTTCACATCAAGTTGTTCCATTTCCAAATCTTGACTAGCTACTAAACCCAAAACAACTCTGATAGATGTCATTTTGACGACAGGAGAAAAGATCTCATCAAAATCAACACCATATTTCTGCCTAAAGCCTTTAACAACCAATCGAGCCTTGTACTTCATCATATCACCATTGCTGTCTCGTTTGATTTTGTATACCCATTTGTTCCTCAATGCTTTTCTACCCTTAGGAAGATTCACTAACTCATATGTATCATTCTTTTTTCAAAGAATTCATCTCTTCTGTCATTGCTTTCATCTAATGAATCTGTGCCTCTGAAAGACTTTTCGGCTCTCCATCAGTGGTAAGCAAAATATAGTCAGAAGTAGGATACCTAGAAGATGGTATGTGCTTTCTAGTAGACCTCATAACATGTGATTCTTCATCTAGAATCTGCTCATCCTAATTAGCAATCTCATCAACAGGCATATCACCATGAGCAATGTCATCAACATCATCAGCAGGAACTATATTATCTCCAACAATAGGCCATGGTGTTGGAGACATGAGATCAGAAACAACTGCAGTCACTTTCTTAGGCTGCTCAACTTTATTAAAGTCATCAATCGTCTGGTCTTCATGAAAAATCACATCTCTATTTCTCACGGTCATCTTTTTCTCTGGATCCCACAATTTGTAACTAAATTGTTCATCACCATATCCAAGAAAAATACATGGAGTACCTCTACCATCAAGCTTTGACCTATGTTCCTTAGGCACGTGCACAAATGCCTTGCACCCAAACACTTTCAAATGAGAGTAAGATATATCTTTACCACTCCACACTATTTCTGGAATATCAAAATTTAAAAGAACAGAAGGAGATCTATTGATCAAGTAATAAGCAGTTTGAACTGCTTCACCCCAAAAAAACTTTAGGTAGCTTGGCTGCCTTCAACATGCATCTAACTCTATCAAGAATGGTACGGTTAATTCTTTCTGCCACACCATTATGTTGAGGAGTACTAGATTCTGTGAACTCATGTCGAATCCCAAATTTTAAGCAATACTCCCTAAACTCATGTGAAGTATATTCTCCACCATTATTCGTTCTGAGGCCTTTCAAAGGCTTCCCTGTTTCTCTTTCTACCATAGTATGAAACTGCTGAAAACACTGAAACACTTGGTCCTTAGATTTCAGAAGATATACCCATAGTTTCTTAGAAGCATCGTCAACAAAGGTAACAAAATATTTGTTTCTACCCAAAGAAACCACATCACCAGGAGAGCACACATCACAATGTACTAGTTCTAAAATATCATATTTTCTTCTAAAAGAGCCACTAAAAGAAACTCTATGTTGTTTACCATGTAAACAATGATCACATCGGTTTAGAGACATACCATTGGCTAAGGGAATGAATGTCTTCTTAGCCAGAACTTGCAATCCCCTTTCACTCATATGCCCGAGCCTCTTGTGCCAAAGCTCGGGAGAAGAATCTTCAATTGCATTCAACCCATTTTTACAAGCTTTCCCATAAGTCTTGTATAGCGTGCAACAAGCTTTCCCTCTAGCAATAACCAAAGAGCCTTTTGACAATTTCCATTTCAAATCATCGAAGCTGTTGTGATAACCCTGCCGATCAAGATCATTAACTGAAATTAGATTAAGGCGCATATCAGGAATGTGCCTCACATCTTTCAACATCAAGGTGCAGCCAACATCTGTTTGCAAGTGAATGTTACCAATCTCTACAATCTTAGATTGACTAGTATTTCCCATTTTCATGACACCAAAATCACCCACTGTGTAATTAGCAAACAAATCTATGTTTGAAGAAACATGGTAAGAAGCACCGCTATCAACAATCCATTCATTACTAGGACCACCTATGTGTAGGCACTCCTGCTCTCCATAAGAGAGTATATCATCACCATCAGATACAACAGTTGTAGTGTTCTTGTCATCTTATTTCTTCTGATTACTACCTTCATTTTGCTCTCTCAACCAAACTCGACAATTTCTTTTAATATGACCTTGTTTCCCACAATGGTAACAAACAACTTTTTGTTTTTGATTTTGATCTACCTCTTGACTTGCTATAACCTCTTTGCCATCTATTCTCGTTTCTTCCTCTATCTTCTGTAACAAGAGTCTGTGCATGATCTGAACCCGTACGTATACCTGCAGATTTTCTTCTTGTTTCCTCATTCTGCATACTGTCTTTTACAAAGTCCATAGTCAAAACACCATCAGCAGCAGAGTTACTGACAGTCACAACAAATGTCTCCCAACTATCTGGCAAAGAACTCAAAATTAACAAAGCCTGCAATTCTTCTTCAAGAATTATATCCATAGTATCTAATTGATTTATGATATTTTGAAAATTGTTCAAATGCTCTGTCACACTCATGCCTTCTTTATATTTCACGTTGACCAAGTCTCTAATTAAAAAAGACTTCTTAGATGCAGTTTTCTTCTCAAACATAGACTCTAATTTTGACCACAATTTATTAGCATTAGTCTCTTGTGCCACATGATGAAATACACTATTATCTACCAATTGTCTGATAGTCCCAACAGCTTTTATATTCTGAGTATACCATTGTTTTTCTGTTATGTCAACTGGTTTAGCCTCATCACCCTCAATAGGTTCATGCAGATCCTAAAATAAAGGATATCCTCCATTCTAGGCTTCCAAGTTACCTAATTATAATTGGTCAGTCTAATCATAGCACTACCAACCGGTTCCTCCATTTTAATCCACACAACCCAACTTGGTCTCTAATACCACTGTTAGGGAAAAAACTAGATGATGTACAAATGTATCAAAATATTTTTTTCTCTTTTTACTGTGCAATTAAAATGAATGTTATCAACTCAACCCAAGCAATATAAATATCAGAATAATAAATAAAGCTAGACAACACCAGAATTATTCTTTAACATCGTAAAACCCTTTAAGATAAAAAGAAAATCGACGGGGCAAACTGATAGTAATCCACTATCAACCAAATGAATATTACAATGTTTCTTCTCTAGATTTATGCTATAAATCAAGAGGTAATCCAACACACCAAATAATTAACACCATATTGGCTTACTACAATAATCATCATCTAACACAATAGATGGAACCCCAAAAATATAAAGCCAATAAAAGAGAGAAAGATCTCACCAAACAATGAATGGTAGAATACAAAAGATGAAGAAAAAAGTCCAAAAAATTTGTACTAAAAAAAAATTTGTGCCCAAATTTTTCTTTGCCTAATAATTGTTTTTCTTCCTCCTTTAATTTCTCTACTTGTGATTTTTCTTCACTAGTGTTGTAAATCAAGAAACCAAGAAACAGCCACTGCATGTATATCTTTCCTTGCCTGTTCATGTGTATATATCTATTTCTTCCCCTGTTGCTGCATATATATCTTTTGTCCCAGGAAGAAAACAAATTCCAATCAAATTGGAATTCTTTGACCAAAATTGCAAGCTTGGTCCTTAGGCTTTAATTAGAGTTTCACTTAAATCTAAAACTATTTAATTCTCATGGGCTGGACCCATTTAATTAAAAATAAACAATTGGGTCGAATAATTAAAACCCAACAATTCGGACTTTAATACTAAGCTCGGTATCCTGCTATTTTATAGATTTTCTACTTAATTTAGTATATTTTCTTTTCAATTTCAGTTTTGATCCCGTTTATAAGCAAGTGTGGAAGAATGGATGAAAATAACAAAAAATTGGAAGATGTTTAAGAAGTACGATGATCAAATTGCACTCAACTGAAGCTTGAAAGACTAAATTCTAAAAAGAAGCCAAAATTCTAAAAATTATCCTTCTCCTTTAAGTTCGTGCTTATTGATTGGATTTAGAGGGAATTTCTCGATGGGGATTCTTATTTATAAACATGTTATCATAAACTTTGTTTTAGAAGAGAGATTTTGCAAGATCATAGCCAAAGAAATATGTTTTTTTTTATAGAGAATTATCCAATATGCTGTAATATTATGGAAAATTATTGATGACTGTTGTTGATTTAATTTGTAAAAGAACACATCAATTACAAGTGATAAGTACAGTTTGTGCACTTATTTAGACTTTAATATTAAGCTTGTGCCCAATTATTTTATAGATTTTTTAGTTAATTTAGTGTATTTTCTTTTTTATTTCAATTTTGGACCCGTTTATAAGTAAGTGGAGAAGAATTGATGAAAGAGCAACAAATTGGAAGATGTTTAGGAAGTACGAGGATCAAATTGCACTTAATTGAAGCTTGAAAGACCACATCGGAAGTTATTGAAAGTTTTGAGGACTAAAGATGCCAAAATCTAAAGTTGGAGGACTAACTGGCGCAAAATGGAAACTTTAAGTTGGGCGACCACCATCCTTGAAGTTGGGCAGCAGTACGTTTTCTCCTTTACCTGGGCGATCGCCCGCGCCTAGTGCAATTTTACAGCAGCGGAATTTTTACCTTTTTTTAGTTCGACTCCAATTAGCAAACCTTTTTAGCCACAATTTTGAGGATTTTTATCTTTTGGGACATGGAGGATAGCTATAAATAAGGAATATTAACTCTAATTTAGGGTTGTTAATTATTGGGAGATTTCAAAAAGAGAAACAAGAAACAAAGATTGAACGAATATCAAAATCCATTCTTTCGTGTTTTCTTCTTATCCAGGTGATGGATTTTATATTTTATTTTTGTTTTATTTTTCTTAGTATGATATGATAAATTCGTCTTGTGTTAGGATTACGAAGAAAATTGTAGTATGATTCTTCAGTTTGGAAATTTTATTTTTGACGATATGCATTAATAATGATTGTATGATTTTGTGATTTGTTTTACTATCGAGAGATTGCAAATAGACTAGACATAATTTTAATTGTCGTAAATTATGATAGAGTGTAGATATATACTGCTATGCTTGACGTAATCTTTAATTACCCATTGCAACTTAATTTATTTTTATGTATTTACATTCGTCATAGAGATATAGTTGGGTCATGCATAAGAATATGTTTGAATTTATTCGAGAGAGATTATTGAATAATGTAGGGGTATTGATTGTCATAACTGATCTATATTGTCAAATTCAATAATCTAGATAAATGAATTAACTACTACAAGAGAATTCGGGATCATAGTACTTTTTTTTCCGATATTTAAAGTAATTTAGTGTGAACTTAATATTTTATTTGTTTAAATTATAATTAGTTAATTCTTTTTATTTAATACTTTCATTTCTTAGGTACCCAAACTTCAAAAGTTAAATTGATTTAGTTAAGGTTAATTTAATTGTGTTGCGCTATCTAAATTCATGTGGGTACGATATTTGGACTCTAAAATCCACTTTTATAACTTATGCAATTCGTACACTTGTGAAATAAAAATATTGCTAACAAGTTTTTGGCACCGTTGCCGGAGATTTTGTTCTAGTTCTTTCTCAATTATTTTAGCACTAATTTGAACTTTATTGTTTTATTATTTTTCAATTTAATTCAGTGTTTAAATTGTTTCTTTTCAGACATTTGAATGCGAAGCGTGAGACACGGGTCTCTAATTACAGCTGATCCAGAAATCGAACACACTTTCCATCCTAAGCAAAGAAAAGGAAGAAAGACATACCAAAAGGACAAAAAACATCAAGACACCATGAATAACAATGAAATTGCTCCGGAAGGACGAGAGAATAGAGAGATAGCAATTAATGAAGAAAATATGCTTGTGGGAGATTTTATGACTCCACAAATCATCCAGAGCCAATCTAGCATTGTCTACTCACCTTTTGGGCAGCTGAACTTCTAGTTGAAGACCATTGTTATTCATTTCTTTCAGAATGGACATCAGTTCTATGGTAGGGTCGATGAGAATCCACATACACTTGTTTCGCAATTCTTAGAAATGTGCCAATATTTCAAATATTAAGGGATCTCAGACGACGCCATCTGTTTACGTTTGTTCCCACATACTCTCTGTGAAAAAGCTCTTGAGTGGTTGGACTCACAGCCGATTGACAACATTACCACTTGGAATGATTTAGACCAAAAATTTTTGCACAAAATTCTTACCACCGATCAAAATTTCAAAGTTAAAGCATGACATGTCTATATTTCAGCAGTCAGAATCTGAATCTTTTGATGAGGCATGAAACAAATTCAAAAATATGCTAAGGATGTGCCCTCATCATGGCAATAATAAGGGCTTACAAGTTCAGTATTTTTTTGCAGGACTATTTCCTTTTTTTAAAAGCATGATAGACACTTCATCCAACGGTTTGTTATCTACCAAAACTATTGTTGAAAATTTAGAGCTGTTTGAAAGAGTAGCTACCACCACCACCACCACCACCACCACCATGTTTGGTAAATTCATGGAGAAAACTGAACAGTACAGTTCATGAGAAAGATGGAGAGCACTCTTCAAAATCAGGACGTGTCAATAAAGAATTTGGAGACACATCGGGTCGATGGTAGTCTCTATATCAGGCAGAGCACCGGGTACTTTGCTAAGTAATACAAAGGTGAATCCCAAGGAACATATTAAAGCTATTACTACTAGAATTGCGGTTCAGTTACCAGAGATTTAAGTTAAAAGACCAGTTGCAGATAAAGAAAAGGTACCATCCACTGATGATGAGCACGTGGAACAGACTGAGCAGATAGTAGATATATCTATTAATCAACGTTCAGGTATACCACAGGTTAAGGCAACCATTCATATCAAACCGTATGAGCCTTCTATCCCATTTCCTCAATGACTACAAAAGTACAAGTTGGAAAAACAGTTCGCAAAATTTCTTGAGATCTTCAAAAAGCTACACATGAACATTCATTTTCCATATTCACTTGCTTAGATGCCCAATTATGCGAAGTTCATGAAAGATATTCTATCAAATAAACATAAGATGAAGGAACTTGAGGTGGTGATGTTGACAGAGGAGTGTAGTGCTATTTTACAAAATAAACTACCTCCTAAAATAAAAGATCCGTGGAGTTTTACAATACCTTGCAACATTGGATATTATTGTTTTGAAAAAGCTTTATGCTATTTAGGTGCAAATATTAACTTGATGCTACTTTCTATTTTCAGGAAATTAGGTTTGGGAGAGGCTAAAGCAACTATGGTGACTCTATAGCTAGCTGATCGGTCTATCAAACATTCAAGAGGAATTGTTGAAGATATTCTAGTAAAAGTGGACAAATTTATCTTTTCAGCTGAATTTTTTATTCTTGACATGGAGGAGGATAGAGATGTGCCACTTCTTTTAAGCCGACCATTCCTAGCTAGCTCTTATTGATGTGCAAAAAGACCAGCTGATTTTGATAGTTGCTTTAAAATTGATGTGATTGACACATCAGTTCATGAAGCTTTTCAACTAAATAATCTATCATATCGATTGGAGGCCTGTATTGTGCATTCTCAATCCACTCACATTAATTCTGGTGAGATTGAGATGTGTGCAAGGTATCTTGAAGCTAATCTTCCATATAGAGGCATACCACATTTTGAGGAGTTGGGGACACGAGTTCTACAAAGCCTTTGACTTCCGTTCAGCAGCTTCCTAAAATAGAGCTCAAGCAGTTGCCATCTCATTTCTATTATGCTTATTTGGGAGAATCCTCTACACTGTATGTGATAATTGCAAATTCTATTAGTTAGCTTGAAGAGGAAAAATTGCTTTGAGTGCTCACAGAACACAAGATAGCTATTAGATGGTCTATGCTGACATCAAGAGCATCAACCCTACACTTTGCATGCATAAAATTCTCAAGGAGGAGAATTTTAGACCAAGTGTTGACAGTTAGAAGAGATTGAATCCTAATATGAAAGAAGTGATCAGCACAGAGGTATTGAAACTTTTAGATACATGGATTATCTTTCCAATCTCAAATAGTGCATGTGTGAGCCCAATTTAGGCAGTGCCAAAGAAGAGTAGTATCACAGTAGTTCAGAATGAAAAGAATGAATTGATTCCGACAAGAACAATCACGGGATTGAGAGTTTGTATTGACAACCGCAAATTCAACACAGCTACTAAGAAGGATCACTTTTCCCTTTTATTTATTAATCAAATGTTGGAAAGACTATCTGGACACTCCTATTATTGCTTTCTAGATGGATACTCTGGATATAGTCAGATTGTAATTGCATTTGAAGATCAAGAGAATACTACATTCACGTGCCCCTGTGGTACCCTTACATACCATAGGATGTCTTTTTGTTTATGCAATGCTCCTGCCACTTTTTAGCATTGCATGATGGCCATATTCTCTGATATGGTGGAGAGGTTTATTGAAGTATTCATGGACGACTTCTTAGTGTTTGGCTCATCTTTTGAAGCACTTGTACTTGGTTTTGTAGCAGTGTGAGAAAACTAATCTAGTACTTAACTGGGAAAAGTGTCACTTCATGGTTCAAGAGGGTATTGTGTTGGGACATCGAATTTCAGCTAAGGTCATCGAAGTTAATAAGAAAAAGATTCAGGTTATTGAGAAATTACCACCACCAACCTCTGTTAAAGGTGTTCACATCTTTCTTGGGCATGCTGAGTTCTACCATTGCTTCATCAAAGACTTCTCTAAGATCACAAAACTGGTGTGCACTTTGCTGGTCAAGGATGTATCCTTTGTCTTCTCTGAAGAGTGTTCATTGGCATTCAACACTCTAAAGAGAAGCTAATTTCAGCACCTGTGACAATTGCACAGCAGATTGGAGTCTACCGTTTGAATTGATGTGTGATGCAAGTGACTATGCAGTGGGAGTAGTGTTGGGGCAACGAAAATATAAGATTTTTCATGTGATACTATAACGTCCCAAAAAATTTAGAATTTTGTTTCGGGCTAAGTAAAATTCTTAGCAAATAATTGTGGCCACATGTCCGTCCAAAGTCCAAACAGGGTCCAATAATAATAAACGATCCGAGTCCACTAGACAAAATATCCAACAATTTTTGAATTTTATCTAATTAATTAATTAATTATATTTATTTTCTAAAAAAGGAGAAGAATGGTAAGATATTTTAAATTATGGTATTTTTACCATATGAAAACATTACCAAAATCCAAAAAGGTAAGTGCTTGCAAGAGGATGGAATAAATCCCAAAAATCCTCAATTTTTTCCTTCCCCTTTCCCTTTCTCTCTAGAACTTGGCCCCTTCCTTTTCTTTTCACCAAAAACGCCCCCTCCCCTCTAGTATACACACTTAAGTCATTTTTACAAAGAGAGAAAAGAGAAGAAAAGAGAAGAAGGAGGAGGAAAGAAGAAATATTTTTCAAAAAGGTTTTCATCATTTTTCAAGAAGCAAGGTAGGAATATTTTTATTCAAGTGATTTAAATCCCTTTATGTCTTGTAATTATGTGTGTGCTATGCTATATGATTTAATGTTTATGGCCATCCGGATATGAATGTAGTTTGTTCCTTTGGAATGAACAAGATATGATGTTCATCCTACTTTGGATGTAAATGAAGAATGTTTATGGTTTTAAATCCTTTAGGATTAAACATAAGAAATAATATTATTGGTTTTAAATCATTCGGGATTATACCTATGAAAGAATTTAAGGTTTCGACCCTTTGAGCTCACCGAAATATGAATGTTAGCATGGTTTACTTACATTTAATATCAATATATAAATTGAGATTTGCATATTTATAAATGATGATATATTCCAATTGAGTTTTCTCTAAACTCACCATTCTCCCATTTTTAAATTGATTGTAGGGTTGGATGAAGGCTCGATGATGAAGGGATTGAGCCATGGGAAAAGAGATTTCGGTCAAGAAGATGAATAAATGACAATTGTGTTATATTGTTATGATTTCTGAATTTTATATGTTATAAGATATTTTTGATATGATTGTTAATTTTTAATGTGGCATGAACTTGTTTGGAACCCTATATATGATATTTTTAAACTTGATGAATGTTAGAGGATGCCTAAAGAGATTAATGTTGGCCGAGATGTTAATGAATGGTAGACTTCAGGTTTTGGGACTAAATTTGGTGGGATTGATGACGTATCAATTTTGGTCCTTTGAAATGTGGAATCACCTCGTTCAGATGTGTGTAGAGCAAGATATGCAAGTTTTGGTGATGATGGACAGTTCTACTCGGGAATCTGTCTTCCATGTTTTAGAGGTTGATTTGGAGACCTTACATATTTTATTAAATTTTAAATTTTGGATATGAGTTAATATATTATGTTATGTTTTCTCCCTAAAAATATTAAAAATTTTCAAGGCCTTTGATAGAGAAAAATTTGGGATTTAAAATGAGTCTTAAAGCTGTCTAGCTTCTGTTTCTCATATACTTTGATTCCCTTTTGATGACCTTAACCATTTCCTAAAATTGTGAAATTTTAGTATGTATTAGATGGATGAGTTATGATTATTTGGTTAAAACTTCATAAGCTTTTATGACCTTTGGGTTGCTCGTTTTAGTGTATAAGAAATAAAGGACAGTAAACTTATATTACAATTAGGTATACTAGATGTTTGGACTTTCAATAAAATCCTCTAAGGGTTGATAACCTCGATTTTAAAGCCCATATTGTTGATAAGTTCATATTTGTAAAATATTTGAATAATATCTAGAATTTTGCAAGGTAAGAATAGGAGAGACGCATCGAAGCCTCGTAGAGGAAGTTTTGGGGCGTCACTACTTGGTATCAGAGCCCAGAGTTTTTAAATCGGTACTGTAGACTAAGAAGAGTTTAGGAATTAATAGAGAACAAATAAAAAAAAATTATTTTGCCCTCGAGCGGTCCTCGGACCGCTCGAGCGAACATTGTTCATTAAGTATATGATGATTTCTTGTATTACCAAAATGTGGTCATGAATACATTCAAGTTTGTATTCTATTGGTAATAAAGAAAAATTTAAAATGTAAAGATTCTCCATGGCTATCCTACTTCATCTGACAACTACCATCCTCAAACCCTCAGGTATGATTTTAATTGGGACATGAAAGAATTATTTCAAAGTCTTCTAGCATTGATTTTGCTAAGTTGAATTGAATAAAATTATAATTTTTGCAAATAATAGAATGCTATTTATTTTAATTGAAAATTTCTTAAATTTCTTTGGACTTATGTTGGACTGGACTTTGGATAAGATAGGTAAAGTGAGATATACCACCAGAAAGTCTATATGTTTTCTGCGTCACCTAGGACCAAAAGCCTTAGCGTTGCGAGCCTATGAGAACTTCGATTTCTACATGCCCATGCCTCAACACACTGAGAAATTCCTTCATTTGTGGTGAAATGCAACGAGACATGGGAATAGTATTAGTAACATCGAATCTATCGATCACCTTTTGCGTACCTTTACCCCATCTGGAGTAGAGAGGGGAAATTTTATCAAAAACAAAATGTTGAAAGAAGATCCAAACCATATCGACGTCGATACATATTGCTATACCCTAATTAACTGTCATGAAGATTATGTGAATGGGAAATTTTTAAGTAATGAAGAAGACTCAGACATGGAATCAGAGACCTCCGTCAATCAACCAACACCCAATCGTGAAGAAGAATTAGATTAGGTGCCATTTTATTAATTTCCATATGTTATTCCCTTCAGACATTCCTTGAGAGCACTTTCTAGATTGCAGTTGTAATCTAATTTTGCTCTTACTACTTTCCATATTATTATTTGTTTCCAAACCATATCGACATTGAAACATTTTGCTAATAGGAGCGAAAATTTGAATGGTTATTAAAGTATGCTCTTCACTTTGTTAATACTGAAGCTAAAAAGATCAAAAGATTTGAGTAAAGATTGAGTACAGACATAATCTTAATTCTCTTGTCCACTAACATCACTTCTTATCGAGAAGTGCTAGCTCGGGCCAAGAAAGTTTAGTACCATTAAGCCAGTTCAGATCAGCCTATCCCTCAAAATAAGGATTTTACTGAGAAGAGAAAGTGGAGTGGACAGGAAAAAAAAAAAGTAAAATGGCAATAAAAGAAGCCGAATACCGGATCCAACAACGCCAAACCAGGAGCCTACACTCCTCCCTGCCCAAAATATAACAAGACTCACCTAGGAGAGTGCTTGTTTGGGATAAACGTATGCTACTAGTGTGGAAAACTGGGTCATATGATCATGAATTGTCCAGAACCACCCAAAAGAAGAGATGTGAAGGAGAAAGAATGAGATAGAAACAAGGATAAGAATGGAAATAGGCGAGTGTTTTCTCTTACCCAGCAAGAAGCAGACGAGAATGCCAATGTGATAGCAGGTACACTTATATTGTCACATTTTCCTGCTTACGTGATTTTTGATTCTGGAGCAACGTATTCTTTCATCTCTGCATCTTTTTTCACTAAGGCTAGGCTTGCATGTGATAAATCGGCTAGTACACTAGAGGTTAGCATCCCTTCAGGCGAGTTGCTTTTTACGAATCAAGTAGCTAAATCAGTTAAGATAGAGATTGGAAAGAAAGTACTAGAAGCAGATTTGTACATCCTAGAAATAGAGGCTTTGACGTAATCCTAGGCATAGATTGGTTAGGACGTAACCACGCGTTGATCCAATGCCACGAAATGGAGGTAGTACTTCATAAACCAGGAGAAGATAAGTTTTGTTTCTCAGGGACGAAAAGGTCAGGTAAAGGAAAATCTTTCAGTGCTTTAGGTAAATCCCAACCAGAGGTAACTATTGATGACAGAGAGGTGATACGGGAATTTCTCCATGTGAAGATCTACCAGGGATTCCACCAGACAGGCAATTGGAGTTCACGATTGACTTAGTTCCTAGAGCAGCACCGATGTCTAAAGCACATTATAGAATGGCACCAAAGGAATTATAAGAACTAAAGTCTCAACTTTAAGAATTGTTGGATATAGGTTTTATCTGACGAAGTGTGTCACCGTGGGGTGCACCAGTTCTTTTTGTGAAGAAGAATGATGGAACGATGAGAATGTGCATTGACTATCGAGAATTAAATTAGTTGACGATAAAGAATAAGTACCCTCTTCCAAGGATTGAAGATTTGTTTGATCAACTGAGAGGATCAAAAGTTTTCTCTAAGATTGACTTGAGATCCGGGTACCATCAATTGAAGATTAAGGCTAGCGACATATCGAAAATAGCTTTTCAAACTCGTTATGGGCATTACGAGTTTGTGGTTATGCCGAATGCACAAGCAGTGTTCATGGACCTAATGAACAAAGTGTTTCATGAATTCTTGGGCAAGTTCGTCATAGTCTTCATCGATGACATCTTGGTATATTTTGAGATTCGTGAACAACATGAAGAACACCTCAGAATAGTGTTGGAGATATTAAGAAAGGAAAACTTGTATGCCAAATTCAAGAAGTGCGAATTTTGGCTAGATCGAGTAGGTTTTCTTGGGCAAGTAGTTATGACCCAATTGATTGAAGTCGACCCAACCAAAGTGGAAGCAGTAACGAATTTGAACCGACAACCAATGCTGGAGAAGTACGCAATTTCTTAGGGTTAGTTGGTTATTATCGAAGATTTATAGAAGGTTTCTCAAAAATTGCTAGATCGTTAACTCAGTTAACCAGGAAAGGAGTAAAGTTTCAGTGGGATGACAAATGTGAACAAAGTTTTCAAGAACTTAAGCAACGTTTTAGTCACAGCTCTAGTACTGGCAGTACCAGAAGGATTAGAAAGATTTGTCATTTACAACGATGCATCCAAACTAGGTTTGGGATGTGTGCTTATGCAGCATGGGAGAGTTATCGCCTATGCTGCAAGACAACTAAAACCGTATGAACAAAATTATCCAACGCATGACCTAGAATTGGCTGTAGTAGTTCACGTCTTAAATATATGTCGTCACTATCTGCATGGTTGCAAGTGTGATATTTATACGGACCATAAGAGTCTCAAGTATTTCTTCACCCAGAAGGAGTTGAATATGAGACAACGAAGATGGTTGGGGTTAGTGAAGGACTTAAGCAAACATCGTGGCTGATGCCTTAAGTAGAAAGACAGTAGGTCAGTCGACGTCGATAATCACAGTATATGAACAACTAGTAAGGGACTTCGAGAGACTACAGTTAGAAGTTTTAGCACCATCGAGTAAAGATACTACAAGAATAACGTCCTTGATGATTCGACCCACTCTCAGAGATCGAATTCGAGAAGCACAAGATAATGACCCTTTTTTGCAAAAGATCAAGATCGAAGTTGGTACAGATAAACGCAAGGATTTTAGTTTGAATAAAGACGGTGCACTTATGTTCAAAGGAAGATTATCGATACAATTCAGGCTATCGATACAATAAGAGCTAGAATAAAATCTGCACAGGATCGACAGAAAAGCTATGCAGATAAAAGAAGGAAAGTTTTAGAATTCGAAGTTGGCGAAAAGGTTTTCCTTAAGGTTGCACTAATGAAAGGCGTTCTCCGTTTCGGTAAGAAAGGAAAGTTAAGACCTAGGTTCATCAGACCTTTTGAAATACTTGAGAGAATTGGTAATGTCGCTTACTGTCTCGCTTTGCCTCCAGAACTCTCAACAGTGCATAATGTCTTCCATGTGTGGCGCCCCAAAACCTCCTCTACGAGGCCTCAGTTCGTCTCTCATCTTCTTACCATTCTAGAGTTCGAAAGTAAACTAAAATTTTGCGAAATTCTAGGCATTGTTCAAATAGTTTACAAATGTGAACTTATCAACCACATGGGCTCTAAAATGGAGGTTTATCAACCCTTAGAGGATTTCATTGAAAGTTTAAACCTCTAGTGTACCTAATTGTAACAAAAGATTAATGCCCTTTATTTCTTATATACTCAAATGAGCAACTCAAAGGTCATAAAAGCTTATGAAGTTTTAATCAAATAATCATAACTCATCCATCAAACACATACTAAAATTTCACAATTTTAGGAAATGGTTAAGGTTATCAAAAGGGAATCAAAGTATACAAGAAACATAAGCTAGACAGCTTTCAGACTCATTTTAAATCCCGAATTTTCCCTATCAAAAGGGCTTGAAAAATTATAATATTTTTAGGGATAAAACATAACATAACATATTAAATCATATCCAAAATTTAGAATTTAATAAAATATGTAAAGTCTCCAATTCAACTTCTAAAACAAGGAAGGCAGATTCTCGAGTAGAATTGTCCATCGTCACCAAAACTTACATATCCTGCTCTACAGACATCCGAACGAGGTGATTCCAAGTTTCAAAGGACCGAAATTGATGGGTCATCAATCCCACCAAATTTCATCCCAAAACCTGAAGTATACCATTCAGAACGTCCGTTTGAAACTGGACTTGCAAGCTGGAATTTCTGGACAGGTTACATCTTGGTCAACATTAAACCCTTTTAAACATTCTCTAACATTCATCAAGTTTAAAATATCATTTCATAGAGTTTCCAACAAGTTCATGCCACATTAGAAATTAACAATCTTATCAAAAACATCATTTAACATGTAAAATTCAGAAATCATAACATCATAAGAAATTGACATTTATTCGTCTTCTTGCCCGAAATCTCCTTTCCTTTTCCCATGGCTCAATCCCTTCACCATCAAGCCTTCATCCAACCCTACAATCAATCTAAGAATGGGAGAAAGGGTGAGTTTGGAGAAAACTCAATAGGAATATCATCATTTATAAATATATGCAAATCCCAATATATGTATCGCAATTAAATGCAAGTATACCATGCTAACATTTATATTCCGGTGAGCTCAAAGGGTCGAAACCCTAAATTCATTCGTAGGTTTAATCCCGAAGGATTTAAAACCAAACATTCTTTCTTAGGTTTAATCCCAAAGGATTAAAAACCATAAACATTCTTCAATTTCATCCAAAGTAGGATAAACATTCATTCTTGTTCATTCCAAAGGAATAAACTACATTCATATCCGGATGGCCATAAACATTAAATCATATAACATAGCATACACATGATTACAATACATAAAGGGATTTAAATCAACTTGCATAAATATTCCTACCTTATTTCTTGAAAAAGAATGAAAAACCTTTGTAAATATCTCTTCTTTTCTTCCTTCTTCTTTTCTTTTCTTTCTTCTTCTCTTTTCTTTCTTTGTAAAAATGGCTTAAGTGTGTAAGTGAAAAGGAAGAGAAAGAGGGGAGGGGGGCAAAATTTTGAGAAGGGGGGGGGGGGGGCAATGAATTTTGGGGTTTTGGGGTTTATTCCATTCTCTTGCAAGCACTTACCAAATTTGGAAAATGGTAAGTTTTTGATAATGTAAAAATACCATAGTTTTAAATATCTTGCAAATCTTGCCTTTTAAATAAAAATAATTATAATTAATTAATTTAAATAACAAATTAAATAAATCTCAAAAATCCTTAGATATTTTCTTTAGTGGACTCGGGTCGATTATTATTATTGGACCCCGTTTGGACTTTGGACGGACATGTGGCCATAACTATTTGTTAAGAAATTTACTTAGCCCTAAATAAAATTCTAAATTTTTGGGGCGTTACACCATGTGTCTATGATTAGAAAATATGTTTATGACCCTGGACATGTGGTAGACTATCAGTCTTTGAAAATGCAAAAGGATCTAACCTATGAGGAGACTCCAATCTATATTTCAGTCAGAAATGTTCATGTTTTGAGAAATTGAGAAGTGCCGTTAGTCAAAGTTCAATGGAGAAATCATGGAGTGGATGAGGCCACTTGGGAGAAAGAAGAATAGATCAAAGCCAAGTACCCCTCGTTGTTTCCATCATAATGTAAATTTCGAGGACGAATTTTTTATAAGGAGTAGAGGATGTAACACCCCAAAAAATTTAAAATTTTATTTCGGGTTAGGTAAAATTCGTAGCAAATAATTGTGGCCACATGTCCGTCTAAAGTCCAAACGAGGTCCAATAATAATAAACGACCCGAGTCCACTAGATAAAATATTCAATAATTTTTCAGTTTTATCGAATTAATTAATTAATTAAAATTATTTTCTAAAAAAGGAGGATAATGGTAAGATATTTTAAATTATGGTATTTTTACCATATCAAAACCTTACCAAAATTCAAAAAGGTAAGTGCTTGCAAGAAGATGGAATAAACTTCAAAAATCTTCAATTTTTCCCTTCCACTTTCCCTTTCTCCCTAGAACTCGGCACCTCCCTTTTCCTTTCACAAAAAACGCCCCTACCCTCTAGTATACACACTTGAGCTATTTTTACAAAGAGAGAAAAGAGAACAAAAGAGAAGAAGAAGAAAAGAGAAGGATGAGGACGAAAAAATAAATATTTTTCAAAAAGGTTTTCATTTTTTTTCAAGAAGCAAGGTAGGAATATTTTTATGCAAGTGATTTAAATCCTTTTATGTATTGCAATTATGTGTATGTTATGCTATATTATTTAATGTTTATGGCCATCTGGATATGAATGTAGTTTGTTTCTTTGGAATGAACAAGATATGATGTTCATCCTACTTTGGATGTAAATGAAGAATGTTTATGGTTTTAAATCCTTTGGGATTAAACCTAAGAAAGAATGTTATTGGTTTTAAATCCTTCGGGATTAAAACTATGAAAGAATTTAGGATTTTGACCCTTTGAGCCACCGGAATATGAATGTTAGCATGGTTTACTTACATTTAATTTTAATATATAAATTGGGATTTGCATATTTATAAATGATGATATTCTTATTGAGTTTTTCTCAAACTCACCCTTCTTTCTTTCTTAGATTTATTGTAGAGTTAGATGAAGGCTTGATGATGAAGGGATTGAGCCATGGGAAAAGAGATTTTGGTCAAGAAAATGACAATTGTGTTATATTTTTATGATTTCTGAATTTTATATGTTATAAAATGTTTTTGTTATGATTTTTAATTTTTAATGTGGCATGAACTTGTTTGGAACCCTATAAATTATATTTTTAAACTTGATGAATGTTAGAGGATGCTTAAAGGGATTAACGTTGGCTGATATGTAACTGTCCAGAATTTTTAGCTTGCAAGTCCAGTTTCAAATGGACTTTCTGAATGGTATACTTCATTTTGTGGGACGAAATTTGGTGGAATTGATGAACTATCAATTTTGGTCCTTTGAAACTTGGAATCACCTCATTCGGATGTCTGTAGAGCAAGATATACAAGTTTTGGTGACGATGGACAATTCTACTCGAGAATCTGCCTTCCATGTTTTAAAGGTTGATTTGGAGGCCTTACATATTTTATTAAATTCTGAATTTTAGATATGAGTTAATATATTATGTTATGTGTTATCTCTAAAAATATTAGAATTTTTCAAGGCATTTGATAGGGAAAAATTTGGGATTTAAAATGAGTCTGAAAGCTGTCTAGCTTCTATTTCTCGTATACTTTGATTCCCTTTTGATGACCTTAACCATTTCCTAAAATTGTTAAATTTTAGTATTTATTAGATGAATGAGTTTTGATTATTTGGTTAAAACTTCATACGCTTTTATGACCTTTGGGTTGCTCGTTTTAGTGTATAAGAAATAAAGGATAGTAAACTTATATTACAATTAGGTACACTAAAGGTTTAGACTTTCAATAAAATCCTCTAAGGGTTGATAACCTCGATTTTAAAGCCCATATAGTTGATAAGTTAACATTTATAAACTATTTGAATAATATCTATAATTTCACAAAATTTTTAGTTTACTTTTAGGCTTTTAAAGGTAAGAATAGGAAAGACGCACTGAAGCTTCGTAGAGGAGGTTTTGTGGCATCACAGATACACTATGCTAACAAGATATTGACTGATGCACAACTCAACTACGCCACTACTAAGAAGGAACTCCTACTTGTAGCCCATGCCTTTGATAAATTCTGATCATATCGTGTTGGATCGAAGGTGATAGTTTACATTGACCATGCTTCCTTGAAATATTTGCTGGTAAAGAAAGATGCAAAACCGTGGCTGATCCGATAGATTTTACTTCTTTAAGAATTTGATTTGGAGATAAAAGAAGAGAAAGAACTGATATTGTAGTAGCTAATCATCAATCCAGACTTGAGAAGAAGGAGCAGACCAAGATCGTGAATATTAATGAAGTTTTCCATTTGAACAGATTTTTAACTTAGAGAAAGCTACATGATATACAGATACAGTGAATTACATAGCTAAGTCCATCATCTCGCCAGATTATTCAAGTCACCAAAAGAAGAAATTCTTCTCTGACTTGAAGTACTATTTTTGGGAGGATCTCATTCTCTACAGATGGGTTCTAGATCAAATAATTAGGCGGTGTATTCCTTAAAAAGAAATTTCTCAGATACTTGAGCATTGCTACACCTCATCCTACGCTGGACACTTTAGTGCATCTAAAACATCTGTTAAAATTCTACAGTCCAGGTTCTATTGGCCTTCACTGTTAAAAGATGTGTATATTTTTGTGAAAAACTGTGATTGATGCCAGTACATAGGGAATATCTCGAAAATGAATGAGATGACTTGATATAGAGCTTTTTGATGTGTGGAAAATTGATTTCATGGGGCCATTTTCCATCGTTATCCAATTGATTCATTTTGGTTGCAGTTGACGACGTTTTAAAATGGGTTGAATCAGTTGCATTGCCTACCAACGATGCATGGGTTGTGATAGATTTCTTGAAAAATTGCATTTTTCTTCGTTATGGCACGCCCCTAGCCATCATTAATGATGGAAGTAAACACTTTTGTAATCGTCTATTTGAGTCATTATTGGCTAAATATTGCGTTTGACATCATATTGCTATTCCCTATCATCCTCAAACTAGTGGACAAGTTGAAATCTCCAACCAAGAGTTGAAGTGAATTCTTGAGGTGACAGTTAGTTCATCAAGAAAATATTGGTCAAAGAAACTAGATGACACTTTATGGGCCTACCGAACAACTTTCAAGACTCCTATAGGCATGTCTCCCTATTGGTTAGTTTTTGAAAAATATACCACTTACCAATTGAGTTGGAGCACCAGGCGAATTGGGCAGTCAAGCAGTTGAACTTTAATTTGAAGGCAGTCGGTGAAAAGAGACTATTTTAATTAAATGATATGGATGAGTTTCGATTGGAGGCTTATGAGAATGCAAAATTTTATAAGGAACGGACCGAAAAGTGGCATGATATGCATATTCAAAGGAGAAAATTTTGAGGCTGGGCAACAAGTGTTGTTATATAATTCTCGCCTCAAGCTTTTTCTGGGCAAGTTGAGGTCACGGTGGTTGGGTCCTTACATAATCACAAAGGTCTATATATATGGGGCTATTCAGATCAACCATGAGAGCAAAGGTACGTTTAAAGTAATGGGCAGCGGTTGAAATTTTATTGGAGCGGTGGATTCTCGAAAGAAAAGTCCACCATTTATATCGCAACACCAGAATGATCACCCCAAAAAGATGAACTCTATACTATAAATTGAGCACTTAATGGGATCCCTTTCTACTTTTTCATCATAGTTATTTATAACTGCATGTAATTATAGGGAATGCATTAGATTTTAGGCACATTTTTTACTACGTTTTGGCTTTTAAGTAGTTTTTATTGCTTTTTGATTATTAAGTTCATCGTAGACTCCCTAGCACGAATATGAGCTTAGGCATATTGAAAAAATTTCAAAAATACTTTGGCACGTATCCCAGTATTTTTAAAAAATTGGTAAATTGGGCAATCACCCAGTTGTTTAACTTGGGTAGTCGTCCGAGTTACAATCTACTGGGTAGAAAGCCCAGTATACAGCCCAGATGATTGCTCAGGTAATTTTTTTTTTTTTTAATTTGAAACTCTATCCACTGTGCTATTGCCCAGTTTAACTCAAATAGTCATCCGAGTTAACCCTCTATAGGGCAGAAAGCCCAATAGATAGCCCAGTTGATCACACAGGTTTACCCAGGGGCTATCCCAGCACTTCAAAAACAACCAACATTTTTTGTGTAGAGTTAGGCAGTACCTACACAAGCACACACTCTCCCTCACAAAGGATCATCCCCAATCTCTCACATTCACACACAAATCTACCTTTATCTTCATTATACCTCACTTTATCAACATTCAAACACGATTGCTTGGCATTCCATTGCATTATTTTGACATTAGGGAAGAATTCCTCCAAGGTATGATTTCTCTTCCTCAATTCTACTTATGCTTTTGGATTGAAATTTTTTGAATTGTTCTTGATCATTGTTGGATTATGGGCTTAGATAGATGATGGATTATTAGTGTTGGTGTTGAATGATAGTTTTTGGCTTGATTTCGGATCACATTCTATTCAAAGTCAGGGTGAAAATGGAATGAATTCAAGGTGTTCGATAAAATGCCTCAATTGAAATTCTTGTACAATTAGGGAAAATCTTGAATTGGGTCATCATAACAGTCATGTAGAGCTAACGACGGCATTTATTTTCATTGAGTTGGTGTTATAAAATCGAGTTAAGCATTTAGACCAAGTTAGCACACCATGGCATGCCATAGCTAAGCACCAACAACTTCAAGTCACCAACTTCGTGCGCCTCTCGCCTACCTCTAAAAGCCTTCGTTTGACCTAAATTTTTAACATGATAGAGAATCCCCTAAGAACTTTCACGTGCTCAATGATTGCTTGGAAAAACTTCATTATTTCAAAATGGTTTCCAGTGGTGAAAGTAGTGTTTGGTCTAGGTTTGAAATAAGCAATTTAACACCTTTTATGCTAATTTGGGGAGTGTTTTGTTTAATCTTTAGTCCATAATGATGATTAATGATGCGTCTTTTATCGTCATAGGTACATTTTCGCCAAAAAGAAAGAAACCACCAACAAAAAAAGAAAAAGAAAAAGTAGGTTCAACATCTACTCGACCCCGACAAGTGAAAGATAATGTTGATAATGGGTGTATCAAACAATTTCTGGAGATAGAAGAAGAAAACACATACAACAAATGGCTTATGAAAAGGAAATTGTGGGCCTTGAGAAAGGTAATTCTGACTGACTTTCCAAAATTCTAGATGGTGAACCTCATTGAATCTTATGACTGGCAGAAGGTAGTGGGTACACCTCATTTGGCCCACCCATTATTGGTCAAAGATTTTATTGCCAATTTCAATCATGCAATCGAGGAACCAGGGGAAAACCATAAGTATAAAACATGGGTCTAAGGAAAGTGGTTTAAGTTTAGCCTCGTTGTGATAGAAAGATACTATGGGCTGATGAACGATGACATTGAGCACATACCGACCGAGCATGACATGGCACTAGTGGCTAAATTTTTATATGGAAGAGAAGATGCATGGCCTATCGAGGGACCCAAATTCTTACACAAACAACAGACAATGGCCTGTTAGTCTTCCACATTTTTGTATTCCATGATATCGACCCCATATTGCTGCACAGATTTCAATAAATTTTGGGCCTGTTTCTTGTGTCATCTAGCGAGGGGGCACAAGATTGACTTGGGGGACCATATTTTTTGCTTTATCGTCGATCTGGCATAACAATTTGAGTCTGGCCGCTCATTCATGTTTCCATGTCTCATTAGTGCCAATTTTTTAGTAAAAAGAGTATCCCTACTCCGGCATGAGGAGCCCGGCACCCCTAAAGTACCTAATAACAAACGGACAATAGAAAATTCTTTGGCTAGAAGAGTAGTAGAAAATCCAGCTCCAGCCCCTGTACCGGCGATAGAGACTGATCGCATCCTTTGTTAGGTTCTTACCTAATTGGCCGAGCAGGGTCGGACTTTGAGCTCTATTCAGTAGACGTTGGTTAGTCATGCACCGCACGTAGAAAACATGGGTATTGAAATAAACTCACTCAACGTTGCAGACACTACAATTAGAGGAGAGCAACGAACTATAAATTTCACATGTAACAATGTCAATCGCAAAATGCTCCATTTTGTGAATCGCATGGATGATATCTATAACATCATCTCTCGACCTTTAGCCTCGACCTCCCCACACCACGTATCCACTTTTGCTGGTCCATCTGATCAGCCTTTACCTTCTTCTCCATATTTTCTCCCGAAAAGTACTTGATCATTTCCTCCTTTATTTTTATTTTATTTTTGCTATTACATTGGGGACAATGTAATATTTTTCATGGATCTCTAATTTCAGCTGATTCAGAAATCAAGTGCACTTTCCATCATAGACAAAGAGAAGTAAGAAAGATACACCAAAAGATAAAAAATATCAAGCACCACAAGTAACAATGCGATTGCTTTGGCAGGATGAGAGAATAGAGAGATAGTGATTAATGAAGAAAATATGCTAGTGGGAGATTTTATGACACTGCAGATCATCTAGAGCCAATTTAGTATTGTCGACCCACCTTGTGGGCAGTTGAACTTCCAGTTGAAGACCACTGTTATTCATCTCATTTAGAATAGACATCAGTTCTGTGGCAGGGCCAACGAGAATCTACATACACATCTTTCGCGATTCTTAAAAATGTGCCAACATTTCAAATATCAAGGGATCTCAGACGACGCCATTTGTTTACATTTGTCCTACATACTCTCCGTGACAAAGCTCTTGAGTGGTTGGACTCACAGCCGATTGACAGCATCACCACTTAGAATGATTTGGCCTAAAAGTTTTGCACAAATTTTTTTCCATTGGTCAAGATATCAAAGTTAAAGCATGACATAGCTATATTTCAACAGTCAGAATCCTAATCTTTTGAAGAGGTACGGAACAAATTCAAAAATATGTTAAGGAAGTGCCCTCATCATGGCATTAGTAAGGGTTTACAAGTTCAGTATTTTTATGGAAGACTACTTCATTCTTTAAAAATTATGATAGACTCTTCATCCAACGGTTCGTTATCTACTAAGACAATTGCTCAAGCTTTAGAGTTGTTTGAAAGAGTAGCTACCACTACCACCATGTGGGCATCAGACGTAGTTCTACATAAGAAAATTGTCGAAGACACTTTCACGGCATTATCTACAAAAATAGACTCTTCAGTACACAATGTATAAGGTATGTCGTATTCAGCCAATGCGTTGCAGGTAAAAAAACTAACTTGTGAAGAATGCGGGGCTAGTCATAGTACATCATAATGCCCAATTGCAATTAGTCCATTTAGACATATGTGATCATATGAATGTGAGGACAAGACATGGAGCCTCTTATTTTATTACTTTTATAGTTGATTTCACGCAGTACGATTATGTCTATTTGATTTCTCATAAGTCGGAGGCATTAGAATGTTTTAGACAATTTTTAAATGTGGTAGAAAATCAAATAGATAGAAAGATAAAAACCTTAAAAATTGACTGAAGGCGTGAATAGTTATCCGATTAGTTCAAAGAACTATGTAATGATAACATAATTATTAGGCGATTAACTATTCCTAATACACCACAACAAAATGGTTTTGTTGAGAGAAGGAATATGACATTGATAGAAATGGTGAGGTTTATAATGGCGCAAGCTAACTTATCTATTTTCTTTTGGGGAGACGCTTTGTTAACTACGACTTACATCCTTAATAGAGTTTCCTCAAAATTGGTACCTACGACATTGTATCAGCTTTGGACAGGTAGATCACCTGATTTAAGTTGTCTTAGACCCTGGGGATTACATCATAATTCTTTATGAAAATTTGAAAAGTTGAGTCAAAGAGACAATAAATGTATCTTTATAAGATACTCAGACTAGTCTAAAGGATATGCATTTCTAGGTGAAAATCAGGATGGGACTATAACTGAGATATAGTCACGAGATGTGACATTCATTGAGAATGATTTTACTAGTAGAGGAGAAATTAAAAAGGGAGAACCTTTATTTGAATTAGATGATAGGGTTGTCTTCGATAAATCAGTTGAGGTACAGGAAGAGTCACTTCCACCTTCTGATCCAAGTGGGAGAAAATTGTCTCAAAGTGACAAGGTCACTATGGAGCTTCTACTTCGTAAGAGTACTAGGAAAAGTATGCCTAAACGTCATTTTGAAATTGAAAGACAAGATTTTCTAGTATCTCTAGAAGACGATGAAGAGCTTGAATCTGTTCATGAAGCTTCATCAAGCCCTACAAATGAAAAGTTGAAGAAAGCAATGGAAGATGAGATGAAGTCTATGGAATCTAATTAAGTATGAGACTTGATTAATCTTCCATATGGTAGGATAACTATTGGGAACAAATGGGTTCTCAAGATAAAGCGAAGGTCTCATGGGTCCATATAGAGGTATACGGCTCGCTTGGTGGCAAAAGGTTATACCCAACAAGAGGGTATAGATTATGAAGAAACGCTTTCACCAGTAGTGAGATTTACTTCTTTCGACTGCTCTTAGATATAGTGGCGTGTTTAGATTTAGAATTATATCAAATGGACGCAAAGAATGCTTTTCTCAATGGAGAATTGGATGAAGAAATCTACATGCAACAACTAGTAAGTTTCATTGAAAAAGGTCAAGAGAATAAAGTTTGTAAATTGCAAAGATCAATATATGGCCTAAAATAGTCTTCGAGACAGTGGTACTTGAGCTTTGACAAAGCTGTAATCTCATATAACTTCGTTATCATGGACGAATATCATTGTATTTATGTAAAAATGTCCAATGGAAAATTTATAATTTTATCTCTTTACGTAGATGATAACTTATTGGATGGAAATGATAAGAAGTATGTTGTGACCGTTAAGAAATGGTTGTTTTCAAATTTTGAAATGAAGGACATGGATGAAGAAAATTACATAGTGTTAAAATCCTCAGAGATCATTCTAAGAGACTTCTTTATCTGTCACAAGATTCATATATAAGGAAAATTCTTGAACGTTTCAAAATAGAGAATTGCAACCCAATTGATACTCCTATATCTAAAGGCAAAAGTCTTAGTCTACGCATGTGCCCTAAGACTCATGAAGAAAAAGAAGAAATGTCCAGAGTACCATACTCCAGTGTGATTGGGAGTTTGATGTACACTATGATGTGTACTCGCTAACATATGTGTTATACAGTTGGTCTGGTCAGTAAGTATCAGTCTAATCTTGGAAGAGAACACTAGAAAACAGTCAAGAGGATATTGAGATACTTGAAAGATACTGCTGATTATTCCTTATGTTATCAAGGAAATGATTTTTTCTTAAAAGGATACACAGATACTGACTGGGGTGGAGACTTAGATAAGCGTAAGTCAACTTCTGGATATTCATTCTTGCTTAGTAATGGCACAATCTCTTGTAGTTGCAAGAAGCAAACATGCAATTCCTTGTCTACATTCGAGGCAGAATTTGTGGCTTATGCTTCAGCACTACAAGAAGTTGTTTGGTTAAAAATATTTTTTCAGCATCTAAAAGTCCTTAGTGGTAATATGGGACCTACGTTGATTTATTGTGATAGTCAGATTGCTATTGCATATACAAAAGATCCCAAGTATCACAGTAGAACCAAACATATTGATACAAAATATAATTTTGTTAGAGACATCATAACAAAGAAAGAAGTGACTTCGCAATACATTTCTACACATAATATGGTAGTTGATCCATTTACCAAACCGATACCTAGAGATGCCTTTATGACTTATATTAAATCTCTAGGATTGTATAGAATTTAGTTATGTATATTGTAAACTCTTGAATGTCCATTCATGAACAATGCTTTGAGTTCATATATTATGTGTAATCTATTGTTGTGATTAATAGATGATTGATTTTTATGCACACATAAAGTATGTCAAACAGGTTGAGATTGGCTCACTTACACGAGTAATCGCCTCAGACAATTTTAGGTTGTGCTGGGATGAGACGAAGTGATCATGTTCTGTGCATGATCTGGTCTCCTTGATGAGATATCGAGATGAGATTACTAATATTCGTTAGACATGTTTAGTAGCCAGATCGAGTTCTCAATTAGTTTGCTTACCTGAACTAAAATCTGCACGGTATGTTTTAATTTACAAAATATGATATACGTCCTAAAATGGAAGAAAATACAGTAGCACGTGTGCTTTTACAACCAATATAGGGTAAATGAGTGAATGGATCCCTACTTCCTCGTTGGGTGAGACCCCGTGGTTTACATAACCTTATCCTTTAACTTTTGACTATTTTCTCACGATTTTATTTCATTGTTGCTACTTTAGCATGTTGCCAATAAATATGATTGATTCGGTTTGATGGAACATGTCTAGAAACGCAACTAATTTAAAGTTGAAAGATTTGAGTAGGAAAGGATAATTATTTTAACCAACATTTCTATTTGTATTCACTTATTGGATAATTGGGTTATCCATGTAGGTTTAGAACACAATTATGAATACAAGATTTAAGTAGAGAGTTCAAGTATGTTCCATAAATATTTGAGGGATTGGAAATACTTGAATTAGTGTTGGAAAATGATTTGGGGTAGAGAGAGAAATGTATTTCCTCTAATAGAGCTGCTATATATCTTTAACAGGTGTATGGCATTGTGTGCTCTTTAATAAACTCACTGGTCGCACAATCCATTTACCAATATAAAACTTTGAGATATTGAGATAAATCTAATTCATATTATATTAGATTCAGGTCAACCATCATGTGCGAGTAGGAGATGTTGGAATGAAAATGGTCGTCCATATGGGTTGACTCGATCCAAATTATATGGAAATGGTTTTGGAGGGAGGAGTTAAGGTTTAAATTTGAAATTGAACTCCCACCATATATGACTTTCATGCAACTCACACAACTTTGTATAATCATTTGAATGGAAGTTAAATTCGTGTGTGAAGAGATAGAATAACATACATGAAGTTGGTGGCCTGAAAAATATCTCATATTCAATTATTGGATTGTGGATATTAAACTCTTTCCATTTTGATTGAGTTTCTGGACCAAAGAACAGCATTTCGATCAAATAATAAACAAGTAAACAAGCTAAGTAATTCAACCTCTTGATCTTGGATTTTCAACTAAGTTCTACCACATTTGTGTTCGGTAAAAGCATGTTATAGACTATTTCATTGCTCTATCGCTCCTGAGTCCACAATCTATGTAGGATAAGATTCAGAAAGCAAACAGTGCTAGAAACATAAACAACACTAAAAGAAGTATTAACAAGAGCTACCTTCTTTGGCTTAAGACAATCCTGAGCAAAGTGACACAACACATGACTGTTGTAGCATTTTAGCTTGCTCTTGTCTTTTTTCTTACCAAACCATTTTTCCTTTTTGTTGCGTTTGAGCTTGTTCTTTCTAGGTCCTTATCCAGTCTCTTTTCCTTTTCCTTTCTCGCTTTTGTTCCAATTCTTCTTACGCTTAAAGCCTGGAGCTTTGCTAGAACTAGACTAAGCTACAAAAGCACGTCCTAGAGATGTAGCTACTCCAAGCCGCTCATCTTCTAGTTCAACATGGCAGACATCATCAACAAAAGTTTTGATGCTATCATTATAAGTTAGATTGACTTTCAGATGTTCCCAGTTATTAGGAAGAGAATGGATCAAAGCTTGAAATTGCTGCTCATCAGGGAGAATATGATCGACTTCAGTTCCCTAATCATGTTAGACATAATCCTCACATGCTGTGTGATATTGTGATCGTGAGACTTTTTATAGGTGTCAAAATTATTAGTCAACTGTCTGAGCCAAGTCATGCTAGTACCACCATATTTCTCTCTTGAGTAGTTGGAAATTGATCACACTCGCGAATGAGATCATCTACCACAGAACTTACCAAGATCTTGAGTGCAGTGGAATTTTTCTTTTTCCATACTTGGTAAGTTTCATGATCCCTTCTCTGTTGAGCAGTCTGACCCACACCTAGGTTTTTCATCACGTGATTAATGCCCTCAAAACAGTACTATTCCTCCAACACATACCAAATTTTGTGGCGCTAAGTGTTATAGTTATCATCATTGAACTTGTCACCCTTATTTTGGTCAGCAATGATATTCTTAGATGCCATTGTCTGTCAAAGTTTTGGGTACAATCATATAAAAGTCCATTTATGCACACATATCATTTTGTACTCATACAAATTAAATTTTATGATAATTTAACACTAGGCATAGAGTCGAAAGTTCACTAAGTTCCCAATCATCATCTATTAACATAATGTTTTATTATTACAAAAATTAATTTCGTAATACAAAACAATAAGTTCTACGTTATAACTACAAAAACTCTTCCAACCTTATAATTTTTACTGGATAAATCAATTAAACATATATAATGTACTCAACATTTTGATCATATGCACGAAAACATAAAAAAAAAATCATATTTATACATGCGATTATATCCAATTTTTCTAAATATAATTACTAGGCATTGAAAGATGACTCATTAGATAATATATTTTCTTCTCCTCACAAATATATTGTCCTGGATGCACTACTTCTAGGCGCATTGCTTCGAGATACTTTATGTGTTGTACTAGGTAATGTCATGAATCCATTTCACAATTTAATAAGCTTGTAGCTTTTCAACATGTTCTTTAGCCCGTAATCTTTTAGCCTTCCTTTCAAGAATGTTAAAAGTTTGCGTAAATACAACCATATCTGATTAAGCACGAGAAGACGAAAACGGATCAAATAGATCAACTAACTAAATTAAGACTCACATTACTCAAGAACGCACAATACTATTCTATTTAAAATCAGAAAAAATTTGACACCAAAATCATAATATTCTGACTTAAATCCAAATTTTTTTAAATGTACTTTAAAAAAATAATAATATAGGAGCATATCGAAAAACTCCCACTAGGAAACAAAACCCTCAACCAAATATTCTGGATTTAATATAAAATTTTCAGAATTTTAATTCACTTAGAAAATATTTATTATGTATTTATAAATAAATTTTCTTTGAACATAAATGCATAAAAAATATCTTCATAAGAAAAATTAAACTTCAAATAATAAATTCAGAATATTATGGGGACCATTCTGAAATTTTTAGAATTGCAGAAAGTTTCTCACGTAATCTCACGCGTCGACAAAAATTTGCCCCTTTTTTTTTTAATTCCAAAAAAAAAAATTGGAGGATCAAATTGGAAATACCAGAATATAAAAGGAGCATTCTACAATTTTTTTAAATTTCCAAATAACCCCCCTCCCCAATGCGCCTTGAGGGCCTGAGGCAAATTTTTTTTTTTTTTTTTTTTTTTATCTAAAAAAACTTTGCCCACTCTTGGAAAGTGGCGAGTGTATACCACTCGCCGCCTTATGGGCACTTTTTGGCGTCCTACTTGGGTTCTGTTCCTCTAATTTTGACGTTTTGAGTTCATTTTTGTGTTCATATTTTACAAATACCATACATACTACAATGTTTGGAACAACAACATAATGGACACAGGTGAGAACGCCATAAACACTATTCATCATCTTCCAAATTTTTTTTTAAAAAAAAATTCAGATTTAATCCGAAACTTTAAATTCTCATAACTTCTTCATTTCAAGTCCAAATTAAGAGTTATTTATACCGTTGGAAAGCTCTGGAAATACCTTTCTAACCATACCAATTTCATAACACGAAAAATAGCGAACATAAAACGACCATGTTATGAAGTTCCGGGTTTTTTACATAGGGTTTCAATTTTCTCTTGAAATATAAATCCAAACAATGTGAAATTTTGTAGACATGTTCTACATCATGATATAAACATATGGTATAAATTTCATGAATTAATATTGAGTATTTCATAATGTGCCATTAAAGTGTGTTCAAACTTTAACAAATGGCATGTGTTTGGATTTCTTGCATATATGTTGCATACCAAATCATTTTTAGTAGATTAACATGCAAGGAAACAACATGATAATGCTCTGATACCAATGTAATAATCTATAACATGCTTCTACTGAACACAAAGGTGGTAGAACTAACTTGAAAATCTAAGATCAAGAGGTTGATTCACTTGCCTTGTATACTTGTTTATTATTTGATCAAAACACTGTTCTTTGGTCCAAAAGCTCAATCACAATGGAAATAGTTTAATATCCATAATCCAAAAATCGAATATGAGATATTTTTGAAGCCACCAACTTAATGTATGTTATTCTATCTCTTCACACATGAATTTAACTTCCATTCAAATGATTATATAGAATTGTGAGAGTTGCATGAAAGTTATATGGGAGTTAAATTTCAAATTTAAACATTAACTCTTCCCTCCAAAACTATTTCCATATAACTTGGGTTGGGTCAACCCACATGCACGACCCGTTTCATTTCAACATTAACTAAGTTTAAATTATCACGCAATCAAAAATAGTTTAAGAAGCAAATTCGAGTTTTACTAATACTAGGATTCGCGAATCTATTGCCACGTTCACTAGTCAATTATACGTTAACGATTTTCGCTAATTATTACCTTATGTTGATAATCGGTGATCTTACAATAATCAAAAGTCTCATTTGATGTATCAATTAATTCTATATTGATATGCGAACATAACTATCTCTAGCTAAATTTCGAACATAAAAATATGCATTTAATCACAACGAACACCCGAAAAAATTATCATAAGGCATAACAATAATCTATATCTATTATTGGACATATGTTATTCAATACCACGTGCTTATCTAGATTGAATATCTCAAAAACAATAAAGATCAGAAAATATTCTAATGGTGATCAAGTTTCAAAATGTAAAAAGAGAATAAAGAATAATCAACCTAAAATCAACAAGTTATGAAAAACTGAAAAATTATAATTAATCAAAACGTGGGGTTTTATTGTTCATCCTAGCAATAAGTAGTTTTAGCTGGACATGATTTGATTAAATATTACAAAAGATGAATTAATCATGATCTGGAAGAAAAAGAAAAAAAATAGATACAACCTTACCTAGGTCGCACAATGCTTTGTGTTACCTAGGTGTGACCTCTAGTAAGTTTGCACAACCATACCTAGGTCGCACAATGCTTTGTGCTACCTATGTGTGACCTTTTTTTGAAATTTACAATTTGGTCTTCGATTTGGCTTTTTATGTACGGTTTTGGTCATTTATTCTTTAAATCTTCCCGATTCAATTCAAAAAAATTCAATTGCATTCTAATTAGTCCTCGTCCTTCTAAAATATTCCAAAGTGGTCTTTCAAATATTCTATAATGTGCAAATTAGTCCCCAAAATTTTCAAAATCTGATTCTTGCTACCTAAAACTTTTGAATTCACCTTAGTTGCTTTCTAATAGCTTCAACTTATGTCTGTAACATCTAATTAAGCATCAGTTAAGCTTGAAACTCTTCTTTTTCACTCTAAACTCACCCAAATTGGGTTTTGTACCTACGTACACAATAATTGAACTCATTTAAATAGAAATCTACTCATATAGTGAACATATACTAAGTTTACAAGCATAAATAAGCGTGTAAAACACACTATCAAGCACTGCCAAACGTAAACCCTTGTTTTGGGAGCAAGATTATCTATTCAAAACACACTAAAGAAAATAAAATAGGAAAACTAGATTCGTCCATTTAGCTTGTTATATTCGCCTCAAGACTTGAAATTGTTCAACCAATTTACGAAAAGCTTATAAATAATGCAATCAAAACTAATTTTTAACTTCTCCGGCGTTTGATCGGTGTGTGTATGTATAGTCACACCGATCGTCATTGGCTCTAAGTTTGTTCCTACCCAACCTTCAATGGTGAAACCTTTTTTTTTTTTCTACGAATCTCTCGGTCGGGTGTGCATTCTAAGATTGCTCTCAAACCATTCATTGTTTTTTCTGAAGTTTGGTTAGGTCTAACCAATAAGAGCAATTACTTTGATATATATATATATATATATATATATATATATATATATATATATATATATATATATATATATATATATATATATGATCTTATATGTAAAATCCAGTCCCTAAAGCTTTCTAAATGACCCTTATAACGAGCTTTAGGCCGATGGCTCCCAGTGTTTACAAACCTTAGGGCACCGGATCTTTAGAACCCCTATAGGCTTTATTACTCAAGTCAGAAAGGCTACAAAGAGAGGTATAAGATAGAGTTAGTGCCAAGTCCTTTATGTGCCAAAGTTTATATGTGAGGGCTAGATTTCTAACATCCGATCATCACCTAGCTTCATTTTGTTAGCCATAATCCACACCAAATCAACATGCATGGAATCAACATATCTCCAAATAGTTACGCTCACTAGTTCTACCATTCCCAAACAGTCTCACACATGGTCATATGATATTTTTGTGGTATATGATATATTTATAACTTGGCAACCTAACTCTCACAATTACACAAATGCGACTAGCTCGCATAAGAACGGTAGTGACTATAGTGCTAAAAGTTATCTAAATCTCACATGGATAAGTAATTAAACAATATAAGCATATGTAGCATCACCTAGTCACCCGTCATGAATTGATTACACTTTCCAATATAAATTTCATCATTATAAGCCAGCAAGGCTATCACACAAGCATGCTCTAATTTTAATTTTTTTAAAATCAAATAACAGACTCAATAAGCAGATAACATCACACTACTCACAATCGTTCAAAACAAAAGCAACACACAAAAATGGAGTACACCCCCCAACTTAGACACTATGTTGTCTCAATGTAAAGAAAAGAAATAAAAGAGAAGAGTTTACTATACTTCTCATGGAAGTGTGGTGAAATTTGGCTGTTTTCTTCTCATATATCATCTGAAGGCGGGGAGCGGGGAGGGGGAGCTTGTGGCTGCCCAAGGCAGGTAAACATTTCCATCATCACCTCATGCTCACGGGTGCGGGTCTTATCATGGGCCTGCAGTGAAGCTCGTATTTCATCATGCCCCTTCCGCAGCAATCTAAAATGTCGAGCATTTTCTTTTTGGTCATGCTGCAACTGAGCCTGAATGAACTCTAGAACCGGTCCAAATATATCCATTGCTTGAGTTATATCACGAAACATACATAAATAACCATAACTTGAAAATCATCAATAAATGTGATGAAATATTTTTGTCCACCAAATCTTTGGCATATCAAAAAGGACAAAAAAATCAATATGAAAGTAGAATTTTCATATACACGTGTTTTTAATTTCAACATCATCATGTAGGGTAAGAAGGAACTCGACAAAATTGCTTTCATGTTTCAATTTCTATAAATAATAACTTAAATCGAAGAACCAATTATTGCATTTAAACAAACTAAATTATCCTTTCTTAAATTTGAAACTATGTCCAAAAGAGTCAAGTTTTAGAAATGGACACAAAATTATGAGAATCATAAGGGACAAAGTGTCTATAATAAGTCTCAATGATGACCCCTTTAACTGAAACTCTTACTTAATTCATCCCCACATAAGCAAAATACCATTATGTCTTTATGATTTTGGTTGAAGAGAATCACTACATTATGTTGGACACATAAATGATAGTTTAATAAATCAACCACAAAGCATTATAAGGAACTCCAATTACATATGGTTCAAAGCATTTAAAAGTACTAGGCTTACCATTATTTTTGAACCATGCCTTACATTATGGCAATCTTTAAAACCGTGTCCATATGTTTTAAAGAACTGTCACTTATCATTATTACTTTTCTTATTTTGAGTCTCAATAATTTTAAGAGTCCCGTTCTTTATCTTGAGTGGTAATTTCTTTCTTTTGTCTTTAACCAAGTTAATTTTCAACTTCTTGAGTGATGAAGTTAACATAATTAATTCCTAGCCGCTTAAGTCATATCTCCTCTTAAGTATTTAAGAAAATTCACTTAGATTCCACTTATTTCTTATAGTGTTATAGTGAATTCATAATGATATGTGTTGAGGAGGCAAATAGTTCAAAAAACTTTCATCTTTAAGATTTCCAACTTTCCTTTTATATTAGTCATCTCTAGGACATATTCATACATGCTATGTGTACATCAAATTCATGGTGGTGAAGTTAGCCATAAAGCGAGAGACTTATCAATAGTTCATATTCTAGACACTCAAAATATTCTTTTCACTTATAGAAGGGTTATCTTAATATTTCTTGCTAATTCTCAAAATTCATCTGTTCGACATTTTCCAAACTTTATAGAAAATATTTTCTTCATTATTGCTTCTATTAATAATAGCAATAGATTTCTCACATAGCAAGTCTAGATCAAGATCCAGAATAATTAAATAAAATTAGACTTACTTACGCTAATTCGAGAAGTTTAATTCATTAATCATCAAAACAGATTAAGCATAATAATAAAGAAAATTTTGAATTGATACAACAAAGTAGGTGATTTATACGTGAATGCTTTCAGAAATGAGATAAATTAGATTCAAATAGACAATGAATATATATCGAAGATCTCCTTTGGGTAGATATTACAATACACCATTAATAACTATTACAATGATTTGTATTTATCTTTAATGGACAACTATGCTATTTCTCAAGGGTACATTCTATTATCTTTGGATATATAACATGACCAATTAAGAAATATCAATTACCCTTCATGTTGATTAATCATATGATGGTTGATCCACCTTTGGGTGACAAAATATCTCTATATTAACAAATGTGTTACCCATGTACTATGTATCCTTAATAAGCATCTATAGCCAATGGTACAACATACTGAACTTCATTAAATAATTTGACATTCTCGAAACATTCTAGTTTGGCAACTTTGGTGGCTAACAAACTATACATAAATGTTTATATTCAATTGAGTAATAAATATTTTATACACATTATTGTTGCTTTATTAAACAATGTGATATTCATGAACCATTCTAGTTTGACCACTTTGATGACTAACAAACTATACTTTATATAAATATCTTTAAAATTGAATAATAAATATTTTGTAAGCTACAATAATAATATTTCTTTATTAAAAAACTAGATATCCATGAAACATTCTAATTTGGTCACTTTGGTAACTAACAAACTATACATAATATGAATATTTTTAAATTGAGTAATAGACGAAAAGTTCATAAATTAACATGCAAACAATATGTTGTGTGCACATGAATATTTAATTAATGCTACTTAAGAAATATTTTAAACATTATATAAATAACAATTCATAACAGTTATAAATAAGTATAATTGTCCAATTTATAGGCCCAAATAGACCCACAACAGGTGGCCCAATATGCTTGATCCAATTAGTTAATTCATAATATCTAATTAATGGATCTAAATTTGACATACCAACTTATTTCGTTATGGCCTATAACATTAGGAATATTTTGAGAGACGCAACCTATATATCTATATACTAGTGAACAAAATCAAATACAAAACTTTAAAGTTCAAGCCAAATAGTATCGTTTGAATTTGAAGCAAGGGAATACATACACTTATCTTGTTTAACTTCAAATCAAAACACATCCATAGTTATAGGTCTTAGGTCTTAATTACAGAACTCCAACAATTAATTCTTGATCCATAATTTTTGTGACACGATAAATTAGTCTTGGCAAGTTTTAAAACAAATATTAACATTATTAGTTTATTTATATAACATAATCTTGCCAAGAATTTAGGGGCATATAAAATTGAAAGATATTAAGCATTAATGGAAAATTATTAGTTCATAAACTATAAGCTCTAATACCACATGTTAGTTTTATTTGTTGAACAATAACATGAACATAAATTCTAAGATCTCAAACTTCATGATTTTCACAAACAAATACAGATTAACAAGAACGTACCTTGATCCATAGTAAACGGTCTTAAATTCTGTATCTTAAATATTTTGAATATTTGTCGAGCGATTAACTTGCATATTTTCCGTCTCCAATCTCCAAGCACACTTTAATATATGTAATTTAATTGTATGAATATTGTATTTTTCTCTCTTTGCCACTCACAGAATGACACAAATAAATTGATGGAATAACATATTCTTTTATAAGTAGAGAGGGGACTAATTTTCTAATTAGATTGTAATTCTATTTAATCAAAATAGAGTTTTTAAGGAAAATCAACTTCTCCAATAATTATCTAATTAATTAAATAATTAGATATATCCATTAAACACACTATCAAATCCAATAACTTATCCTGTGGGCCACATAAAGTCTAACAAACTAGTCCATTGCACTTATGTATTATTTTCTAAAATTTGACGTAACCATCGGTTAATCCCGAATTTAGTTTGACAGCATTAACTTTCAAGTAATTATTGTTCCATTCATTAATTACATGGGCCACCCTCGGCCACCTATTGGATCTCTCTTTTTGACAATGAGCAGCATTTTGTTGGAATGCACAAAGAGCGACTTCCACTGCCCATTCGCCAATTGTGCCGTGAAATGCTATCGAAAGAAGCAATGCATGTTTTGCAATAACGTATGAAAAATAATTGCAAGACCATTTGGTCACAAAACGAGCTCAACAGTTCGGTAGCACCTCCGAGGGTCAAAGTATCGAAGAGCGCACGGGATGTTGATAATGACACTTTAAACTCGTCAGCCTAGTTGAAACATCCCAGAATTTTTAGAATTTTTCGATGAAATTTTAAGAATTTTTAGATATTTTTACAAGTTATGAGATTGAGTATCTGATTAGTATAACTTTTGAGGAAAATGATAATTGCAACAATTACCTTGTAGATTTATAAGTGTAAATAAGATATTTATCCTAATTACGATAAGGCTCCTAGAGAAAACTATATATAGGAATTGGGGTTGTTCATTTTCAAAGTTTTCAAATTTTCTCTTATTAAGTAAGCTGCCTTGGCTGGAAATGTCAATTTGCTTTTGTATAGTATTTATAATTACTTTTAGATGAGAAAAAATAGCAAAAAGATTGTATAAATAATCCCAACACACTATTGCGTACTTGGTGCACAAAATCAAAGTGAAAAACTGATTTTTGCTGTAGGGGTTGACGTTTATGGCCCTGGGGGTCGACACCCATGGAATTTGTCGACATCTGTGCTCTAGCTCTAGGGTATCCAAACCCATCATTTTTGCGGAAGTTGTCGACACCTGACATGACAGTTCGAAGAGAAACAAGCATAACGTTTTTGTAGAAAACTCTGAATTGGGATCTATAAAATGCGTTAGATTCGTGACTCAATAAACTTTCTAATGTATATTATATGTCTTGTGGAGACCTCTATAATTCTTGACACTTTAGTTTCTCCACCCGTGAATTACTTAGTGTCGACCCACATCTACCAATCTCACCTAGGATCTCATTTTTGGTGTTTGTAGCTCAGTTGGCCTCTAATTTGATCCCAAGAGGAAATATGGTAACATATGGACACTTGATTTATGCAGGTGCTAACCTAGATACGAAAAGTTGAGGTAAATATCCATGATCTATATAAATATGGAGGAACAAAACATTGAATGCTATGATAGATAAGGATAGAGGTAAGAGTTCAAATACAATGCAAAATAATAGTATATGTATTATAATGTACTCTATTGGGATTACACAAGATGTATGTAATGTTATTGCTATGTACACAAAATATAATATTGCTTCTAAATTGTATATACTTGGAATATTTTGGTTATAATTTAATTATATGGTGTTGTTATAAATGTACATGGATTTCCATTGAGTGACTGTCATATGTCATTATGACTCATACTTGGTGCACGAGATATACTATGGCATTCATATGCACATGCATTGCATAGGTGTGAACCTGAAAGAAGTAGTCCTACATAACTCTTGAAAGAAAAAAAGAGAAATATGATTATGAATACTTAGATATGACATTAGGAATGACATGATGACAATGAATTAAATGGAATCACCCTACAAGTGTAACATACTTTTATTCACATCCGAATAGATATACCTATTGAGGCTCCCAATAGTCACTAAGAGTAGCCAATGATAGGGTGTTGGAGGGTCCAACGTGAGTACATAAACAATGTCAGGAGGTGTCTTGGTGGCTTGGAGACTACAAATCAGCACGACGATAAAGTGTATAATTTGTAATTTATTTGTAGTTGGGGTCTCTTGCCCATGGAAGTGATGATGAACACACTGTGATCTAGTGTGTAATCTTTAGCCATGGAGGTGATAATGGACACAATGTGATGGAAACTATGACAGACCTACAGACACTAGCCATGGTGTACTTGTTTTTGTAATATTGATACTTGAGCTCATACAGTAAATCGTAGTGGGCTTCGGGGCACAAAGATAAAAAATACGAATAAGGTCCGAATCTAAAAGCAAGGAAAGATATTGAGAAATACGTCATTTTTTAGAATGAAATCATAATGTAATAAATGATAGAAAATCATGCCCATATTCATGCATGTCATTACTTGTTAAATATTGCTCATATAGTTTTGTATTGTAGGTATGGCAATGGGTATACTGGAGGTTGGTGCCTACTGTCGAATCACGAGATGATTGTACTTAACCGTGATTTAGTAGGCCTATCGCCAGAGAAATCCAAAAATATTACAATTGATTCTAAAAGATTTATTTAACTTTTGGAAATAGTTAACTATAATTTATAACATTATAATTCCCAACAGTCTTTTGCTCTTTATTTGAAGTAAATATTTTATATCAAGTTTTATACTATACTAATTTTATCAATTATGATTAAATTAAATACCAATAGAATAACACAAAAAGTATGTGTTATATCAAGTATGTATATCATTAATTAAGATAAAGATTTCTAAGTCAAACACTTACCTGCTGTATGGCTATACAATATTATTAAACGATGAAAACCATTTTCACAATGATGTTAGAGTTGTTTGATATAGTAATTTTTTTTCTAAAAAATTTGGTAGCAAAATTAAATAAATGCATATGAATCACTTAAAAAATTGGATTGCTACCGTTTTTGGTATCAAAGTTTCGATTTGAATGAGACTACCCAATGTACACATGTCTGATAGTTAGTGTGATTTATACCAACTAAGTAAGTTATTGTTTCATTTATATGCGATTTAATTGTTGGAATACGGTTATATAATTTAAGAACTCACTAGATATACCAAATTTGATACAATAACACCATTAGGGTTTTAAGTATTTTATATGTCTACGTGTTTGTTTTGTATCTTAAATTACAGTGGTAGTCTACGTGTTTGTTTTGCATCTTAAATTACAATGGCAATTCAACTTAGAAAATTTTTAGAACCTATAAGATTAAATGTAGTATGATACCTTGAGATGATGTTCCTAAAAGGTACAAGCTCTCAAGAAAAAGATTAAGCATTGTTCATAAGACATTTCAAAAGAAGAAGACCTAGTGGAGTAATAGACGTCTAAGACTCTTTATCATCCGATAGTTCCTTCTCAAGCACTAAATTCTCGCAACTAAATATATCTTTTCCGTTTGACTTGTGATGATGATGAATTTATGATTTTGTAAAATGCTTCTACATCTCGACTTGAACCCTTTCTTGAAACGACAATGTGCCGTTGGTTATGATTGAAAAGCATTAGATCGGACTATAAAAGAATCCTCATTCATCACTGACAAAGGTACTTGCAAAGTTGAATCTTGGACGTCTGGTAAATCCCCGATGGATTAAATCTATCCATGTGATCTATAGATTTTGCTTTCTCCTCGAAACTTTTTCTCATACTCCATTAACTTTTTCTCCTACCTTTGTTCATTATTTCATGTGAGTTTTGTCTATTTCCATTTATTATTTTCCACATCCATGTATCTTTATTTGATAGTGTTTGAATAAGACTTAATTTTGTGTTGCGATTATCAACTACAACAGCCTCATAATCTTGACTTAATGCAATCGTATTTCTTGAAGGTTTAGTCATCATCTTATTGTTAAAGACAACTTGGCAAACGTCAATCCTATTGAAGCTACCAAAGATTTTGTAATCAGGTCATCGTCTACGAAAGAGACCTTGTTTTCGCCTAAGTGGAAATAAATCTTAAATCGTTTAACATGTCCTTTCTGTTGAACTCTTTTTGCATTCACGTTCATATAAAAATATTTGATCAAATGCCTATGATACTTTTAGTTTGCATCTCATTAAATTGGTCAACTTATTGAGCTATACTCATGTCAAATCTGCAACTCTTGAATCAACTTTTCTTTGTGTCTGATGTAATCGTTAACATAAGGAAGACCAATGAAAATTTAATCTATAGCACTCGATTTCGACGTCTTTACTTATATTCATATACTTTTTTTTTTTTAACTAATTAATATTTGACCTCCCAGTGAGGCGCCCTAAATCCGCCCCTATGCTTTATTTGACTTTCTATGCATTCTTTCATGTCTAAATATTCCATTTATATTAAATTGATTCTTGTCCATTGTTGTTTGAGTTGAATATAGTCCTCCAGCTTGCACCAATAGAATACTCAAGTCAGTTGCACATAAGATAAAATATTGTCTGAAATACCGATGGTTGTCGCAGCGGCGAATGGCAGAAGTGGCAGTGCTCACATGCGCTACTGCCTTGCCTTTATTGCAAAGGCAACGGAACCCATGGACGACGCCGCTATAGATGGACGATGGCACCTATGTTGACGCTACTGCAATTGGCGAAATGGCAGCGCTCATGGGCACTGCCACTTCGCCTGAACGCGGTAGTGGCAGATCCACGGGCACCACCACTTATCTCGGGTATGGCGCTCATGGACGCCGCCGCTGCTACCATGCCAAGCAGGTGGTGGTAGCTTCATCTAATCATCTATTCGATAGTGGTGGCGGCAAGTGGATATTAGGGCTCTTTTGAGAAGAAGGTGCAAAATCTTGTTTGGCCATATCACTCCATTTGGGCTTTTGACTTTGGGCTGGAGCAAAATTTGGGCATTCTGCATTGGGTTAAGATTTGAAGTTTGGAGGATTGTTTTGGGCTGGATACTTGCAAAATGGAATTGAAGAATTAATCGGTTTGTGGTCCAGGTCTTTAATTAATTTGTAAATAGTGTCAAGGTTTTGGCCATAAATTTGTTCTAGTTAATTTTATTATTACATTTAGTTATTACTTTAATTAAAATTGTGAATCAATGTCATTTATATAACATGTCATGCAGATCACATATACACCGTTCTAGGTACTATATAAGCCATGCATGGTAAATAATATTTATTTATTCTTTTTCTAAAGTGTTTAGCTAAGGAAAAATATAAATATTATTATTATTGAAAATTAAACCTTTTTTAGAGTTGGTTAGGAAATTGTTAATTAATAAAGCCTATACAACATAAAAATATTAAGTAGGTGATGCTATTTTTTAAATAAACCTACGGCCTCCCCATTATTCTACTAGTCAGGATATGTGTATGCCATGTGCTGATAATTTTATTGGCTTCCCTATAGAAGGGTTGCACTGTTTCAGTTACTAGATTGGACCCAAATTAGGTAGTGTTTTATTAAGTACGAATTAATTTTGATTGCCCTATAGGTGACATAATTAAACTGGAATTTTTAAATCACCAATATGGGGGTTACACACTTAAATCAAAGATATCATGTGGACTTCCTGTACAATATCCAGATGACGTCATTGATGGCCAAAATATAAGCGATACTAAATTAATATTGCATGACATGCCATAATATATTGAATTTAGTGTGAGGATCCCAGCCTAGTTGTAAATCGCATTATCTTATCCAATACAGATATATGTTTAAGACTTTGTATTGGGTCTACTTATGCAATTCGGCATGCATCATATTTTTATGTAGCTCATTTTTATAATGTTATTTTATTTCAGAAAATATCGAACCTTACATTGTCTAGTGTCCTAAACAAGAACCAACTAGTAGGGGAAATTACATTGATTGGAAACGAAATATATTGATTGTTCTTATGGCATAGAAGCATATGTTTGTGCTAAATGAACCTTGTCCTGAAAAACCAATCGGTGAGTCCACAACTAAATAGAAGGCTACATATGAAAAGTGGTTCCAATCTAATGAGATGGACCGCTACTACGTCTCAGCATCCATGTCGAATGTGTTGCAATAGAAACATCACAATATGGAGATTGTTGTACATATTATGTAAAGTTTTTAGTAAATGTTTGGACACCAAGGTTGCCAGGCCCAACAGGCTTTCATTAGGTCTATCATGAACGTATGCATGAAACTAGGGACGCCCGTGAGAGATCATATGCTTACATTGATAAGTCAGTTTAACATGATTGAGGTTTTAGGGACTAAAATCAAATCAGAGATGCATGCTTACATAGCTTTAGAGACTCTCCTTGAGATGTCTAACAACTCAAGGTTAATTATAACATGAACTAGCTGAATTTGTCCCTAACTGAGCTAATGCAAAAGTTGTTCTAAAGATCAAGAGTGGTGATGCCTTTGCTATTTCTTTTTCTGGACCATCTTTTTCCAAACCAAAACCAAGAGAGGTAACAAGAGGAAAAAATCCAACAAGAAAGGCCCACAACAGTAGACCAAAGGAGTGGAGACAGATGGAAAACTTAAGGGAAAATACTTTCATTGTGGACAGAATGGTCATTGGAAAAAGAGCTACTCCGAGTACCTCGCTTTCAAAAAGCAACGTATTGGTGTTTTATCCTATATTGAGTCATGCTTAGCGGTTGATTCTACTGGTATATGGATAGTAGATTTTGGAGCAACTAATGTATGAAGATCAGTAAGTGGCACAAAACTTACATGATCTCTTCCTCATATAAATGACTAGTTACATCAGATTGAAAGCTGGTGGTGTAGAGTGGAATAAAAGAAAGGAAAAATTGCATATTTAGTTTTCAATCTTTCTAAAAAGTTGGGGATATACCCATAACTTTTAAAAATAGCACCAGACATCCCCAATATTTGAAAAAATAGGCATGGTAGGTCATTTTTGAAGAAATTGTCTTTCTCTTTAAATAAACAATAAAAAGAAAAAAATGATTGCAAAATAACCAAATGCACCCAAAAAAATAAAAAGTAACAAATAGGTCATTGATGTGTTTAAATCAAGCGACCATCGTGGTGAGAAGTACAAAATGGGATAAGTATTGTTGTTCGATTGGGTATGTAGACTTATGGATAGAAAATGTATTAATATAGGGTAGTTGTCCATAGTGGACAAACTAGAGCCGTGGGGCGAGATTGGTCCTTTGTTCTTATGATGTCTTTGAATTGATCGTGGGATATAAAGGGCGGGGAAGGCTAATGCCAATGCGAGCGGTCTATTGATGCACACGTTGAACGATTTTCCTATTGCGTTCCAGGTGAGTTTGCTACTAAGATACATTTAATTACGAGCTTCAACAATTTTCCTATTTCCGATTGTCCATTGTTTTTTCTTAATTTTGGTTGTACATTAAATAAGGAACTACAATGCATTGCTTTGATCATAATTATTTGTTTTATTTCTAGTTTTGGTTATATGAGGCATTCTCAAATTCGGCGACTACATAGGTGACTCTTTCTTGATAATGCTGAAAATGCACATTTGCAGCCACAAACGAATACATTCTAAACATATTTTTGCAAAGACAGAGGTACATTTGTAGACTTGTTAGCGACAAATCTATGAATTTGAACTATAATCGTAATCCATATGAACATATTTTTAATGAATTTCATTGTTTTGTTTCTCCATATTCGGGTGGTTACTACTCTTCGCCCAACAGAAGAGGAGATTGACCAACCATACATTACTATCTTGGCACTTATAGAAGATAAAATACATGACTTTTTGGATCAGGTTGTGCAGCCTGAAGAAGTTTCAGGGTCCAATAGATGACGCGCCTATGGAATTTGGGCATGTGGATGATTGTTAAGCAGTAATGGGCAATACATGTTTGAGACAATATCCTATCTTGAATTCTATTTTCTATGATCTGACACATGTCTTGCCATAGTACGAGATGCCTAATAGTAGCTGGAGTGTGCTTGAAACGAACCTACCTCTGCCTCTGAGGGGTTATATGCCATATTTTTTCCAATTTGTTACTCCGTCCTATACTGATTACAACACCAAGGAGCATGGCTGGTCCTGAGATTTCGGGGTCTTAGGCAAAAATTGAAATAGAGCCCTTAATATACACACATATACATAATGATTATAGATAATATTTTTCATTGAATAAAAACATCCAAAACTACAATAATAATATTTTAAAACTTTCAAAAGTTCACTTAAATGTACTCTTCTAGCATTTTGAGATAAAAAATCAACAATTAATCTATTACAATCAATATGTTCTAACCCACTTTTTCCAATAAATACCATCGCCAATCCATTCAGTCTATCTTGTGACATTGTTGATCGAATATAAGAATTTAGTAACTTCAACTTTGAGAAGTTTTTTTTTGTGCAGAGGCAACTCTAAATGGTATTGTCAACAATATTCTGTAAGCAATCAACACATTCGGAAAACAATTATCCGTTGTCTTTAGATAGTTCAACACCGCGATTCTCTTTGTGGTCTTTATTAGTAAAAATCTCACAATTTTGAGCTCTAAAAATAACTCTTGCCCATTAATATCAAAATCCATGTCGTGCTTCAAAAATTCTTCAAGATCATCACACGAACACTTCAAACAATCATCATCTGCAGAATGTAATTCATTTAAATCCCACAAAAATCCAAAAGTATCTTCATATTTTTGAAGTTGTTCAAACATACACTTAAGCGAAGAAAGCACTTGATCAACTATATATAAAAAATATTCAACTCTAAAAGATTCTCCAGCTGAATGTGTGATCTCATCGCTGACATTTTCATCAAATTGCTTATTTCTACGAATAATACGCTTTTCATGAAATGTAGGTTCAATTTCCATTTGAGTATCTATTTCTTTAGTAGTAACTATATCAGCTTCAAATCCAATTTCTCTATAGGTTTTAAAAAAAAGAGTGCTTTCAAGTGACTAATAGCAACATCAAGAACCATATCCTCACTTTGCAACATTTTGCTCACTATATTAATAGCAGACAATATATTATACTAGATAACAATGCTAAACAAAAACTCAAAATCCATGAAGTCAGATGACAAATTTTTAGCATCAGTAAATTTCTTAGGGTCATCACATGTTTCCATCAAGTGAGTTAAAGCAAGTTTTAGTTGTAGAATTTGGAATCTTTGAGTAGACCAACCATTTTCTATCAATTTTTTCACCATTTGATAAATGTCACGTGTAATGTGTAGAAGAGAAATACCTTTTTGAGAATCTTTAGGAAAATTATCCAAAATCAATCTAGGATGACCTTTTTTTATTAACAAATATCAAACTTTGATCAATATTTTTCCAATTACCCGGATCATTAATGTCCAAAGTGGAAGCAACACATTCTGTTACAAATTCTTCTTGTAGTTCATTATTATCTTCTTCACCTCCGAATTTTTCTTGTCCATGATTCATGTGTTCTTTATCCCCTAAATTTTCAAGCTCTTCATCAATATTGTTTTTATTTTGAATCTTTTCATTTTCATGCTCTTTAATTATACTAGTGAGAAATTTTTCCATCGCTCCATGTCCAAAAAAATATTTCCTAGAAGACATAATAAGGCAATCCAACTATAAAATCAAGCTATTATTAAATATAGAACTTGTGAGGAGCAATAAAACCTGATTAATTTGGAGAGAATTCGATCTTTGAAATTTGAATTCTATTATGCAAAAAAATTAACAATAAAAAGGGGTTAGTTTATTTACTTAAAAAATTTATTTTCAAAACATCAAAACATCATTACATCTCGGCAAGAGAGAACATGTGGCTGTAGAATGTGGATTGTAAGGGACTAATGTCACTAATTAATCACTGATGGTATATTATATCAAAGATGTAAGGGATTAGTGGCGCAATTGGCAAGAGCTTCACTATTCGGCCTTCATTCAGATTTTGAATTTCTAATTTCCATGCTTCTTTTGTCCTTCTCTCTAGTCTCTGCGTCTTTTGAGTTCAAAGTAAAGTGGGGGCCCTAGGTTGTTGCCTAACAGCCTAGGGCAAAGGCCGGCACTGCCAAGGAGCAAATGAATACGATGTTCGTGGACCAACGCTCAAACATTGATGTATAGATATCGAGCGCAAGGTCACATATATTTAGTATGTGTGAGCGTTACAATAATACATAGACAATAGATTGGAAGCGATGCTGGCATCGAATGCATGGAAGAAATACAAAAGCATGTTATCCAGTTTCTTTCAATGTATGTGATAGTACCCGAGTTCTTCCATAGGTCAACAATTTTTCAAAATATTCCTTGTACAAAATGTAAAGTTTGTTCATTATTATTTCGGACAAATCCACGAATTGATAATTACTCGCCGACTAGAAGAACCATTATCCAACCTATTCATAACCTCATTCTTACCATTAATGTCAATCTTTGTACTACTCAACGGATTATTTTATTGAGCTTCCACCACGGTTGGGAACGAGAACAACACATAGTACAATTTCTTTGTAAATTAGAATATACCACTATAAGTCATCATCATCATGTAGGTCATTAGGTGGAAGATTCAAAGACAGCACTTTGAATTTCAAATCAATTGTAAACCTACTATCATCGACATTAAACTTTGCCTTCAATCTACAAACTAGTTCATCAAAAGATATATCACTTGAAACTTCTACTGACATTGTTCTTGTGCCACCCACTTCCATTCGTCGTCATTGTTTCGACTGACTGTCGTTGTCAAAAATTCACTTTAGTTTATGAAACAAAACAAAGTTCCCACATCAAACCACTCCATATTCAACATTCCAAATGGATTTTAATGATTTCTCAAATTAAACACATATTAGTCTTAAGAAACTAAACCATATATTTTTAAAACCACATTAAGAAAAAAGTAATAACAATTCATTACCTTCAAATAATAATTTCGTGTATCGAGAGTCCAAGTTCCATCTTGCAATCTTAATTGTCAAATTAAATGCTAATTGGATTAAAGCCTTGTGTTATTCAAAGATAGTTCAACCATTAAAAAGTATTATGAAAATGATGTATATGTCGTAATTATGAGCTAATTGACATTATCTTGTGTATAACTGGAAGATCCACAGTGGTAGATTTTCTTGGAAGCTATTATGTCAGTCTCCAACAAAAAGTGGCCAACTTTCAATTGGTATGATATCTGAACCGCAAAAAAAAAGACCACTTTTGCAACACGATATATTTGACATTTTGCATCTAAAAGTGGCCATTTTACCACATATTTTCAAAAATTGCCAAATTTCCAATTCATCCCTCATTTTTTTTGCCACATTTTAAAAATTCCCTTAGTTTTATGAATGTATACATTAAAATAATAATAATAATAAGTGTCGATCTCTAATGAACTAAATGCATTCGAGATAAATTTGTTGCCAAAGAGTACAATTGAAAGACAACAATATTGAACCTCGAGAAATAAAATACTACATAAAGTAGTAGCAATGTGACTCATCTGAGTAAGAAGAGAATAATTACTAAATTAAATATATACATTTTTTAACGCGATGAAACTCTGGGTATTGGTTGAACTACCTAATCCGAAAGGTTGCTTGAAAGCGCTGTAATTTGCAGTTATATTTTTCTTTTTCAATATATTAAAATTCGACTACATTACAACGCCGAATACTAGTGTCAACAAATTCAAGTATTAATTAACTAAGGGTTACAAATTAGTCTAGCTAAACGTCTCAAAGTAAAGTTTCTAATCTAGCGAACTCTTCAATTGGTGAAATTTAATTATTTTTTGCAATGACTGATTTAGAAAGTATCTAGCCAAGTTGTGTGTTGCATGATGTGTTTTCCTACGCCTTGAAAAAAAGTATTCGATTGTAATGAGTTTGAATTATTGTGACATACTTATATTTTCTATACTACTAAAAATGTCGAGCTTAATTCACAGAGTAATCGAACATTCGGAACTCGCTGTTCACTAAATTCCAAAATTCCAAGTTATTGTTGCTTGCATTGGCATCGAGACAACACCTTCGACTGTGACGTATACACTTAATTTTGATATACTTTGAAACTACTACAATTTTAGTACATTTTGCAACTATTAGTCCTGTCTTGCAAAAATCTAATGAAAAGGAATCATTAGTATTTTGGTTGTTAGTGCTAAAATTAAGGGACTATAATTAAGGGTATGATATGGGTAATATTCTCAATCAGAAAATTATTCCACAAATGCATTTTTAACATGGTATCAGAGCCTGATTCAATCTCTTTTTCTTTACCCTAGGAATTGAGGTTTGGTTCTGTGTTCACAATTGTTGTTTCTGTTCATATCATTCCGCTGCGAAGGTTTTTTTTTTTTTTTTTATCTTTATCACCATGAATGATTTAAAGATAGTGACGATGATTCTCTAAAGAAGAACAAATCTACTATTTCATTAGTTAGATTCTATATGCAAGAAACTTCTTCTCTAATCACTCTAGAACTAGTGATGGTACCAATTATGTTGAGTGGTCTTTGAATGCCCAAAATAAGATCCGTAGGAGAAAATGTTGGGACTTTATTTAAGGAACCAAGGTTGTGCCAAATGATATTCATTCGGAGGAATATGAAGCATGGGAGGATGCAAACTATTTAGTCAAATCTTGCCTTCTTGATGCAATGAAAAGGACATCAGATCTCTATTTCTTCGGTTAGCTACGGCGAAAGAAATGTGGAATATGATCAAACTGACATATTCGGTCGACCAGGATGTATTAAAGGTCTATCAACTATAGTGCGAGGTAATTTGTGTCCGCCAACATGGAGGATCTGTTATTTCTTATTTTGGCAACTAACAGAAAATATGGCAGGAACTTGATGATATTGATAATTGTAGTATGGAATGTGCCAACAATATTGTGAAATACACCACAAAGATTAATTCCCAACATGTATATATATGTTTTTGGCTGGTCTTGACCCTTAACTAGATGGGGTTCAAGGTTGCGTACTTGCTACTAAACCACTTCTAAATATACAAATGGTTTGTGCGGAATCTAATGGACAAGGTGCTATGCTTGGAGGAACAATCGAGAAAGAGATTGTTTTGGCTTTTCGAAAGATGCCTACTTCAAATAAGGATCAAAAGTCTACTCACTGTAAGAGTACTGGTCATACGGTGGTTATATGTTTTCAACTGCATGGATATCCAAATTGGCATCCAAAAGGCAAGAAGGCGTCATATGTGTCTTTTAGTGATAATGAAGATGACACTAATCCAAAAGAAAATCTAGCCACAACTCTTGGATTTACTGCTAAGTTAGGTATGTCTTTTACTGAAAATAGTGATTGGATAATTGACTCTAGTGCAACGGATCACATGACTTGTGATCTTTATAGGTTTAGCCACTTATTCTCTAAATGTTCCAAAGTTACCATTACCAATGCCAATGTTGTATTATCTCCAGTTATTGGAATTGGTACAGTCCTATTATCTCCTACCTTAGCTATTAAAGATGTCTTACTTTTGCCATAATTAAATTACAACACTCTCTCTGTTAAACAATTAACCGAATCTCATAATTGTGTTGCTCTATTTTTTCTTACTCACCATGTTTTTCACGACATCTATACCAATGAGAAGATTGACAGTGGTAAACAAAGTGGAAGATTATACTATCTAGAGAATGGGTTCCAACAGAAAAGGGCAAGCTTACTTAGTAAAGGAAGACGTGGTGAATAAGAAAAAGGAGATTTGGCTTTGGCATAGGAGACTAGGACATCCCTCTTTGAAATGTCTTTGGAGATTATTTCCATCATTATTTAGTGGTCGTAACTTTTTGAATTTTATTTGTGAAACTTGTGTAATGGCAAAAGGTCACCATATTGATTTTCATTTGAGTGATAATAGGGGACTGGCACTAATTTCTACTCTTGGCACAATGAGGTGGTTTGTTACTTTTGTGGATGATTGCACTCGAATGACTTTGGTTTATCAATTGAAACACAAGAGTTATGTGATCTTAGTTTTCACCTCTTTCATAAAATGGTGACTACTCAATTTGGCTTTTCAATAGAAGTCATTCATTCTGATAATATGGGAGAAATCTTCAAGCAAGAATTGACAAAATTTATGCACTCAGTTGGTATTATTCATCAAACGACATGTTCTTATTCTATTCAACAAAATGGTATTGCATAGCTGAAAAACAAACAATTATTGGAAATTATTTGGTGTCTCTTGATTGGAAGAAACGTTCCCTCTCATTTGTGGGGTGAAGCCTTGAATTCAGTTGTCTACTTGATAAATCGTACACCATCTAGTGTCTTCAATTTTAGAAGACCATTGGATGCCCTCTATGATCACTGCACTCTTCTGCTGGTGGTACTTTTAGCTCCTAGAATTTTTGGGTATGTGATTTATGTTCACTTGCATCCACATCAACGTACTAAGCTTGAGTCTCGAGCTTTGAAGTGTGTTTTTGTAGGATATGGGTTACAAGTACTATGATCCATCTTGTAGGAGGTTTTATATGTCCATGGATGTTTTTTTCCATGAGAAAGAACCATTTTACATACGATCGACTACTAATTCATCACTTTAGAAAGAGAATCGAGAAGAAATTATTAATCTTAAAGAAATACATGTGCTCTTTCCTTCAGATTCATCAAAAAGTGATACCACTGGTGGACTGGATGAAGGTACTCAGACGTTCGAATATGCTCCATAGAATAATTGTCTGCCTTGGGATTTTACGAATACATAATGCATCTTAAATTTGTTTCAGTCAATCAAAAATAATACTATTGATAGACTGGAAGAAGGAGAAAGGTGCCCTATTGCTGAAGTGGCAACTCCAAACGCCAAAGATGACTTTCTCCATGATAGTACAATGTCTCCTAACAATCCAACACAACCATCGACCCAATATTTTCCTGAGATTCCATTAGAGGTATCCACTAATCCTAATTCTACATCTATTGATGATGTTAATATTGATTTCAATTGTCTCAATATTTTCTTCCACCTTGTTCTAATTGTGGTATAGTATCTATTAAATATGAACCTGATGTTAAAACCAAAATTAGATATCCCATTAATGATCACGTGTCTTCCCAAAGGTTGTCCAAGTCATATGCATCTTGTGTACTGTAGTTATCGTTTGTCTCTATTCCTAGTAAAATACAGGAATCTTTTGCAGATACTAGATGGACCCAAGCTATGGGAGAAGAAATAGAAGCACTTGAAAAGAATGCTACTTGGGATCTTGTGCCTCTACCAAAGGAAAATAAGATAGTGGAATGTAGATGGGTGTTTACGGTTAAGCATACGGCAGATGGGACCATTGAAAGATACAAACCCCAGTTAGTTACAAAAGGGTATACATAGTTTTATGAAATTGACTATCAAGATACTTTTGCACCAGTTGCCAAACTTAATACAGTAAGACTACTCTTATCTTTGGCGGTTAATCGGGATTGGCCACTTCTTCAATTCGATGTAAAGAATGCTTTCTTGCATGGAGATCTTGCCAAAGAAGTATATATAGATCTTCCTCCGGGTATAGAGAAGTTCTTAAATACTACAATGGTGTGCAAACTCAAGAAGGGATTGTATGGATTAAAGCAATCTCCAAGAGCTTGGTTTAGCAGATTTAACAAGTCTATGAAGAACTTCGGCTACAAACAAAACAACTCAAATCACACTTTGTTTTTAAAGCACCGAAATGGTAGAGTTACTACCTTGATTATCTATGTTGATGATATGGTGGTGATGGGTGATGATCAAGATGAAATTGAAAGCTTAAAGTGACACTTGGCCTCGGAGTTTGAAATGAAGCATCTTGGTGGTTTGAAGTACTTGAGGTAGCCCGATCAAAGAATGGCATTTTCTTATCTCAATAGAAATACATTTTTTTTTGTTAACTAAAAAATGTATACTTGGATGTAAACATGTTAATATATCGATTCTTATGGAACAAAATCATAAGTTGTTTCACTGTTGCCATATAACTTCTACTGATAAAGCAAGGTACCAGAGACTTGTGGGAAAATTGATTTATTTGTCCCACACTAGACCAGGTATTACTTATGCAGTCTGTCTAGTGGCAGTTTATGCATGATCCTGGTAAACCTCACATAGATGCCGTGGAACACATATTGAGGTATTTGAAGTTTGCTCTGGGTAAATGGTTACTTTTCACCAGCATAATCACTTGAAGGTAGAAGGTTACACTGATGCAGATTGGGCAGGTTCAGCTGACAATAAAAGATCTACTTCATGATACTTTACTTTTGCAGGGAAAAATCTTGTGACTTGGAGAAGTAAAAAGAAATCGGTAAAAGCAAGGTCTAGTGCAAAAGCTAAGTAGAGAGGCATGGCTTTTGGATTGTGTGAGTTACTATGGTTGATGAACTTGTTAAGAGATTTGGGTGTTGACTCTCATAATGCAATGAAGTTGTACTGTGATAATTCAACATGATCAGACGAACGATGTAGAAGTTGATAGACACTTTATTAAGGAAAAGCTTGAAGCTGGGATTATTATTTTTCCTCTTGTGAAGTCTGCAGATCAACTAGTTGATTTATTTACCAAAGCCATAGCTAGCAAAGTTTTTTATTATTCTTTTGGCAAGTTAGGCATGTGTGATATCAATTATCCAACTTGAGAGGAAGTGTTAAAATTAAGGGGCTATTATTGAGGGTCTCATATAGGCAATATTCTCAATCAGAAAATTATTCTACAACTGTGGTTTTGACAGTTAGTCCCAAAATTTCACATACCAACTATCGAAGGTAATAAGCAAGAATCATCATTATTTCTAATTTTAGTTTGTCTAAAAATTAACAAGTTTGACGAAGTGTGTTACCGTCACTATTTTAATAAGAAAACTAGAAAAGAAATATGCTCGTTCTAGGGAGGATCGACCTCCATAAATAAATTTTCGATGAACATAAACCTCGAAGACAAACAATCATACTTGGAACAAAAATATTCAGCTCCATTTTTCATTCATGTTTATAGTATTACACTATTACACAATACAATAAACTATTAATCCTAAAGCTAGGGAGCACTAATGCTTCCATATCACCCACAAACTCTTAAATGGATAAAATAAAATATATATTACAACCCACATCTTTAACTTTTGATTTATTCAAACTATATGGAGAGTGTAGAACTCAAATTTGAATGAATTTTAAAAATTTATGTAAATTTTGGTGTCCTCAACTCAAATTTTAATAGATTCAATTGAAATTAGGTGTTCTTAACTCAGATAATAGATTCTTTAGAAATTTTAGTGTCCCCAATAACTAGTGAATGTCTAAAGATTTTATTAATTAGAAAATTTAAACATATTTGCATGGATTTCAAGCCCATAAATGTGAATACCAAATTCTTTAGAAATTCTAGCCCTACCCCTCAAAATTTCAATCCAAATATTCTCCCATGCATCTTTCCCTCTCGCCCCTCTCCTCTATTTGTGCCTCAAATTTTTGTAGTAAATTTTTGTTCTTGATTTTCAATTTATATTAGCATGGAAATTTATTGAATTTTTTATTTTTTATTTTAATTTTTTTTAACAATTGTCAAACATCGTCTTTGAAATTTCATTCTTGATGCACTATGACCTTTCATTGAACCAAACAATTGAACCAAAAATCTTTTTTGAACTTGAAAAGATTACCCGTCAATTATGACACTTGTAAATTATGTTTTCAAGCCATAAAATAACTTTTTATACAAGATGGTTGAACATCTGATTTTGGAAAAAAAATGAATCCTAAATATCCATCCTTTACTATTGGATATGAAAGAAAACTTTTTATAAAAAAGACAATTTGAAAGAAAGTGGAAATTAAACATTACTTTGATCATTTTTCAAGAAGTTTTGCTCTTTAGTCTATTTTCTTTATTCAAAATCGAGGAAGAGCTCTTACTTCTTTCTATTTAAAGAATTTCTCATTCCAAAATTCTACTCAAAATATTTGTTTACCTACGTAGGACAATCACTTAGACTATTTGGAATAGAGATAATGTAAAAATTATTAATTGTAATAAAAAGATCACAAATCCATGAAAATTCATAGAAATCTGTACCATAAGAATCTATTGAAATCTATAATATAGAATTATGTTGAAATTTTATCAATTATGTGGAATTCTATTCAAATTCATAAATATTTAGAAATCTTTTTAAATTTTAGTTGAAGACATTCCTAAATGAAATAGAAAAATCTAAACACAAATAAAAAAACCAAAATAATATATATGTAACAAAGTGATACTTATGGGGAGGCCCGTGGCTATTCTCAAGATTGGTTATAGAGAATTCAAGATAAATGATAAAATCATGGAAATTTGTCAAAGAGACATAAATTTGAAGACAAGCAGCTATAGGCAGAATTCATACTTAGGTCTCCACGAAGCTTTTTCCTTTATAGACGCACATCCTCAAAATTTGGTGTCATTCAAAATATAAATAAAAGAAGGCAGTCTCGTTCTCCTGCCCACGGTGGGCAAGATAATTCTTGCCCACTATCTATGTGGCAACTCCAGTCAGCATTTTAAAGCCCAGTGTCCGTTACCCACGTGGCCCACTAAAGTGGGTTACAAATAAAAAAAAAACCCATACCTCCAACCCAAAACCCCACCCCACCCCACCCCACCCCACCCCACCCCACGCCACACGACACGACACCACACCACACCACAAACACATCTGTAAGGAAACTTACATTCACAAATCAGGGAATGATTGAAAAAATAGAAAACATAATGACAAATCAAGAACCCATCAGCACAAATGGAAGATATTTCTAAAATCATGAACCCATCAGCAAAAAAATAGAATGTATATCACAAATCCGGAAGCCATGTGGGAAAATCCGCTAAATATATCATGTACGGTACAAATATATCTCACAATTTTTTTTTTTGAAATATCCTGCAACTTTTCGATGTCACTACTAATGATGCTCATACAAAGTGGGTTTTGTGGTGGTCTAGCGACAGGGGAGTGATGGGTCGGCGGTGGCAGGCGGTGGTTTGCTGATTTAGGGCACCAAATGGGAGGAGATCGGGAAGAGAAAGAGAGCGTGAGAGAATTATTAACATTGTCCGAATGGTGGGTTCGGCGTCCTTGCAATTTCCTGACAATATGAGTGGTTAAATCGACGATAGGAGGCGGTACAATTGGGGGGCACCAGCTTGGAGAGGAGAAAATCGTGTTAACACACACACACACACACACACACACACAGAGATGTGAGGATCTGATAATGGTGGGGAGAGGTTTGGGGTGGAGGTATGGATTTTTGTTTTTTTAATTTGTAACCCACTTTAGTGGGCCTACGTGGGTAACGGACACTGGGTTTAAAATGTTGACTGGGGCTGCCACATAGACAGTGAGCAAGAATTATCTTGCCCACTATGGGCAGGAGAACGGAGCTCTAAAAGAAAGCTAGAACAATCATTTTGTAGTTCGCATAACAGAGCACCTCCCATGTAGACAATCGATGTGGGATAGTCACAATTCGGATTGCGACATGTGATCGTCTGTCAAAATAGATAGTTGTTGGAAACGTATGATAATGTCTATCAACTGAAATAAAACATCAAGGTCTCAAAGTTCAATTAAGATATGGGCTAGAAATCAGGCTGATGTAACGTAGCCAAGTGTCACTTTGAAAGGTATGTGTAACAACCATGGACTTTTCCCTAGCAGGCCTTTCGCCCAGCGGCTATTCCGTGCTCCGTTAACTTATGTACTGTCCACTGGAGGTTGGGCTCCAAACTGGATTTGTTTCGCGTCTCCAGCGATTCGAACCATTGACCTCCCCTCTTAAGAGAAACTTATAGAGAATGCTAGTACCAATTGGGCGACTCACCCAATTGGTACCAGTAATCTCCACAAGTTCTTCTTAAGGGGGGAGGTCAAGGGTTCGAATTGTTGGGGACGTGAAAGAATCGATTTGAGCCCTATCTCCATGGGCGATCTTATAAGTTAACAAAGACACGGAATAGTCCCTGGACAAAAGGCCTATAAAGAAAAGTCCATGGTCGTTACATTGTGTTTTAGATCTCCATACAATGGGTAAGTTTCTTCCCACCTTAGAGCTTTATCTTCTTTCCATTATTAAAGAAATATCTGCTTCTAATTTTTTCCTGGAGACGTGTGAATGGGATAACTAAAAATGGCACAGTTAATGGTGTCATTATCCCTTTCTAAAGACCTACTTCAGTGCTCATCCATAGGATCAAAATAGAACTCTTCAATGACGTTCGAAAGTTTTATTACGTTAGATTCGAAAATCATGAAATTTCTCCTGTTTGCATTTCAGTTCGAAAGACCAAAATCGATGATCATCCATTGATTAAAAATCCAACAGTTTTATGTTTGTTCAAAATTTGTAACCTTTGGATTACATAGAGATAGGTTAGATGCAAATTTATTCCCAAAGTGACAGAATTGTGATGCACCGATGCTAATGACCAACAATTGAAGTACAAATTTTCTCTACAATCGTAATGTAATTTTATTAATATGAGAAAAATTATGAAAAATCAATTTATATACAAGTCAAGAAATTCAAAACAAGACTTGATTATATAAAATGAGAAGCATTTACCAATGCCAATTTGATATAAGTAGATAATATAACTATTAATATTTATGCATATATAAGGAACACTTTGTCTCATCTCATGAGTTCAACATTACTGGTCTATCTGAACTGTTGGACCTCTAGGGATGATCTGAACCGTTGGCTGTATGTATAAAAGGCCATTTCCTTCACTTTCTAGGGCAGAGAACTTGTACTATTACACGTTTGGTTTTTCGACTACGCCCTTCTTCTTGTTGATTCAATCTGCTTCATCTCTCTTTCTTTTCTAATTTTTTTAAGTTGAAAATGTGTGGTGAGATGGTTTCTGTTCAGAGATGTGAACAGTAACTTCGTGTATAATTCTTATGATTTAGAGGGCTGTAATCTTCGTGGGTAAAGCCAGAAGTTCTGGCGGAGTGTTGATCTCTATTTTGTACATTGCTTCACTAGTTTTATTTTAGTGCAGAGAGGCCGTAATTTTATTTGGGAGCCTCAAAGGTAGAGTAGACTTTTGTCGAACTGCCTGCGTAACCGACAAATCAAATATTGTGTTCTTGATCTTCTCTTTTACATTCTATCCTTATTATCTTGTGTGGATGATTAGGATGTACGTTAGATATGTGAATTCTTAACAGTGGTATTAGAGCTTTGCAAAAAATCCTATGGCAATTAGTTGTGTCTCTCTTTCGCAAAAGAACTTATAATATTATGTTTAAGCTCATTTTTTCAAACAATGACAAATCTATGTGATAGCTGATTTTCTGTTCAAATCTATTTAATGTTTGTGTTCTTTTGTGTATGCATCCACTATATGTGAGATTATATGTTATCAATAAAGAATTTTTTACTAAATCTTGGAAATATTGCATGATAAGTTTCTTCATCTAAGGTGGCTGTTATCTTGTTCGAGATATAGGAGTAAATTGTTGAACTTTCATGTATGTGCTTTCTTGAAGGGCCTGAATCTTGGAGTTCACAATTTTCCTTGGGTGGTTTATTCATCTTCATTTACAGCATATGGTTTTTTTTTCTTCGTGTGATATGTGAAAACATTCTTGACTATAGTGTTAAGTTGTATTATCTTGATTTCTTGTTAAATTTGTCACACAATATGAATTCCACGAAATTTCAATTGGAACTTTTTAATGGAAAATGTGACTTTCCAATTTGGCAACAAAAAATAGAAGCCATATTAGTGCAACAGAAAGTTGCCAAAGCTTTAGATGGAAAATATCCTGATTCTTATACTGAGGATCAAAAAGATGAAGCTGATGAACTTGCATATACATACATTATTTTACATCTCTCTGACTCTGTGCTTAGAAAGGTAGGAAAATAGCTTTATGCTAAAACTCTGTGGGACAAACTTACTGAACTTTATTTGATCAAGTCTCTGCCAAATAAAATATTTCTTTTATAACAACTATTTTGTTTTAAAATTGATCCCTCTAATCTTATAACACTCTTGATATGTTCAATAAAAATTTCCAAGTTATTGAAAAGAGTGGGGATAAAGTTCTTGATGATTATAGAGTTATCATTCTCCTAAATTCTCTTCCTAAATCTGCTAGAGAGATAAAAAAATACTATCAAATATGGAAGAGATGTTCTAACCTTTGATATGGTTGTTAATTCTCTTAAAAGTAGAGAGTTAGAGTTAAAGTTCACGAAAATTGATGGTGAGGGGTTGACTGCCAGATGGAGGAATAGCACTAGGGATTATCAGCATGATAGGTCTAGTAAAAAGGATAAATATAAGTCTAAGTCTAGACCCAAGTCCAGGGCAAAGAGTAGAAAGTGTTATCGGTGTGGTAAGATGGGTCATTTCATAAAATATTGTTACAAAAGAAAAAAATTAGTTAAAGGAAAAAGCTTCAGAAAAGAGAAATGTTGCTGAAGTTTCTAAAAATCATGGAGAAGTGTATGTTACTTTCGCAAGTGATTATCTACGAGAGTGGATATTAGACTCAGGGTGCACTTTTCATATGACACATAAAAAAGAGTGGTTTAGCACTATTGAAGAAAAAGATATGGGTCAAGTTCTTATGGAAAATAGTATGTCTTGTAGAGTCACAGGAATAGGAAGCATTACACTAAGATTAGATACTGGAATAGTTTACAATTTTGAGAAAGTTAAGTATGTTCCTAGTCTAACTAGAAATCTTCTTTGTGTTGCATCTTTAGCCAAATGTGGATGGTCTGGTAAGTTTGATGGAAAATATATGAAAATGTTTAAGGGATCACTAATGCACATGAAAGGTTTAATTAGAAATGGCCTTTATGTTATCAATGCAGAACCAGTCTTAGGTACTGGGGCTGCTATTACTTTGCCAATTATTGATAACAGCAACATATGGCATAGAAGGTTAGGACACACAAGTCTAAAGGGTCTTCAAATTATTAAGTCTCAAGGCATCTTTGGGAATGATCACATAAATACAATTCCTTTTTATGATCATTGCCTTGTAGGAAAATAGCATAGGTTAAATTTGCTACTGGAACTTATAAGTCAAAGGCTCCTCTAGAGTACTTACACTCTGACTTATGGGGACCTACTAGCAAGCCCACTCATATGGGAAATAGATATTTCATATAGTTTGGATTTTGTTATTAAAACACAAGTAAGATGCATTTCAGAACTTCAAAACTGGAAAGTCTTAATAGAAAATCAAATTGGAAATAAGGTTAAGGTCCTTAGAACTGACAATGGTATAGAATACTGTAATAATGAATTTGATCAATTCTGTAGTGAAAATGGTATCTTAAGACATAAAACAGTTAGGCACACACCCCCAACAAAATGGGGTTTCTTAAAGGATGAATAGAACCCTCCTTGAAAGAGTCAAAAGTATGTTATCCAGCTCTGGTTTGACTCAAATGTTCTGGGATGAAGCTGTTATGACAGCTTGTTACTTGATAAATAGATCTCCCTCTTTTGCTATTGATGGAAAAACTCCCATTGAGAAATTGTCTGGCAAGATTGCTGACTATAACACATTACAAGTGTTTGGATGTGTTTCTTTTGCTCATCAAAATATAGGAAAGTTAGAACCTAGTTCTAAGAAATGTGTCTTCTTAGGATATGCTGATTGGGTTAAGGGTTATAGGCTTTGGGTTAAAGATGATCATGGTTTCAAAGTTATTATCAGTAGAGATGTCATTTTTAATGAAGATGACATGCCTTGTTTAAATAAAAACATCTATTCTCAGTCTGAAAAATGTAATTCCACCAGTAACAGAGTTCATGTGGAGCTTATCTCAGATGTTGTTACTACCAGAAATGAAGATGTTCATGACCAAGTGGAGCCTGATCAGAACTTAGATAAGACTGAGCCTCAGGAAATACAACCTAATCATAATAACCTTAAAAATAATAATGATGTTTACCCTCTTCCTTTAGCTGATTACCAACTTACTAGAGATAGAAATAGAAGACAAATAAGACCTCCAAATAGATTAGGCTATTCTGAGTATGTATCTGCTGCCTTGTTATCTATGCATGAACTTCTTGATACTGAACCAAAGGCTTATCAAGAAGCTATAGAACGTGAGCATTCTAATAAATGGATTAGTGCTATGAAGAATGAGATAGCTTCCCTATATAAGGATAACACTTGGGAATTAGTTCCTAAAGTTGACAACAAGTCCTTAGTTGACTGTAAGTGGTTGTTCAAAGTAAAACCTAGAATTACTCCAAATGAACAAGCCAGATATAAGGCTAGACTTGTTGATAGAGGTTTCACTCAAAGAGAGAGAGTTATGCTTGCCCTTATCACTAACTTAGGCTGGGAATTAGAAAAATTAGATGTCAAAACAGCTTTTCTTCATGGTGATCTTGAAGAAACCATTTTTATGTGTTAGCCTGAAGGATTCATTGAAGCTAATAAATCTGATATGGTGTGCTTATTGAAGAAATCTCTTCATGGTTTAAAACAAGCTTCCAGACAATGGTATAAGAAATTTGATTCCATTGTTTTAACTCTAGGATTTAAAAGGAGTGAATATGATCACTGTATATATTTTAGATTACAAAGTTTAAATTCTTTACCTGTTTATATGCTTCTATATGTAGATGATATGTTAGTATGTGGCCCTTCTTTTGAAGACATTGATAGAATTAAAAGTGCTTTAAATTCTAAATTTGAAATGAAAGTTCTGGGAAATGCAAAGAAAATCCTTGGTATGAATATCATTAGAAATAAAAGAACTCACACTTTAACTCTAAAACAAACTGATTATATTGATAGGATTGTAGATAAGTTTGGTTTAAGAGATGCTAAAGTTACTTCTATCCCCTTAGGAAATCACTTTAAATTTAGCAAAGATCTTTGTCCCTCATGTGATGAAGAAGAATCTGAAATGAAAAATGTCCCTACTCAAATATAGTAGGATCTATTATGTACACTATGGTGTGTACAAGGCCTGATGTTGCTCATGCTATTAGCTCCTTAAGTAGATACATGTCTAACCCTGGGTTGGAACACTGGGATGCTCTAAAATGGTTAATAAGATATCTAAAGGGGTCTAGAGAGTTAGGCCTAATTTTCAGTAAAAGTCATGAAGGCATAAGACTTAGAGGATATGTTGATGCTGACTTTGCTAATGATAGGGATAAAATAAGATCCACTACTTGCTATATGTTTACTTTATGTGATTCTTGTATAAGTTGGAAGTCTCAGTTACAATCCATTATTGCATTCTCAACCACTGAATTAGAATATATTGTTATTACTAAAGCAGTGAAGGAAGCAATATAGCTTTAAGGTTTGTTGAATGAAATTTGATATTTAAATCAACCTGCTACTCTTTTTTCTGATTCTCAAAGTGCTATACATCAGTGCAAAATCCCGTGTTTCATGAACGCACCAAGCACATAGATATAAAATTACATTTTATTCGTGATATAGTTGCCAACAATATGATACAACTTGATAAGATTCATACTGGTGTGAATCCTACTGATATGGGAACTAAGGTACTTCATCTGAATAAATTTACAAACTGTTTGAGTTTGTTGAATATTGACAAAGGCTAAACATGGTTACAGCAGGTACTAGAGGCAATGAACTCTTGGTGATTACCTTCTATGTACAATTGAAACAATTGAAGCTTTGATATGCAAAAATGGTGGAGAATGTTTATGTTTATGCATATATAAGGAAGTTGCATTATGAAAATACACTCTCTCATCTCACGACTTCAACATTGCTAGTCCGATCTGAACCGTTGGATCTCTAGGGATGATCGAAACCATTGGTTGTACATATAAAAGGCCATTTCCTTCACCTTCTAGGACAGAGAACTTATATTGTTACAAGTTTGGTTTTTCGACTGCGCCATTCTTCTTCTTGATTCAATTTGCTTCATCTCTCTTTCTTTTCTATTTTTTCTGAGTTGAAAATGTGTGGTGAGATGTTGTTTTGTTTAGAGATGTGAACAGTAACTTTGTGTGTAATTCTTGTGATTTAGAGGGCTATAATCTTTGTAGGTAAAGCTAAAAGTTATGGCTGAGTGTTGATCTCTGTTTTGTATATTGCTTCACTGGTTTCATTTTAGTGCAGAGAGGCCATAATCCCATTTGAGAGCCTCAAAGGTAGAGTAGACTTTTTCCAAACTACCTGCCTAACCGACAAATCAAATCTTGTGTTCTTGATTTTCTCTTTTACATTCTATCCTTATTATCATGTGTGAATGATTATGATGTATGTTAGATATGTGAATTCTTAACAATAACAAACTATGTCTAGTTTATTACACAATTCAAACGAAGCATTTAGCATAACTAACATTCATGGATAATTTAGAGATAGACTCGAGTGAAAGAAGTTATGATTGGCAATATGTTTACGCAATTTGATCCTAATAATAGTAGGAACCAATTTCCCGAAATTCACTTCGCAATAAGTTTGTCTTTGAAATTGGCATGATTGTGAGATATATGGAAAATATCAAAATCGAATGCCTAACTACTTATTGGCGAAGATGACGAGGTTTTAGTTGATAATAATCATCTAAATTTTCTTGATCACGAAAGGCGTGCATTACACATTTACATTCCGTGGATTACATTTTTTAACGAGGAAATGATAGCAGTTTTTATTCGATCATTCGCCACTATAGAATCGATTTTTTCATTGCACTCAAATTGAACAAATAGTAATAAAAGTTAACTGAAAGAATTACACAATGGTTTTTTTTTACACTAGAGCTAAATCAAATTTAAGAAAATGTTGAATCATCCCACAAGTCAATTGATGCATTCTTTCCTAGTACCTATCACTCTAAATAACTTTTGACTCCCTCCATCCTCAACCATTGTTTAAGCTTTCTGTCAATCTTCTTAACGATAATATTTTTGTTGTCAATCTTCTTAACGTTAGTATTTTTGTTTTCAATATGCATAAATTCTTGTTGGGAAAAAGCATACACAATGATCAATAAATATTAATCAAAACTTAAATATAAACACGTGAAACTCTAACCGACAATGTACTCCTCGTGAACTTCCTCATCGGCAACATTGAACCACTTTCCATAATAGCTATATTTGATGTATTCACATATATCAATCAAATTGTCAGTGATACTATCCCTTTCTCGTTTGAGTTGAGCAATCTATATTTCCATGGCTTCAATCTGTCTCTACCATTACCAAGCATAATTAGGATTAGTTTTGAAAGTTCTAAAACCTAGAATAATTAATTTTTATTAAATTTAATCTTAATTTAAAAAGCGAAAGGATAGAACGATAGTCGAATCAAGGCGGTGATAATGATAACAATTCTGACTCACACACACAGGTCCTAATAGTGTTTGTCATAGCAGTTTGTTGTGCGAAAATTAAAGAATTAAAACAAACACAAACACCATATATATGTGGTAAGCCCAAAGGGAAACATCCACGGGCCCCCATGCCATGGGAAAAAATAATTCACTTCTAATCTTGATTAAAAATACAATAGTATCCAGGTTTTGTAATTTCACAAAATTAATAAAATAACAATCAAAAGAACTTTGATGAATTGGAATCAAAATCACCGGTCTTGACTTTATCACCACTTCCCTATTGTCTTTGGAAGCAACCACCACTTGGATTAAAAACCATTGTTCTAAACACGTCAAGTAGATTAATCAAAATATGGAATCGTTCCTTGAGCACCAATTGTGTTTCTTTATTCTTTAATGTCTTGAAGAACTCTTTGGCTTTGAAAACTTAGTCAATGAAGCACCATGTCTTGTTTACCTTGAATGGATTCAGCCGTTTTGAAACATATAGAACAAGAGCACAATTTGTAATTTCAAAACTTAATTCCTTATTGATTTTTACTTTTACTTATAGGTAAAATAATAATCAATGGCTATGTTCTCCTCTCCACAGTGGACAAGATTTATCTTGCCCACTGCCTTCATGGCATGCTCAATCAGATTAAAATGGCCAAGTGGAATTTTGACATGTCATCAAATTGGTTCTTTTCAAATTCACACACCAAACACCCACCCCCATTTCACTTTTCCTCATTCTCTCTTCCCGTAATCTCCCAAATCGGTGCCCTAGAAATCTCCCACCACCATTTCACCCACCCACCACCACCACCACCACCACCACCACCACCACCACCACCACCACCACCACCACCATATGAAGTGGCCAGAACCACCACTTTTCTTGCCGTGACCCACTATTGCCCTCGTTGTGTGCTCAACAATACTTCTTTCGTCGTTTTCACAACTAGCATCTTCGGTCTCAAAGCTTCCGTTCTCGTTGAACCTAACTACTAGCTCATGTCTCACAGCTCCTGCCCTCGCTGTGACTCACCACAACCCGTGTACTGAATAGCACTTCTCGCCATGTTTACAACTAGCATCTCCGATCTCACAGCTCCCGTTCTCGTCGAACTACCTCACCCAACCCGAAAGTTTAAATTTTTTCCCCGCTGAAACAAGAGTATTTTGAATATAAAACTCAGAATTTGTCTCCTGACCCACAACATTTTCTATATTGTAATGCAAAACTGAAAATTTTCAATGTCTTCAAAATAGCTGCAAATGAGTTGAAGTTTCTGTATATAAAAAAATTGAAAATAACCATTGTTATTAAATTCTATTTTAATACGTAATTAATAAATTTGTATTGTTAATGTTGGATTTTTTTTTATTGATTCGTATATGATTGGAATGGAATCACAAAGTGTGGACAATGTGTATGTTCCTCAAGATTCTGTCCATAGTCTTTCCACAACTGGGCAAGAATTTGAATCACATGAGGTGGCCCTACAATTTTTACAATCAATATACTCGGGAAGCTGGGTTTAGTGCACAAATTGAGAATAGTAAAAAGAATAAGGTTACTAATGAAACATACTAGAAAATGTTTGTTTTTTTGAAGGAAGGAAAAACAGATGATACATATCAGAAGAAACATAAAGTGTATGTGCCACGTGTTGGAGAAAGAAAGCATGGGCATACACGAGTTAGATGTGCGCTAGATTATCTGTGGTGAAGCAACAAACATGACAAATATGGATAATGAACAACTTTGTTGAGGAACACAATCATGCTCTTACTGCTCCTAGTTGAGTGCATTTGTTAATATCTCACCGGACTGTGTCTACTACAAAGAAAGCATTTACTCAACAATCTGCTAATGCTAATATACCCACATGCCAACAATTACAGCTTATGGAGATAGATTCAGGTGGTTCATTATCGATTGGGTGTATGGAGAGAGATATTAGGAACCATGAAAGAAACATTTGAGAAGAGCAAAAGGGGTCATGATGCTAAAACACTAATTGAGCTTTTCACATTCGAGAAAGAGAAAAATCCAAACTTCTACTTTGATTACGAGGTAGACGAGCCAAATAAATTTATTCGATGTTATTGGTTGATGCTAAATCTAGAAGGTCATATGGCTTTTTTGGCGATGTCGTGGGATTCGACACAACCTACAACACGAATAGGTACTCAATGATATTTTCTCCATTCGTAGGAGTAAATTACCATATTTAGACTATTCTTTTTGGGTGTGGATTTTTTAGCGACGAAACGACAGAGTCATTTGTGTGGTTGTTGTCAAACTTCATGGAATCGATCTCCAATCGAGCACCCCATTGTTTATAACCGATCAAGATGTTGCAATTGCAAAGGCCATATCAATAGTCATGCCATTGACATTCTATAGGTACTATATTTGGCACATTTTAAACAAGTTTTCTAAAAAAATTAAAGCAATGGTGTACAATGAGCAATATCATACGCTAGTTCATATTACTAAAAATTCAGAGTCACTTGCCGAATTTGATGAGCGATGGAATAAAGCAATGGTCAATACAAGTTTTCATTGTAATGAATGGCTACAAACAATGTATGATATCTGTAGTCGATGGGTACCAGCGTACGTTAAACACATCTTTAGTGCAGGAATGTCAACCAACCAACGATCCAAGAGTGGACACTCATTTTTTAAGAAGTATGTGAATTGAAAGAACTCACTGATGGGATTCATTACGAGTTTTAATAAGGCATTGAGTCATCAACGCCTTGAGGAATTAGTAGCAAACCATGTTGATCTCAATGAACAACCACACTTGACGTCAAGTTTTATTATGGAAGGTCATATGGTTCAAATCTACACGAAGAAGGTGTTTATGTTGTTTCAGACAGAAGTTGAAAAGAGTAATTTATACATTTGCTCAAAGATAGCAACTTTCAGCAGTGTAAAAACATATGGTGTGCAAAGATTTGAACCTGGAAAGAATTTTGATAGGCCCCGGGAGCTTACGTATTACACAAATATTGACTTTGTTTTATGCAATTGTCGAACTTTTGATTTTGAAAGTTATCCATGTCGCCACATGGTTTGTTTTTTGAAGAAAACACAAGTGATCATACTTCCAGAAAAATTTATACTACGACGTAGGACAAAGAATGCCAAAATGGGTAGTGTATGCGACACTAATGTAAGTAAAAATATGGACGACTCTTGTATCCAATCATTAATGGCACGACATGGGTTGTTAGCACATAAGGCCCCATCTTTAGTGGATGATGCGGCCTTAACAGATGCTCGTAGTACGTTTCTACTAGGTGAGTTCGAAATGTTCAATTTGTGAGTCAAGAAAATTGACAATGGTAGGAATGTCGGCAAAATCATGTCCAGTAGCAAAAGTCATGAGATCCAACAAGTAATACAAGATCCAAGTGCAGTTCGAGCAAAAGAATGTGGAAAACGATTAAAGACTTCAAAAGAGAAATCACTCTCAATATGTAATAGACAATGTTCAGTTTGTGGACTAAATAGACATGACAAAAGAATCTACTCGAGATTTAATGATAGGTGCATTATATTCAATTTTTTGCTCTTTCATTCAGTTATCACCGTGCAATTTATACTCAGAATTTTCATTTTGTAGATCAAATGTAGCGAACTTCCCTGAGATCCAATATGACTACGATGACCCACAAGATGATGGGAGAGGGGACGCTACTTTCACTTCAATTGCTAGTAGTAATTTTGAATTTGGTTTGTAGTTCGTTTAAGAATGGAAGTAATTTTACATTTGGTTTGTAGTAAATCCACTTTCTTGTTGGTTACCACTTTATAGACATTTTATAAATTAATGTCTTTTCATTTTGTACATTTCCATTTCCTGTTGGTTGCCACTTTTTTTTTATTCAACACACCATCACATCCTCAGTGTGGTTGTCAGGCCTCCAGCAGGAAATGATAGAGAGGTTCGGATACCTCAACCATATATAAATAACTCATAAAAAATACATGGGAGGGGAGCATAAAACTTGACTATCAATCATAAAAGCTAAAACAATCAAATTAATGAATAATTAATGAGGTACTACATCCTAAACAAATAGTCTTAAAAAATTCTATAGACCCCTGACTGTAGGAAGCCCATGTCTATCAATCTGAACTAAGATGCGATAACGTCTCGGTAAGTCTTGCGCGCTGTACTCGAAATAGCAATGACAATCCCAACTCCCTGAAGCAAGTAAGCCAGTCACATGGTTGCCCTCGTGATAAATATGAGAAATAGTATCACGATTGAAGGCAAGGAGATGTCTGATGTGGCGAACCATGTTGGTTACCAATTCTCTGTATTAGCTTAAGCCTTTGTCAACAATGCATTGTACATTGCCAGATTGGAACAAATAATGAAGTAAAATGATACACAAATATTGGATCAAAATAAACAATTCCTTAGTCAATTGGAACAAGTTACACAAGTCCAGTAACAAATCCAAATCTTCCACATTCTTGTTACCCGTAGTGCTCATAATTTACAAAAAGAAATTCATTACAAAAAACACAAATAAGGTGATACATGAAAACATCTGAGCAATTTTTTTTTATCTACTCACATCACGCCGAAGTTGACAGACTATATCTTTTAACTTCTATACCTTTTCCATTAACTTCCGCACATTACACTTCAATTCAACCAAATATGTACTTGTATGTTTACGTCCTTCGGACTGCCATCCCAAATTAGAGTCAACCTTCTCAGCCCAACTGACTCCCCGCACATGACACCATCCTGCAATAGCAAAATATAATTCAAATTAATGCAATTATACAACCCAAAAACTACAAGATGAAAGGTTACACAAATATCACATGAATACCAATAAAGTCCATACGACATACAATCTATTACGAATTGAAAAATATATCGGAGGCTCAGATCATGTTTTGTACTAGATGCATCCTGCACCACCATAGCTGCAAAACACCGGTTGCATAAAAGTACAAGACCCCCATTCGCATGCTGTCTGGGCTACCAAGCCAAGATACGGGACTGATTGTCTAGTTGCCAAAATCGAATAATCATAACAAATCAATAAATTGACAAACACATCACATTATTGAAATATAGTCTCATTCTCCTACCCAATTCAGAACATGTTATCATCACATGTCCTATCTCTCTCTTCCTTATATATAAATAAAAAATCATTGGGTTCGAGGGAGACGAAAACAATAGCAGCCCAAATTTTTAACATCATAGTAACTGTAGTACGCTATTTCAGAGAGAAAAATCAGGAATCCTTCAGCCAAAAAGGATCACATTTTAGGAGAATATGACAAATCGATTAAGAAATCAGGATCAAAGGTCCCAATTCACGCAAAAAGATTTTTAGATTCCTACCGAACTTGCAAACCCTAACATTTCTCAAATCATTGGGTAGGAATAATAAGGGCATCAAACAATAATGATTTCCCAATCTCTCTCTCTACTCTTAGATGTAGTTTACTGAGCACATTAACTTGTTCGCAAGAAACATGATGATATACGACCGGTTCGTTTTTAATACAAATAGCCAATGACACGTAATTGCCAAATAATGCCCATACCAGGTTTGATCGTGGTGGGTCACGGCTAGGGCAGGAGCTGTGAGACAGGAGATGGTAGTTTGGTCTAACGACAATGGGAGTTGTGAGACTAGAGATACTAGTTGTGAACACGGTGAGAAGAAGTGCTGTTGAGCACACAACGAGGGCAGTGGTGGGTCACGGCGAGAGAAGTGGTGGTTCTGGCCACTTCATACAATGGTGGTGGGTGAAATGGTGGTGGGAGATTTCTAGGGCATCGATTTGGGTGGATTACGGGTAAAGAAAATGAGGAAAAGTGAAATAGGGGGTGGGTGTTTGGTGTGTTAATTTGAAGACAACCAATCTGCTGATATGTCAAAATTCTACTTGGCCATTTTAATCTCACCGAGCATGCCATGTAGACAGTGGGTAAGATTTATGGGAAGAGAACAGGGCCGTAATAAACAAATTAAAAATTATTTCTTGGTTTAAAATCTGCAATAAGAGTGATAAGAATATATGAAAAGATATACAAAGATTTCTAAGTATTGTCGATGGAAACTATTTAGGAAAGTCAAGATTAATTGAGTTACCCTTAAATATTTTCTTCCTAAACAAATTCATGGATAACTTATAAGGAAACTTAATAAAATTCGCAACTCATATGATCTAAAAAAATTTTGCTTACCATCTCAGCTAGTTAGAACTGGCACCATCATGTCGAGTCAGAACATACAAGCTTACCTCCACTTTCAATATTAAAAATCATCAATATAATACAAGTAAGCCAAATTAAATAAATGTTCCAACAACCTCCCTCTTTGGTGTTGCTTAATTACAAAACCTAAAACTCAAAATTTTAATATTATGCATGTTATGTGTTAATCATGTAATAAACCAAGACAAATGAGCATCAAAATTACACAACAAATAATATCATAATAGTCACACAACCACCATTACTCCCATTTAGAGCTTTTTGATTTCAATGAAAATCATATATTTAAAAAAAAAAAAACCTTGATAATTTGAAAGTTAAAAGTAACGTTAAAATGTTCTGCAAATGCCCACAATTCATTTAAGTTGACTGAACAAAATGGTTATATTTTTCACATTGAAAATGGAATCCAATTTTGCCTTTGTGGGTGGAATTAATTTCACATCAAATAAAAGTCTAATAATGGACAAAAGGGCATATATGTCATTATTCTTTGGATAATTTACTGCACATTGTCAGCGCAATCAATTAATTTACACTTTGCAATGAATTTTCTTTCTTTATTCAGCATTGGGGCCCACTTCAAGCATCCAAAAAATTGATTATTCCAAAATATTGATTTCAGTCAAGTGCTTAATAATATACCATAAAAAGTGTTGCTCAAACAATACCAAGCACACACATATTTACTCTTTTTTATAGTAGACAACCTACCAAAGTGAAAGTGGGAGAGAAATTTAAATTAAGAATAGTATTTGTGCAATACAGTTCTCCATCAAAAATTAAGAGCAAATAGTTAGAACCTGTCAGTTAGTGGATGTCTTGGACTTCTTGGCAACAAAGACTGAAGACCCTCCACTACGGTTGCGAGTGAGGATTGATGGAGGAATAGAAGGTTGATTTTTAGTTTGCCCAAGCATAGGGTTAGAACTGGAGATCCCTTGTTCATGTTTATGACTTGCAGTCGTCAGTCCATGTCTACTAGGGCATTCTGAAGGGATAAATTTTGGATAGCCTGACATATTTTCTCGAAAAGCAATATAGACACGCCCACCCCCCCAATTGTTGAATGGTCCCCAGAACTCTACGCAAGAATTTAAATTCATTAATAAAACTTTGAGTAAGTATTAAGATCTAGATTACTTGGTCCTTGACACTCCCCAACTGTGTCTTTAGTGCACTTAAATGAGAGGGTTAGTCTATAGAAGACAACATATTTCAAGCAACTTTGGGAATGGGATTTGAAGCACCATCCAGATTAGCAAAGTCGTGCATGCCCAACATGGGTATATCATGTGAAAACTTGTCAGTGGACACTGGTGGCACACCAAGATGAGTTATAAAATGATGAATTAACCACAAATGAAGAAGTCTTTACTGATTTTCTTTCATTGGCCATTCATAATAATTCTATCAAATAGCATCTTGGTCCAGTCAACACTAATCTCTGGCCACGATGCACCAGTCATCTTCATAGCAATACCATCATTTGTCATTTCTTTATCATTTGAGGCAATCACCTCATCCATTCCCAATTAGTCACGCAATGAGTTAGGACTGAAAGTGATGTGTCTCCCCCTCACATAAACCTACCATTTGAACTCATTTATTGCTTTTCTTAGATTCTTAGGCATTTTTGGTTGTTGCATTGTTGTCCATACACAAACCTTATACCAAGAATTTGAGATCAAGTGAAAGATGGGAATTTGAACTTTGATAATGAAAGCAAGAGAGATTGTGATCATATGTAAAAGACAGTTATAAAAAGACTTTTGATGGACACTTAAGGACATGTAAGGGGTAGTTACCAAAAACTGCAGATGGTCAGTTAAGGACAAAAAAATCTCTTAAATAGATTTTTCAAAATTTGAAATTCATCTGTTTAATTTGAAATTTTTTTAATAAAATAAAATTTTCCTTAAATATATCTAAATTAATTGAATTATTTTACAATTAGAAATGAGCACATATTCGATTATTCAAAAATCGATCCAAAAACCTTTCTCAGTGGATACTTGATTTTACTTCCAGGTTTAGACTGTTGATTAAAAATCTACAAAACGCCCACACAAGTCATTCACACAAAATCAATGAGAACCTTTGTACAATATAAATGAATTTTTATTTATGGACAAATTTCACAGTCCGCAAATTATATAATTTGTCCAAAAATATCAAAGTAAACTAGAATCTTCCAATCTGATGTATGAGCATAATTAGATTAAATTATTTTGTCAAAATATTATATGAGTTTGTTATAGGACATACTAGACCAGTTAATCATAATACGTCCCAATAAACCAAAAAGAATCTTGCCTAGAAGATAAGTACAGAGATTATTTTAAACCAGTCATCATCTAAAAATGTATCCTTAAGTAATAAAATTTGTTCGTGCCAGACATGAGTACAATAGTAGTTTTTCTTTTGAATACTCGAAGTTTTGACCCCCTCCCCCCTTTTTTTATATTTTTCATTTTTTATTAGCCAAAACACTGAATGTTTTAATTCATGTAGTTGACTTTCTCACAGCCATAGAGGTAGCCCTTTTCTGTATGATGTATGTTCATTATGAATGACGGCTGCACACACCTATGGTGGTAGTCCTTTTCTTCAATGAATTTGTCTATTAACACAACTACATATTATAGTGCCGGAAGACATAGATACTTGACCATAGATCCACGACAAAGTACAAACTACTTTAAAAAAAACAACCCAATCAGTAGTAAGGCACAATCAAACTAGTCAAGATGTTCTTAAAGTGTGCTTATCTGATCATTTTTTACTATGAGTTTAATGAGCATAACATACTGATTGGTTAATCCAAGTTAATCCCAATATTCATGGATCAATCATACATTTATTTTATATGCTATGTGAAAAAACCTTTTTTTTTTCAATTTAATAAAAGTAAATGCAAAACAAATACAAGCACACATGATGAATTTACACAAAAATGAATAAACAAAAAAAAGCTACTTCTACTAAGTATATAAGAACTTTTTAATGCATCAATAAAATGCCAACGGCTTTTCGTAGAGTTTCAAATCTACCAGAATCTAAGGCATTGGTAAGCAAATCAGTCAATTGGTACCTAGTTTGAATATGTTCCAAAGTACTTACTTTTTTCTCGACCAAATCTTTAATAAAATGATGTTTCATGTCAATATGTTTGGTCCTAGAGTGCTGAATTGGATTTATAAAAATATTGGTAGAACTAGTGTTATCATAAACCATTGTAATATATTCAATACCATAGTCACTTGGCATTTGTTTCATCCAGAATAACTGAGTACAACAACTACCAGTAACAATATACTCAGCTTTTGTAGTAGATAAGGAGATTGAGTTTTATTTCTTACTTAACCATGCAATGAGATTGTTACCAATGTAGAAACATTCTCCACTCGTGCTTTTCCTATAATCCTTGTTTCCTGCCCAGTCAGCATCAATGTATACTGCAAGATAAGAGTTAGTATCATTAATATACCACACACTAAAATCAGAAGTATAGTTAAAATAGAGAATAATTCACTTCACAGCTGCAAGATGAGATTCTTTTGGTTTAGCTTGATAACGTGTACAAACTCCCACACTGAATGATATGTCAAAATGGCTTGCAATCAGGTATAACAAACTGTCTATCATGCTCTGGTACAAACTAGAGTCGACCTCTTTGCCCTGGTCATCTCTGGAGATCTTCAATGATGTGGTCATGTGAGTTCTAACTGTCTTGGTTTGTTCAAAATCAAACTTCTTTACCAAAGTTTTAGCAAACTCAAACTTCCTTTTGATCCAAACCTAAAAAAAGTATCATCAATGTATCTTTAAGTGTAACTAAATTCTAGATGTTTGATCAACAAAGTTTCATCAATGTATATTTGTGCCTATTAGTCCGATTTTGAGATGTTTGATATCCTTGTTCGAACAAAAACATGGTCAATTTTTCATACCAACTACGTGGAGCGTGTTTTAGTCCGTACAAGGCATTTTTTAGTATGAACACATGATCGGAAGAATAAGGATCAACAAATCATTTAGGTTGCTCAATATAGACTTTTTCATTCGAAATCCCATTCAAAAAGACACTTTTGACATCTAGAGTTTGAATCTCATTTGACATGCCACATATAGTAAAAGTATAATAGATTCAAGTCGAGCCACAGGTGCAAATGTTTCTGAATATGTTGCCATGTTCATCAGATTTATTTTAGAAGATCCACCTTCTCTCGATCACATTTGCATCCTTAAGCTGAGGTACAAGTTTCCATACTTCATTTCTTTCAAATTGTGCTAGCTCTTCATACATAGCTAGAATCCAATTTTCATCATCAATTGTTTCAATTATATATTTTGGTTCAATATGTGAAGTGTAGCAAACATTTCATAGTTTAGTAGCAAACCTTATCCTAGTCACCATACATTCACCAAAATTAGAGAGTACATTGTCCAAGGAATGTGCCTTCTGTATCTATGAAGAGAGTTGCCTTCTCATTTCATGTTCTTCATTTGTATCATTTGTATTAGGTACGTCGAAACCTCAAGAGCGGAGCAGAGCAAGAGCGAGGAGCAAAAAAAAAACACCGTAACCCTGATTACGTAATTGAGTATGTTTGTTACTGTTTGAACTAGACACATTGTTGTCCTGGGTGTTCTGATTTCCATCAACCTGTTCTACCAAGGTTTGAATTTAAGGTTCATGTGAATCTGAAGAAAACTCATAAGTGTTATTAATTTTTACATTGATGGACTGAATAATAGTTTAAGTCTGAATGTTGTAAATTCTGTAAGCTAAATAGTCAATATATACTCTTCATTACTTTTTAAATCGAAATTATCCAAATGTTTTCGGTCATTTAAAACATAACACTTGCTTCCAAAGGTGTGGAAAATCTTGAGATTTGGTATTCTTTCCTTCCACATTTCATAGGGAGTTTGTATAGTACTTGTTCTAAATGACATGCGATTCCAAATATAACTAGTAGCACTAATAGATTCAGCCTACAATTTAGTATGAAGTTTTTTACTATTTAGCCACACTCTATCCATCTCTTGTAAATACTGATTTTTTCTTTCCACAACTCCATTTTGATCAGTGGTTATAGGAGCAGAGAATTTATGAAATATGTCATATTTTTCACAAAATGTAGATAAATTTGCATTTTCAAACTCATTACTAAGATCACTCTTGATATTCAAAATTTTATCTCCTCAAAGTGCTTTTAAGTTGTTAATTTTAGGTGTAAAAATTTAAATCTTTCAAAAATATTAGACTTTTCTCTCAAGAAATATACTCAAGTGTATCTAGAAAAGTCATCCACGCTTACATGGATATATTTTTTTTACTTTCAGTCTGAATAGGTAATATCAAATCCATGTGTAATAATTCTAGTACAGGATATGTAGCAAAAAACTGACCTTGCTTGTGTGTACTTTTAGTTTGCTTACCCTTTTTGCATGAACTACACACACCTTCACGCTTTTTAGTGAGCCTAGGAACTCCTTGTACTGTATTGACTTTTGTTAATCTCAACAGGTCAACGTAGTTCAAATGTCCCAACCGTTTGTGCCACAGCTTTGTAGAATCGGTCTTTGAAATATGACAATGAATTTTGGTGTCAAGAAGGTAACATTTATCATTAGACCCAGTACCATGTAGAATACAATAACCATTATATTTCAAGACATTACATGAATTTTTTGAGAATATTACTAAGAGAATATCATCACACAGATGGCCTATACTAATAAAATTATTTTTTAAACCTACAACAAACAGTACTTATTTTACAGAAAAAATCCATCAACCAAGAATTTTACCTTGTGCCTCATCATTAAAGGTAACCAGTCCACCTGCATGACTCTTGTAACTAGTTAGATAAGATCAATTACCAGTCATATGTCTAGAACACCCACTATCAAAATACCATGAGTTAGGAACAAATATTCTATAGGCAACATGAACCATATAATAATTTAAATAAATTTTTCTAACCTAAAGTTGTCTAACTTTAGTCTAAGTTTAGTGTTACTATGCTTCATCATTTGTCTACCAATCAAGTTATTTATATATAAACAATTGAAGCAGTCATGTCCAACCTTATCACATATGCTACTTCTTACAAAGTATTTAGATTTACTTTTCTGCTTTGGGACTTGATACCTTGGTTGTTTGACTAATGAAGAAATTTGAATTTTAGTCTTGGCGTAGGTCAGAACATGCATAGGATGGTCAGTCTCAGCTCTGACTGCAATGTGAAAAGTTCTATCTGGGAATATAGCAGTCTGAGTTTTTTTGACAAAATTAATCTGATTCAAGACTTTTCCTTTTCATTTTTCATCTTTCATCATATTACAAGCCTTCTTTGATGTTTGAAATCCTTCCATAGCTTAGCATTTCACTCAAAGATGTTACGAAACCCCAAAGAATTTCGAACACGCTCCACTTTGCTACCATAAAGTTTGGTCTCCATTATAAAAAGCATACTAAGAGAGTTCTCATGAAGTAGTCACCGAAAGTTATTTTTTACCACCTGATTTTAACAGAGACTCCAAGTCAGCAACAAGGCCCCGCGAAGGCCTATTTGGCCTTCGTACCCATCACAATGGTGGCCCAAGCCCTCGCGTCTTAGTAACAAGGCCAATGAAGCCCACGAAGGGCTTCACCACTTATGACGAGTCTGGGTCCTTCGTCAATTACCCTCGCACCCCATAGAATCCTACAAGCAATCTGATAAGCCAAAAAGATATTTCGTGAAAGATTGTATTTGATTGTCATACGAACTCTCACAAGGAAACCCAATCTCAATCTCTTACTGATTGGCAACGCAATATTGGAAATCAACTCAAATTAGGACTGAAATCTAGGAGATTGCATTCACACTCAATTATCACTTATCCTATAAGGAAGAGAGATCTCATCAGATGTCTAATTGATTGCACACCTAAATCAATTGGAACTCTTGTCCTATAAATACAAGATCTCACATCGTTCTAAGGTACGCATTATTTTATACCCTTAAACTCTGCTCAAATATCTGTTTGCTTGTCTCTTCCACACTCAAATATTCTCTCCATATATTTTCTACCGGTAGTTGACTTGATAATCAGGGTACCAACAATCGCCGACCCTTTTTTCTCTATGATATGGGTGCCTAATGATTGTCCAACTATGCAGGTAATATACAGGCTGACAGATGATCAATTAGAGATATGTTGACAAGTAGATAGTGCAGCTTTCGAGGTCAACATATTGGCACTGTCTGTGGAAATCAAAAATACGTTACACAACCTTTAAATCTGTGGTAAAACATGTTTTTTTACCGAAAAGTTTATGACAATAGATAACTCTCATGATGAAATTGAGTCCCACCACACAGATCTACTGTAGGAAAACATTCCAGATCTCTGGAATGTAACCCACCGTTGAAGAATGAGACAACGACAAAGATGAACGACAGAACAAGACATCCAAGATCTGAAAAAGGAGAACATCCGAATAAGGACTGTGATCGAAGCGATTGGAAAATCAATCCCCCAATTAGAGAATAAGTGTTACCATGATTGGCAAAGCCCTTCGAGGTCCGGCTCGATCGAAGGTCATTGATCTCAGGATGACATGCAATACTAGATGGACGAAATCCTTAGAATCAAAATCTGAGGTCCTCGTACGATAACTAACATGAGAAACGTCTCTCCTTATGAGAAAATAAGCCCAATACGTCTGTCAGCATATTTGACAAGCTAGGGGCCTAATCCTCTGTAGCACTGTCCCAATCACTGAGTAGCTGACGCAGTGAGAACAACGAGGCTCACCAAGAAAAGAAAAAAGATTCTAACCTCGGGGTTCAGCCTCCTCTGCTACCATACCTTTTCAATTATCTTGGGAAGATGAAGGATCAAGGCCCTGACTGGAGGTTTAGAGAATGTCAGAGGTGGCAGAGAAAACTTGTAGTGGTGGAGATGGAATGGAGGGAGCAGTAAGCGGCAGAAGTGGTGGTGACAGAGGTGGTAGAGGAGAAGCTGATGCCAACGGCACTGCCATCAGTACCTCCGTAGATGATGGAAGAGGAGGCAGGGCTGAACTTTTGCCAACATCCACATCGTCGTCAACTTCAAAGACATGGATGTTATTAAACACATATTTAGCTGCAAAACGAAGCCCAATGTGTTATTTTTGTACGAAAATCAATAACAAACACAAATTAAGCTACGAGGATCACCCATCAATCTGAAATAGATAAGTAAATAGTCGTCCTTGAGTAGGTTGGCCAAACTTCTGAAGTCAGCTATCAAGTTCACAAACCACGGACAATTTCAATCTCAAGTCTGCTTGCTATCTCTCTTGGTACAGGGAGCTTCATGCTCACTACATGAACAAAGAAAGCATTAAGTCAGGGACGAAGTATAAAAACATCACACACTAGAACCAAACATACCAAGCTCCCAGAGCTACGAGGAATAGATGTATTGGGATTGAGGTTGATGGCCTGAACTCCCAGTCTCCCAACAAAGAAAAATGCCTCTTTCCAATTATGGACTTTGTTTAGACTGTCTGTGGCGCTCCCATCTCTACCTCGAGCTCAGAGACGTGTTGAACCAGTTCTCCAACTGACAAAGTCGGTATATAGTTTAAAAGCCCCTCGCTGTCATATCTACACCCAGACCCGCTATCTTCCACAGCAAAAATACGGCCACCATCTGAGCCCACCTGTTCCACATAAGTTGACATGGGGCCAGATTAAAGTCATGGAGCACCTTGCAAAAGAAAGAGTGGAATGGTAGGCGAAGGCCCTACTGCATGGCTGGCTCGAAAATTGCAACGAACCCATCAGGTAGAGAATTCTCACGCTTGTCTGAACGAGGTGCCTAGAGAATAACGGAGCTTGGGATGTCGTAGGCCAATCTAATTACCTGCGAGTCTGCCACCTTTATCTTTGAGCACACTAGTGATGCTACACTCAACAAGGCTGTCAACTCCTCGTCCAATTGACGAGCCACAGAGACATCTCCTCTATCAATGAGGCTCACATCTCTAGGATCCCAGAATCTTGTTTTCTCTTCTTGGTCTTTGCCTTAGGTAGGGGTCTCGATCTTCGCCCCCTTCTATTCACAGAGGCTGGAGAATAAACAGCAACCATCTGTCTTTGTTCAACTTTTTTCATCATCTCAGGCCAGGAAGGGACTTCGCTTCTAATCTCAGGATTAGTTGAGAGATTAGACTGGTTCTGAGAGTTACAATGTTCATATGACTTCTTCTTTCTTCTTCTTTACAAAAACAACCACGAGAATACTTTGAACGGACTGGTGTCGGAGAGAAGAGTAGAGAGCCAGTGAAAATCCACCGAGAAATGGGAGAACAAATAAACCTAGAACCAAAAACCAGAAGTGGAAAAGTTATAGTTGAAAAACACCCAATGCCTTTACCTTAGGTAAAATGGCCCAACAAACGAAACTGAAGAACTCTGACCGAGAACTCGACGCCGTAGAAACTTGAAGGATGCCAGAAATTTCTGAAGGAAAAAAATAAAGGTAAATAAGAAAATGTGAGAAGGGCAAGTACTCATATAGATGAAGCCCATTTGATATGGGCCATTGATTTTGAACCACCAGATATGGACCAATGACATGATAAATGCGTAGTAGCCAAGAGTCATAAGGTGGGAAATGAAAACCTAGAGAAATTAATAACAGGGCTCACGCACGCCATGCACATCTCCAAAGCACATGCCAGCTCGTCTTTTGCAATGATGGCCCTGACATCCCAAGTTACGAGACGGCTGTGCCATCTCTACCCTTCTTAATTAGCAAACCTTGATTGATGGATGAGACCTCCACTCAGAAAAGGCAAAGTGGACCCCACCAAACTTTAAGAAAACCACAAGTCAAAGCCCTTACCTACCATGAATAAACAGGCCTCGGGCTTGGAGGACTCTGTACATGTTCGAGGAACTCCTTCGGCATGATGGCTTCGGCCTAAGGTTCAATACATAGGCAAAGGGCTCCCTTGGCAAAATCATTCCCTCTCCGGAATATATCTCTGCCTAGATTGCCTATTCGCATAGGTCTTCATCCACGCCAACAAAATAAAAATAAACAAATATAAATATAAATATTGTTTCTTAAAGTCCTACGCCTAGCATAAATAACAGGTTTGGACTTGGAAAACTATTGTTACCACCTGATTTTAGCAGAGACTCCAAGTCGACAATAAGGCCCCGTGAAGGCCTACTTGGCCTTCACCCCCGTCACAATGGTGGCTCAGGCCCTCACGTCTCAGTATCAAGGCCAACGAAGCCCATGAATGGCTTTGCCAGTTATGATGGGCCTGGGTCCTCCGTCAATTACCCTCTTACCCCGTAGAATTGCACAAGTATTCTGATAAGCCAAAAAGATATTTTGCAAAAGATTGTATTTGATTGTCATACGAACTCTCATAAGGAAACCAATCTCAATCTCCTATTTATTGGCAGCCCAATATTGAAAATCAACTCAGAATAGGACTGAAATCTAGGATATTACGTTCACACTCAATTATCACTTATCTTGTAAGGAATGAGGATCTCATCAGATGTCTAATTCATTGCATACCAAAATCAATTAGAACACTTGTCCTATAAATACAAGATCTTTCATCGTTCTAAGGTACATATTATTCTCTACCCTTAAACTCTGCTCAAATCTCTACTTGCTTGTCTTTCCCACACTTAAATACTGTCTCCATATATTTTGTACCGACAGTTGACTTAATTGTCGGATTAGCAATGATCGCCAGCCCCTTTTTCTTCAGTGATCTTGGTGTCAACGATTGTCCAAGTGTACATGTAACATACAGGCTGACAGAAAATTGATTAAAAATATGTTGTCACGTTGATAGTGCAAATTTTAAGGTCAACAAATTTAATGCCCAAAGTCACTAAACCCCCTGGCATTCCTACTAAGGATACTTATGGCGGTTGATAGGGCTATGTATTAGCCTCCATTGATTTGTAGTGAGCATTTGTGATGTTGCAAAGTGAAACTTTCCTTATCTCCACCACTAAGCTTCATGTGTGGCTAGGATTTCCTCTTGTGAAGCTTAGTTTGGACTGTTTAGATTCTTTATTATTATTTCTTCCCACTCTTTCCTTCTTCCTCTATTAAGACTACTGCCACTTATACCTCTCATGATTGGATTGTAGATTCAATAGCAACCATGCACAAAGTAAGGGAATTAGTCAAGTTTGTAGAGTATCGATTTATTACCAAGGAGAAGGTGCGGATGGGCAAACACACAAGCGAGATCTAACAAATCAATATAGTACAAGACACGTAGAATCAACAATTTTTTGTACTTGAACACTAGTTTTACCATAGCTCCATCATCACCTAAGTAAACATTGAGGTTACGTAGAAGAGATTTTGAGATGTTTAACTCTACTTGGACGTAAAGAAAGGATCTAGCAAGACCATTCTTATCTATATCCACCTTAAAATTGTCCAATTCATGCTCCAATCATTGCCTCCATATCCCTCCATCATATGGACAACTGAGATGTTAACCAACAGAAATATGTTGGTTTAAATGTGGATTTATCATCCACCATGGAGAAAACTATGAGGGAGTAGCTGAAATTTCACGGACATCAAAAGTTTTCATTGTCCTCATTGTCGATTTCGAGCAAGAACACATCTTCAATAATAAATTGGAAATTCATGTTGTTTTAATAACTTCCTCATCATGTCTTTGAAGGCCTCATGATAGTATCCAAATTTTGATTCCTCAACATGTTTATTTGTTAGACTTAATTTGTAGAAATAATAAAATATAATTTTATTATTAAATTTAATTTAATTAGAGAAAAAAAAATACAGCAGAAGACTGAAATTCAAATTAAGAAAAGAACAGATTGATCAACGAGACCTATGTATTCACAGTGTACTTAAAACAGATTCGCCCCCTCACCGTAAATGCTTAAGGAATATTATACGTCTGTCTCCCAAGATACAATGGTGGAAGCAGCAACAAGTTTAGCACAAGAAGTTTCTGCTCTGACAAACTGAACTAATGACCGAATAAATCACTAAGTATTGGAAGTTTATGGAAAAACGGATTCAGCAGAGCAAAGGAATTTTGTCTAAACTGTTCACAAAGAGAGCATAAAAAACGTGTGTTGATTGTGGAAATTTGGACCTATTTAAAAAGGCTCCCAGGTAACCTTTCAATCCCACCATAAACAGGTAGGTTTCAGGTGTTACAGAATTAACACCTGAATTAACAAAGCATTAACAGCATCCAAGAAATTAATAGAGAAGTTGGAAAGTCTGAAAATAAGTCAGCAATTAAATTTGGAAAAAAATGACAAATGTAGACCCCCCCCCATAAGGGGCCAATTTTGGTTCGACATTCGTGTACGCAGGTCACGCTCGCACGTGAGTTATATGGTCCAATGTGTAAATTGGTCTGTGATTTCCACTTATCCCCTCCGACGGGCGCGCGCATGAGAGAGCCTCTATGCCACACAATATTACAACTTTGTCAATTGTCGACATTTAAATATTAGTCAACATTTCATCATTTTTCCAATGTGAGATAACCCACTTATTTTTCCCTTCCACTATTTTTCCAACACCACTTTGAACTTCAATTTTTCATTCACCTGAGCATTAATTTTGCTAAGTAAATATATCATTTCGATGTTCACTTGGAGAAGAACACAAATCTACTTTTATCTTCCATATTGAAGAAATGGGTCCCACACAAAATTATACCCAAACATGGCATAATATCACTTATTTTCCAACAATCTCCCACATGAATAGAATTTGACAGAGATACTGAAGACGTGGTAATAAAATTCAACGGTTGAAACCTTCATAGAAAAGGTAGGTATTACCCTTTGAACCTTTCATTGTGAAAGTACATTTACTTTACTAGCTGACCAGTAGTTGCAGTGTATTTGAACTGTCCTTAGTGTAAACGATGATATACATCACATAGGATTCTTCCTAACACAATTCAGTTCTCATTGTTATGTTCGTTTGTGACCATAAACATACGCCTGGTTTTGTAAGAGTATATGAGAATTAAGCCCTACACAATTTCCTTAGAAGCTGCCCCACTTGTCTCTCATATAGGTGATTTCTTAATTAAGAGAAATCCGCATTACTCTACTCGAATTTTTGACGCACAAGAATCATTAAAAGCCTATTGCTTATCTTGTTACCTATGGTTATCACTGTTACATCATAATAATGGACATGAGAGAACCCCCACAATGATCTGATTAAGTCTTTACAATTAGGTTGTCATTTTGAACCTAGATCTTGGGATCTCCAATCAACTAGGTTGGATTTCCATTGTATCAACTAATTCTTTCAAAGGCTTAAGTCACATTCCTCTCCTTAACTTTCCAACCAACTCTCTATTTAATCTTTTGGATAGTAGATCCGCAAGGTTATCATTCGACTTCACATAGTCAACAGAAATAACTCCAGTTGAGAGTAGTTTTCTGATGGTATTATGTCTACGACGTATGTGTCCAGACTTGCCATTATACACGTTGGTATGTGCCCTTCCAATTGCAGATTGACTATCACAATGTATGCAAATTGCTGGCACAGGCTTTGGCCATCTTGGAATATCTTCTAAGAATTGGCGTAGCCATTCAGCTTCTTCACCATACTTATCTAAGGCTATAAACTCAGATTCCATAGTGGATCTTACTATAACTATCTCTTTGGAGGATATACATGAAATAGTTGCACCTTCTAGTTTGCACACAAATCCACTTGTAGACTTTAAGTCTTTTATATCACATATCTAGTTAACATCACTATATCCTTCAATAATTGCGGGATATCTGGTATAATGCAGCCCATAATCACGAATATATCTTAAGTACCTTAATACTCTTACTATTTATTTCCAGTGATCAGTTCCTAGATTACTCGTATATCTACTCAGTTTACTAACTGCATAGGCTATATATGGTCTTTTACAACTCATTAAGTACATTAGACTTCCGATAATTCTAGAGTACTCTACCTGAGATATACTCTCACCTCTGTTTTTTGATAGATGCTGACTTTTATCTATCGGTGTTCTAGCTATGCCAGAATCATCTTTGTTGAATTTTCCAAGAATTTTGTCCACATAATGTGACTGACTTAGGATAATTCCATATGATGTTCTTGAAATTTTAATTAAAATTATCACATCTGCTAAGCCCATATCCTTCATGTCAAATCTCGAATTCAACATGTCTTTAGTAGATTTAATCATCTTATCGCTGCTTCCAATGATAAGCATGTCATCAACGTAAGAACATAAAATGACATAGCCATTTTCAGTGTTTTTGATATAAATGCATTTGTCACATTCATTGATTTTAAATCCATATTCTATCATGACATGATCAAAGTTTTCATGCCATTGTTTTGGTGCCTATTTCAAGTCATACAATGACTTCACCAATTTACAGACTTTGTTGTCTTGTCCTAGAGTAGAAAAGCCTCAGGTTGTTCCATGTAGATTTCTTCTTCTAAATCTCCATTTAGAAATGTAGTTTTCACATCCATTTGATGTAATTGGAGATTTCGCAAAGCTGCAATTGCAAGTATCAACCTAATGGATGTTATTTTCGTTACTAGAGAATAGATATCAAAGTAATCAAGGCCTTCTCGTTGTTTGTAATCTTTTATAACAAGTATGGCCTTATACTTTTTGATTGTTCTATCTGCTTTCATTTTCTTCTTGAAAATTCATTTGTATCCTAGTGATTAGCATCCCCAAGGAAGATCCATTAGCTCTCGTGTATGGTTTTGTAGAATAGAATCTATCTCACTTTTAATTGCATCTTTCCATTGAGATCCTTTTGAAGAGTTCACGGCTTCTTTAAAGCTTTGATGTTCACTTTCTAGCATATAAGTTATAAAATATGGACTAAAAGATTTTTCAGTTCTAGTTCTTTTGCTACGCCTTGGTTCAACCTTTTTTTTCTTGTTCTTGGTCTGTTGTTTCATGTATCCATTTAGAGAAGTTTGCTTCCTCTTTGGATTAGTACGGAAATACATGTTCAAAAAACGAAGCATTTCTCGATTCTATTATCATATTTTGTGTATGTCTGAGATTTTAGATTCATGCACAAGAAACCGATAAGCACTACTATTATGCGCATAGCCAAAAAAATGTAATCAACAGTTTTAGAACCTATTTTCTCCTTCTTTGGTGTAGGTACGGCCACTTTTTCTAGGCACCCCCACACTTGTAAGCAATGTTCTAAAAAGCGTAAAGCGTGACTAGGCGTGAAGGCGGAGCTTCAAGCTTTTCGTGTCTAGGCGAATCTTAGGCGAGAGCAATATAAGGACAGGGCGAGGGTGATGCGTGATGCGTGGCTAGGTGTGGAGGTCAAGCTTCAAATCTAGGCGGAGCCTAGGCAAGGATTAGGCGGACTTTTTAGAACAGTGCTTGTAAGTATTTGTAGGAAGGCTTCCTTCCTGTCCATAACTCATAGGGGCTCGTTTCCTCTTTCTTTCGGTGTACCTTATTTAAAAGATAATTAACTGACAAAACAGCTTCCTCCCACATGTTCTAAGGTAAACCAGAACTAAACAACATTGCATTCATCATTTCTTTGAAGGTACGATTTTTTTGTTTAGCAATACCATTTTGTTGTGGTGAATAATGTGATGTGGTTTTATGTGTAATTCTGTGTTGTGCACAGAATTCAGCAAATGGTGATTCATACTCACCACCTCGATCACTTTTTAACACCTTAATTTTCTTGTTAAGTTGATTCTCAAACTCTTTTTTATAAAGAACAAATTTTTCTATAGCTTCGTCCTTACTTTTTAGTAGAAACACACAACAATATTTTATGTTATCATCAACAAAAGTAATGAAGTATTTGTTGCCACCACTTGTTTGTACAATTTTTAAATTACATAGGTCAGTGTGAATTAAATCAAGTGGTTATGTATTTCTTTCAATAGATTGAAATGATGACCTTGTCAATTTTGCATAAACACGCTGTTCACACTTGTGTTTAGAATCAATATGGAATGCAGGTATGGAATTCAAGTTAATTAATCTACACAAAGTATCATAATTAACATGTCCTAGTCTACCATGCCACAAATTAGAAGACTCAAGCAAGTAAGCAAAATAATTATTCAATTTATTAATTTTTGGCTTAACCGTCATTACATTGAGCTTAAAAAGCCCATCAAACACATAACATTTTCTAACAAATATTCCACTCTTAGACGAAATGATTTTATCTGACTCAAACACCATACAGAAACCGTGCTTGTTCAGCAGCGACCCAAACACCAGTTTCTTACGAATTTTTGGCACAAAAAGCACATTGTTAAGAGTCAGGTCTTTTCCAGACGTCATCTTCAAAGCCATTTTGCCTTGGAATCTTTATCCGAGCAAACATATCTGGTAGCACCGGTGTCAATCCACCATTCCCTTTGGTTTGATCCCACTAGATTCACTTCATAAATTAATGCAACGAGGTTCATTTCAAAAACATCATGTGCGATGTCATCAACCACATTTGCTTGTTTCTTATTGTTTCTTCTTGGCAATCTTCACTCAAAAGATTTATGACCTACTTTGTCACAATTGTAGCATTTTCCTGGAAATTTCTTTTTGGAAACTCTCCTTTTCGGACCCAGTTTCGTCCATTTCCCATACTGCCCAAACCTGTTCTTATTTGTCTTAGAACTTTGATCATACTCCACAACATTTGCTTTGGCCAATGAAGGATTGAACCCCTTCTTTTCAGAACCTTTGTTGTCTTCTTCATTTCAAAGTCTGACAATCAGTTCTTCAATGTTCATTTCCATTCTCTTGTGCTTCAGGAAATTCTTGAAATCTTTCCAAGCTGGAGGCATCTTTTCAATCATTGCTGCCACTTGGAAAGTTTCACTTAAAACCATCCCCTCGACATGAATTTTATACAAGATCACTTGAAGTTCTTGTACTTGACTGATTACAGTTTTTGAGTCCACCATTTTATAATCCAGAAAGCGACCGACAAAGAATTTCTTAGCCCCTGCATCCTTGGTTTTATATTTTTCAGTCTAGAGACTCCTATAATTCATTTGCCATTTTCATTGTACTATACACGTTGTATAGTGAATTTGCCAAACCATTCATGACATAATTTCGGCATTTCGACATAGGAAATCAGAATGTTTCCAAGTTTCAACCGTGCTAACATCTTGTATGTCTCACTCACCCTGTTTGAGTTTCGGAGCATTTTCAGTCAAGATTCTCGCAAGATTCAAGGTGGTCAGATAAAACAGCATTTTCTACTGCCACCTTTTGAAATTCAATACATTGAATTTCTTCAATTTTTCTCCATGCTTAACTGGAATAGTCACATGACCAGTTGACGCTACAGTGTGGGTCACAGCAAAACTTGGCACTTGTGCCACAGTCTGGTGGACAGATGGACTTCGCATAGTAGCCACAATTTGGTTTTCAGTAGCCACAACTCCAAATGTAGGATCAGATACCATTTCTGAAACAAGAAATAAAAAATTAATATTTTTCAAATAAACTACAGGCAGAAAACAACCTATTCGAATTTTTTTTCCTTTTCGAATCTGTTAGACTTAATTTACAGAAATAATAAAACATAATTTTATTATTAATTTAATTTAATTGGAGAAAAAAAACTACAGTGGAAGACTGAAATTCAAATTAGGGAGAGAACAGATTGATCAAAACGAGGCATGTGTACTCATAGTGTCTTTAAAACAGATTCATCACCTCACCGTAAGAGCTTAAGAAATATTGAACGTCTGTCTCTCAAGATAAAACAGTAGAAGTAGCAATAAGTTTAGCATAAGAACTTTCTACTCTGACAAACTGAACTGAAGACCGAATAAATCACCAAGTACTGGAAGTTTATAGAAAAAACAGATTGAGCAAAGCAATGGAATTTTGTCTGGACTATAAACGAAGAGAGCAAAAAAAATGTTTGTTGATTGTGAAAATTCGAACCTGTTTATATAGGCTCCTAAGTGACCTTTCAATCCCACCATAAAAAGGTAGGTTTCAGGTGTTACAGAATTAACACCTAAATTAACAAAGCATTAACAGCATCCAGGAAATTAATAGAGAAGTTGGAAGGTCTAGAAATAAATCAGCAATTAAATTTGGAAAAAAATGACAAAAACGTAGACCCCCCTAGGGGGCCAATTTCGGTTCGACATTCATGTACGCAAATTACGTTCGCACATGAGTTCTATGGTCCGATGTGTAAATTGGTCCATGATTTACGTGTGCAAGACAGAGCCTCTACGCCACATAATATGCACCTTTGTAAATTGTGGACATTTAAATATTAATCAACCTTTCATCATTTTTCTATTGTGGGATAACCCACTTATTTTTCCCTTCCACTATTTTTTTTTTAACTCCACTTTGAACTTCAATTTCTCATTCACCTGAGCATCAATTTTGCCAAGTAAATATATGATTTCGATATTCATGCGGATGAGAACACAAGTCTACTTTTATCTTCCATATTAAAGAAACGGGTCCTACACAAAATTATGCCCAAACATGACATAATATCACTAATTTTCCAACATTATTAACTTTAGAAGAGTCTACCACCAAGATATTATCTTTGTCCTATACTAGGGAGAAGGAGGGTCAGAGCTTGTCCATATCGTCTATGGATTTTTCGTCAATGGGATTGCTAAGAAACCCTAAACATCAAGAAAGACAGTCGACCTTTAGGGTTTTTAAAAGGAGAGCCGTGAATTATTTTTTATCATTTCTTGAATTATACTTTTCAATTAAATTACACTTAAAATCGACTTCATATGTCCAAATCATATGCACAAAGTCATTCCCCACACTTGGTCGCCGAATAGTACCTCTAAGTCACATCTAAAGGGTGAAAGGCCGCAAGAAGATTCCACATATAAAAAAGAGGAAAGTGTACTATTACGTTTTTTATGGATGGTCATGGTCTCCACCAACCCTTTAAAAGTCATGGTCTCTACCAACCCTTTACATTTTTTATTTTGATTCAATTTATACAAATACAATAAAACAGTCTATAATACCACATCGTTGGTACACGCCAGGATACAAAATATGCAACATTTGAATGTGAATGTGACACATATATAATCAATTGTGGAATTTTATCTCTCAATAATGGGAATTTTGGAATAAGCAGACACTTTTCAACCTCATCCATTAATTTTAAGAAATTTCACTTTGCCAAGTCAGTCACATCTAATGGGCATTTTAGAATACCCATATACCCCCAACCCCACCCCCACCCCCACCCCCACCTAGGGTCCCATCAAGATGACCATCAATGCCTTTGTTTTTTAATGCTTGCGGAACACTGAGAGAAATATCATCAGTAAAACAATTGGTATTTTTTTAGAATAACTACTATTTTTGGCTATTATCTTTTTTTTTTTTTTTTAAAAACATCTATAATTGTATTAAATCGCATTTTCCAATTTGATTTTCAATTTAATAAAATATCAAGGTGGATAAATGATAAGGGTGCTAAGAAAGGATGAGCCTAGCTGGAAAGTCATCGTGCACCTACTCAAGCCGACTTGCGGTAACCACTTATTTTCACTACAGTCAATAAGGGTGAGCCAAGAAACACAAATATTCTCATCAACTACTACAACGGTCAAACAAGGAGATGAACCTTAGTTAAAAAAACAAGGCGACAAGCCTTAGTTTAAAAAATAAAGTGATAAACTTTAGTTTAAAAAACAAGGCGATGGGCCTTAATTTAAAAACAAGGTGAAGAACCTTAGCTAAAATAAACAAAATTTCATATGGAACGAAAACACAAATAAAAAAGGGACAGGTGCACACCCACCCCGCCCATCCCCTCACCGGCCCCTCAACCCAATTTTACAAATTACCTCACTTTAAAATATTGGCTGAGGCTATACCACTACCAAGCATTAAACAGCCAACAATCATTGAATTGAGATGCATGTCAATGATAAAGCAGAACGAAAACATTACAACAACCAACGATTACAAGGTGAAACAATTTACTAGAATAAAGATAAATGTTCCACATTGAACATATAAAACCAAAGTTTGCGCAGTACTCAACAATATTCGAAATAAACAAATTGAATCTTAGTTACATATAGTTTTTGTGATCAAACAGGACAATCATCGCGAGACTAAAAAACAAAAGATAAACGGATATCTACTCATCAAACGAGCTGGTCTCTCCATGGTTAGTCACCCTGGCCCTCTGAGCAGCCAAGTATGCAGCCTGATACTTCTTAAGGTACTTGTCAAATTCATCCGGACTTATTTTTGAATGATTGTCAACTAGCCACTCCTTAGTCATGTTGATAACAGCCTTCAAGGATTCTGCATCATATATGTACAGACTACTCTGATACTTAGTAGACATCTTGTACCTCACTATTGCCTCATCGCCAACAATTTCCAAGCCTTTACAAAGCTGGTCGACCTCTTTATGAAGTTGATCGATCTCACCATCATTTTTGTTGGACGCATCCATTGCCTTGTCTAGTAGAGATTGTACCGCTGCTACAACTTTTTTCTTGTCCTTATCTTTCTCGGCCACACGCTTCTCAAACTTCTCCAAGTCGCGCAACACTTTCTCCTCCATATCAACCATCTATACAAAGCAAGAAGTAATTGATATCAACTAGAGGATGAAAGTTAAATGATAAAGCAACATAACATGATCAAAATATGACGACATACCCTACGGTGATTGGTATACATGATTCATTGCATAGCAGCTACTTCTTTGTTCTCCAAACTCTCAATAAGCCTTTCATCGAAGTAGCTTAACATGACCTCAACCTCGACCGACGAGTCAACAGGAGAAAATCCAAATTTTTTGAAAGCATGGGTATCACTATCCCTAGTAGTAGGTGGCATAGATAGAGAGAAAATTGTCATCTTAGCGGTGGCTTTTCCCTTATTGACCCGTCTCTTCTTATTTTTTCGGAGGGCGATGGAAACAAGTCCTCAACATCGGTAGCAAACCAGCATCCATCACACCTCCAAAATCAAATTCCATGCCTGCAAAAGGAAACAGATGCCAAGAAAACAAATAGATGCAAATAAAAAGTCAAAATGAAATAAGGACATAAAAGCATCCTACCCTCAAGTGATCCAATGTGAACCAGATACAAGTTCTCATTAGATAGCACCTTGCTCATGTGTGCCCCCAGAGACATCAAGCATACAAGTTTATCTAGATGCGCCTTCAACCCAGAATCAAGGACTAGGGGCTCGTTAAAAAGCTTGAAAAATGAGATTTTCCAGCAAGTCTTAAAAGAGAACTATCCCATCTTAGGCCGAACAAAAAAGAAATGCTTCATCCAACCGCTGTTGGAATTAGGAAAAGCAAGGCAATAAGAGTCTTACTTTAAGTTGGAGATAAGCATTACAGTTGCTCCTCGAATACAAGAAACATGTCAAATACATTTTAAAGAGTCTTAGACATGGCTCGATGTCGTTTGTAAGACACAAGTACAAAAAATAAGTTATTATACGCCAAGACTTAGGAGTCAACTAATCGGGAGTGACATGAAATTTGTTGAAAAAAAAAAGAAACGAACAAGGGATGAAGGGTAAACCTCAAACTGGTAACATGCTATCACGATAGACTGCCACCTCCCGATCCTAGGATCCGTTCACTAGGACCAAGGGCTTGGTATGAAGGACCAAGGGCTTGGTAGGACAACTCATATTTTTTTAACATTCTCTCAAAACTTCTAGTATTGTAAACACTAACATTCATTGGAAGGTCTAGCTCAATTAATTTCGCACGGGGAGAATGCCCCTTTGGATGTTGAGCGGGCGGGATGCCATAAAAGAACTGGCATCGGAATATACAAACTCGACAGGGACAGATGGTTCATGTGAAGGATCTGCATCAACTAAGGACGAGTGAATGCTCGGGCGTGCTCGCCCTTCTGCGGCTGAGTCTACCTCGATGTGGGATGGGCGAGCCTGTCCGCTTGCGGCTGAGCCAATCCTAGTGTAGGGTGGGCGAGCCTGCTCGTTCTTAGCCGAATCTTCTTTGCCCTGGGGTGGGTGAAGCCAGAGACAGGCGGGCGCCTTCTCGTTCGAGCCCACCATTGGATTACTCGGTCCATTTGATCCCAAGCAATGAGGCCCACCATGTCCTAGAGAACTAACTGGTTGATGATTATCATGTTTGCCTATAGATAGGTGTGATAAGACAGGTCTCTAAGACTACTACCAGATTTGTTGTTTGAAGAGGTACTACTACACATAATCACCGTCTTATACATTTAAAAGGAAAAAGAGAGAAGGCTGAAAAGTTTAAAGCAAAAGAGAGACACAAAAGGGTTACCTTAGGCAACGAAAGGAAAAAATCTCTACGACTCGGACAGAGAAAAGGAGAGCAGTTTGGAGAAAGATCCTACCAAGCAAGAAATTATAGGAAGACTAATAATGGTCTTCCATTCCCTTCTTTTGTATAACAATCAAAAAGGGAAAGTTCAAATTTCAAAATTCCCCCTATTGGGGAAAAAAATCTCCTAAACGGGGCTTGAGGTGGTTGGTCAAATTTGAGCCGCCACATGCTGAGCCATCACTTGGCCACGCCTCGCCAAGTGGTGGGCATCTATAGGGCTATTGTTAAAAAGCAAATATATATATATATACACACACACTTTTATATAGCACACAACATACAAATAATTATTTCTGACCAGAAAAGTTAAAGAAGAACATGTGTGAATGATTATTTCTACTTCTCATCGACGATGATCTAATGAAAAATAGAGGGGCTTATGATGATAGTTACGACAACAGTTGTTATATTTTGGCGGATGATGGTGGCGCGTTCTGGTACGCCCATCTAATCGACTCGTCCGTCCTGATAATCTCATAGCGCGCTCCTTATATCTGGATAGCGATAATCCGACCATCGTTATATCGGTCAGACCCACGACCCAAGTAAGTGATCACATTACCTTGTTGATTGAAAAGTTGTAAGGTTCATCATTAACTCCGAGTAATGAAAAGGTAAAAAGGCCCTCGTCATTAAAGACAGTTAAAGACAGTCATACCTGTCATTCATGATAACCCCTATAAACAGAGGTTAATCCCCTCAGGTAAAAAAGGACAACTCCCATATTTTACATAGCCATTCTACATAGTTAACTTCATCATCTACTAATTATCACACTGGAGTAGGCATGGGAGATAAAAGCCTCGCCACTTTTTGCAGGTCACCACAACTGTCACCACCGCAATTGAAAGAGGAGAAAAACAATTATCACCATTGTGAAAGATCACTAGTGCTTTTGAATTATATTTGTTAGTTATCACTCTTCCTTTGCATAAAAGGAAAGTGTGAGCATTTGTCATTTCGACATTCTCAATATGCTAATTTTGTCGGGCAACTTGCAATATGTTATTCCTAGTCTCGTGTATAAAATTCACAGATCCATCAATCTCATTAAAATTCGTATGTTTCCTAGTACCAAAGAGTAATTACATATGCATAATATAATTTAGAAATTAAGTAGTTCAATTTTAATTATAAGATAATTAATCATGGCAAAAATAAATTTAATAAATTTAAGGTCCATTTTGTCCTCACGCAACATTTGGATATAAATGCCAATGAATGTGCCAACTGCCAACTCTGAATTGTGTACTAAACATTTTAATTGATGGCTGGAATGAAAGCAAGTTGTTACACACATTTGAAAAGTACATGCAGAGGTGTCAATCCAGGTCAAGCGGGCTAGGTCGGCCCGCCTCCGATGAAGTCCGGTGACGGCCCGCATTAGAAAGAGCCCGCGTCACGACGGATTGCGGGCCGGGTCAACCCAGCCCACAAAAATTTGAACATGAGCCCGGCCCACCCGTTAGCCCATCCTGGTCGAGCCCATGTGGGCCGCGGTTCGATCCGGTTTGACCTGTATGAATAAAAAATTAATTTTTTTTTGAAATTACTAAAAAAAATTAGTTACTTATTGTAATTCAAAAAAAAAAATTTACATATATAGCAAAAAATGTGTTAAATTACTAAATAAAAAATAAATAACAATGATAAATTCACATTTGTTAATTTTTTAATTCAATTTCTATTTTTTATTTATATATTTAAAGACTAAAACATCACGTATCTGTCACATCTTTCACTTTAAACGATTCTTTGCCATTTATTTTTTTTAAAGATCATTTTAAATATGAAAGTTTGAATTTTCTGCCTTTTTTTTAAAAAAAAAAAATCAAAGCAGTTCACGGGCCGGGCTGCGGTTCGACCTCTTCGGCCCGTGAACGGCCCGCGGTTCGGCCTCCTCGGCCCGTGAATAGCCCGTCCGGTTCACGGGCCAGCCTACGGTTCTAGGTCGAGGCGGGTGGGCCGATGCGGTTTCGGCCGGCTAGCCCGTCTTGACACCTCTAAGTACATGCAATATGAATCATTCATAATTTCATTGTCATCAGTACCGTACATGCTTAATGCGGCAAGTGCATTGTATCGAGGATTCACATATGAAAGCTTGTTGATGTTTTTAAAGAAAATATTATTACAAATCTATATAGACAATGATTCCATACCCTACAAATTATCAAATTCCTTTTTGAAAACGATACATTTTTTCTACAAAACTTGAAAAATAGATAAACTAATAATCTCATGTAAGACTTTTATTGCAATAGATAAACTAATAATATCTAGTAAGACTTTTATTCTAGTTCATCGATCATCTTGTGTGATTGTTCAACAACTTCTTAACCATGTATGGTTGTAAATATCGTAAATTTATACACTCGTGCGAGCAAGGGCGGATTTGGGGGGCAGCCCTGGGTTGAAGTCCAGGGTTGCCCAATCCCAAGCCCAAATTTCTATTGTCAAAAAAAGAAAAAAGAATAAATTTCAAATTTCACCAAGCAGCCCAAATCCACAACACCAATTAAAATAAATTGTCTGAGAATCAATTCATTATTCACTTGAAGTCTTCAACCCGTCTAAGTTGTGGCCACTCTCCGCTACAATTGGTATATCAAAAATTAAAAATCAAAACCCATATTCTAGATCACCAACCCATTACCCATGCCGTAGAAGATATTTTGCCATAGAAATTGGAATATAGAAGAAGATAAAGAGTGAGGGTGATAAGTATATATTTTTTTACAGAAATTTTAAAATTTTATTTTGTCAAAAGAATGTTTATATTATTTAGAATTTATTGTGTTTATTGAATAAGAAACTGAAAATGGAAAGCACAAGAGAAATTGATTTCAATATTTCTGCACACAGTTTAATTTAGACTATGAATTTGAGATTGGTGTATTGCAGTTGCATGTTGCCGTCTTGGTGATAAAATGATAATGGAAAAAGGGGCCTGAGTAATTTTTTTTTATTTTTAATTGATAATTTTCTTGGTTTTAATTTTCTGCATAGTGAATCAAATTTCCAGAATGTTTCCAAATTTCCAAATTCCAATTTTCTTGGGCAAGATAAGAATATGAATATCATTCCAGTTAACTACAATATGTAATTTAAACTTGAGGTTTAACATTTTTTGTTGATGCTATATATTAGACTTGCGCTTGATTGCTCCAAGTCACAATCAAGTTGACGCTGCAACAAGCTACATAGGACAGGTACTTCACTTGACTTTTCTGACCTTGAATTGTGTTTATATTGGAGAATGGATTAAATTGTGATTTATTGGATTTGGTGTTCGATAGTTGATTGGTTAGATATTGAATATGTTGAATATTGTTAAATTGTGTTGAATTGTTAGATAGTTAACTAAGATATTTATTGTTTTATTTTTTATATGTTAGATTTTGAAATGGAACAATATCAACCTTCTGCCAAGAAAGGAAAAATGTTGTTATCTTTCTTTAAAAAGAAAGATCCATCTGAAGGGGACCTCAATTTCTATTGTGCCTCCTCTTCCAATTTCATCTCTTGAAATTGAACCCTCGTCATCTTCTAATCTTGATTTGGAACCATCTCGCTTCTATTGAACGAGATCCGAAAAAAAAAGTAAATCAGTGAACATCCAGTTAATGAATGAGATCATATTAGACAGGCATATCTAAAGGATGGGACTTATCAACCAAAACTTTTGGAGTATCCGAATAAACAATGTGGAAAGCAGAAACAACAGTTTCAAGAACCGGTATAATAATTGATGAATATAATAATTATCATTGGTTAGAATATTCGCCTTCAATAGATAAGGATGATTTTTTTAATCAAACAAAGTTTTCAATATGAGATATTGAAGATATAAATACAATGAAGCTTTGGATGAAGTTTTTCAATATGATTTTCTAAATGATAGTAAATGAAGTGGTACCAAATATTTTTTTCTCCTCATTGATTATGGACCAAACGGTCGGATTTAATAGTTGGAAGAGGGTTAGCCAAGGAAAAGAATGAGCAAACGGATGACCGCTTTCAGCTTTTAAAACTTGATTTTTGACTTTGATAAAAGTATTTTATGCAATGATAATGACATATGTTTTGTGCATAAAAATATTTGAGCTTTCGTCATTTAATTGCTAAGGATTAAAGAGTTAACATCTTCATCACATCATAATATGTGTTTGACTTTGAACTTGTCATTGCATGAGAGTTCGAGAATAGTAATTTTGCTTGAAAAGATTTAATGAAACCATTTCAACATATTGTTAACAAGGTGAGAATATTCGCAATAGATAAGGCATTTTTTTTACCATCCACCAAATATTTTTTCATTGATTATGGTTGGATTTAATAGTTGGAAGAGGGTTAGCCAAGGAAAAGAATGAGCATTTCTCACATCATATGTGTAGAGACAACACCTTCATCACATCATAATTTAATGAAACCATTTCAACATATTGACAAGGTGATGCATGCCGTATCAAGAAAAGAAGTTCAAAAAAATTGTTTGCGGCTAAAGACCACAATAATTAGTGTACAATGGCTAGTACTTCAAGGTTGTGCCTTTAGGGGTCATAATAAATCTCCGTCTTCATTGAACCGTGGGAATTTTCTTGAAATGGTGGATACTTTTGGAAGAATAAACAAAAATTGGACAAGTTGTACTTGGTAATGCTCCTAAAAATGCCACATACTCTTCTCCTGACATTCAAAAGAGATTTTGAACATAATGGCCAATAGAGTACAACATATAATTCATGAAGAAGTTGGGGATTCAAGATTTTGTATTCTTGTTGATGAAGTTCAAAATCAGTCTAAACGAGAGAAAATTATCATTATCTCGAGGATTGTGAACAATGATGGAATTCTGACAAAACATTTTTTTGTGATCAAAAGCGTTAGTGACACTATCTCATTGAATCTCGAAAGCCAAATATCTAATGTTATTGTTCGTCACAACCTTCAGGTTCAAAACATGATAGGCCAAGGGTATGATGGTGCTATATTAGAGGTGCTAGGAATGGACTTCAAGCATTATTTCTCAGAGATTGTCCATATACATATTATGTCCACTATTTTGCCCACCAATTACAACTTACATTGGTTTTTGCAGCTAAGGATGTCCGTGACATTTGGGAATTCTTTTCTCACTTAGACACTGTTGTTAATATTATTACATCTTCTCCTAAGCGTATTAAGGAGTTGCAAACTATACAAAGACAAGAAATTGAGTATTTGTTGACAATTGGAGAATGCGAGTCACGAAGTGGAGCTAATCAGATTGATAATTTGCAACGATCAGGAGCTACTCGTTGGAGTTCTCATTACAACTCTTAAACGAGCTTGATAGAAATGTACATTTCAACTTGTAAGGTGCTTGAGTCTCTTAGGGAACATTCTCTAAATACAAGATCTCAAGCTGAAGTTGGTGGTGTATACAAAAATATTTCGAGCATTGAATTTGTGTTTGTTTTGCATTTCATGCATAGAATTTTGTCAATCAATAATGTTCTTTGTCAGGCCGTTCAAAAAAAAACCAAAGACATCTTGTCTTCTATGAGCTTTGTCTATACTACAAAAACTGTCTTTCAAGCATTGAGAGAAGATGGTTGAGAAGAATTTCTTGAGGAAGTGAAAACTTTTGGCTCAAGAAATGATATTTAAATGGATAAATAGCACTGAGGTCCCGAACCTTTGAACTTTGTGACGATGGGGTCCCGAACCTTCAATGTCTAGCACCCCGTGTCCTTAACCTTTAAAAAATACGCGACCAAAGTTCTTATGTTAAAAAATCGTTAAATATTTGACCGTTAAATGGTCAAAATTTTATTAAAATAACCAATCTACTCTTTTCGAATTAAAATAAGAAACAAATAAAAAATAAAATAAAGGAAAAATTACAATCAACCCCTTCCCACACTCTTCTTCTCCAATCAACCCCTACCCCATTTTTTCTTCTACAATGAACCCCAACCAACAAAATACAAAATTACAATCCATCCTACCACTTCTTCTTCTCCAAAATACCGCCGCCAACCACCACCCATCAACAATCTAACAGTTAAGAACCCTAATTTCTAATGGACATCCACCACGAGAAATAGCAGCTTTTGACAGAAAAGTTATCAACAAATACCAATAACATGCTGAATACACAAATATTGGAAAACCTATCCAGGTTTTTATCACATAAAATGACCAGAAATACATAATCCAAAACAGTGGTCAAAATTGACTTTATAATGGTGGTCGTTAACAATATTGAAACAGTAGCTTCATTACACATTAAAGGCCACAACATGGCAAACAAAAAGGGAAAAAAATTAAAAAAGATAGAAGATGAAGAAATATTCATTAAGTTTGAGATGTAATTATAGATCTGATCAACCACGACAAAACAATCAACAAAAACCCATAAAGAGTTCGAGAATTCCAAAAAAAAAAATTTGTTTGTTACCTTATGGAAAATTTGGTGTTGTCATCAACTTCAGTTTTTGAGCAAACATTTCCTATTGGCGTCGATAAACAAATTTGGGCAGCTCCATTATCAAGATGTTACCACGGGAAAGATGGTAGGCAATTTCTGAACTAGTCTAGGTCGGTCCAATGTAATGTAGGTAAATCCCTTAAATAGTGTAGTTGATGTTGGCCGTTCTGGTGGTACAATAACAATGTGGAAGCCTACCATTTATGCTCTCTTTGTCAAGATGTTGTGTTGTCCATTAGAAATTAGGGTTCTTTACGGTCGTATTGTTGATGGGTGGTGGTTGGCGGCGATATTTTGGAGAAGATTAAGTGGTTGGATGGGTTGTAATTTTGTGTTTTGTTGGTTGGGGGTTGATTGGAGAATAAAAAATGAAAGAGGGGGTTAATTGCAATTTTTATTTTATTTTCTTTATTTTGTTTATTTTTTATTTTAATTCAAAAAGGGTAGATTGGTCTTTTTAAGAAAATTTTGACCATTTAATGGTCAAACTAATGGTTTTTTTAATAGAAGGACTTTGCTCGCGCGTTTTTTAAAAGTTAAAGACCCAGGGTGCTAGATGTTGAAGGTTTGGGACCTCATCGTCACGAGGTTCAAAGGTTTGGGACCCCCAATGTTATTTACCCTATTTAGCGCGTGTTTGGTAGTGCTGAAATTATTTTTTTAAGTACTTATAATTTAAGTAGTTGGTGAATGTGTAGTTAAAAAGTGAATTGTAAATTGTGGGTCCTATTAAGTGTGTGGATAAAAAGTATGTTTGACCAGTTTGATCAGCTGAAATTATAATTTAAGCATTGCCAAACATATGCTTATATACCTGACTTTGAAAGTTCATATATAGTTGGTCATTACCGTGGCCGTAAGCATCCTACAGTTGAGCATCATTACCACTTTGATGTTTTCAATAAAGCAACAGATTTCCTATTGATGGAGTTAAATATAAGATTTAATGAGGTATCAGTAGAACTATTTCTCTCAGTGCTGCTTTGGATCCTAACAATTCTTTTGAATCATTTAACATGGATAATATTTGCAAGCTCGCAGAGACGTTTTATCCTCAAGATTTTATATCTCAAGATATTTATTGTTTGAAAGTTGAGTTGCAACATTATCAAATTGATGTGATTTCTTAACCTCGGTTTCAAGTACCAATACTTTCTGAATTATGCCATCAATTGGTCACAAGCAGAATGTCAGATCATTATGTTATGTTGACTAGATTGATTTGTCTTGTATTAACACTACTTGTTTCTACGACGACTATTGAGCGAGCATTTTCAGCAATGAAGTATGTGAAGACGAAAATTCGTAACAAAATAGAGGATGATTTTCTTCTTGCTGACTATATGCCACTCTACATTGAACGAGAATTTACTGTAATTATAGATATGGATTCTATTATAGATGAATTTTATGTTGTAAAAGATCATTGAGCACCACTTCAGTAGTTAATGCCGTATTGTGATTTTTTCTATTGTATATGAATTTTGATCGTACATTAGCTTTTTAGAAATTTTTGCATCCCCCAACATAGATTCCTGGCTCCGCCCTTGCGTTCGAGACTTCTCGAAAAATTATTTTGTAAATTTTCATTGCTTTAGTGGGAAACCCTAAACCCTAAACTATTCGAACACAAATGAAATGTCCAAAAAGTTATGGTAGATTTAGGATTTCAATTTGGAGTTAAAAACATTTTGTTTAAAATACATGATTTGGGCTACTTTTTTAATTACCAATATTGCTCGTGTGGTAATTATAATTAATTATTTAATCCTTGTCGACCGGCAATTAAACTGTAACCTAATGCGTTTGATGTTAAATTTACTAATGTAGACTAATAGAGTGAATAAATTTTTACAACTAAATTAAAGTTCAATAATTTGATTGAAACGGATTGAGGTTGAGTTATCCAATTGAGATTCACATGAAAGTTCAATGGCCAAATTTGAAATTCACCCACAAAGTTATGATGATTGCGGTATGCTAGTATATAAATTATGAGATGGTGCTATTCGATTTGATCCGATTTTGATTAGAGTCAAACAGAATCAATTACTAAGTAGAATTTTGTGTTTTTTACATTGAGTTTATATATATATATATATATATATATATATATATATATATATATATATATATAATAGTAAGGTACGATTCAATTTGATCAGATTTTAATTAGGATCAAACGGAATCATTTACTAAGAAGAATTTTTTTTTACATTGAGTGAATGTTTACGCCAACTAGAATAGATATATATCAAGTCTGCAATGATTGGTTTTAGCCTTTTTGGTCTTCGTATAAATAGGTAGGCGTGTGTGTACATTATGCATAAAGCGTTTAACAAATCAGAACGCATCTCTCTCTCTCTCTCTCTCTCTCTCTACATCATTCTTGTACACTACACCGTCAAAAGAGAATAGTGCACTAGTGGATGTCAATCTTTCAAATAACTCAATAGCTTCGTGGACAGAGTTTGTTGTGATTGAACAATTGCTGCAATGTCAATTATGATCTGATTTGCTAGAGTCCAGCCAGCGTAGAAGTGCTTAACTTGTTTCCATTTCCTCAAACCATTTGTTAGGTATTTACTAAGCATTTTCTTAAATCTTTCACAAGCCTATAGAGATTCGCGCTCAAATTGTGCAAAGTTGGTGATTTCTTGCAACAATTTGGTTGCTATGGCTAGAATGATGTACTTTGTCTGAACCAATCCTCCGTGATACTTCTTTCTGGTTGAGAAGTCAACTAATCTCTTGTTGCTCTTCTCAGTTTTTGTTGGAAAAGACTAAACTTAACCACAATGTCTCAAACACCTGAATAGGTGACCGAGTCATACAGTTCTAGAAAATATGCGATGTGGGCGTACGTATGGATCATCATGTGCTTGTCCGTGGAACTCAATTATGTTCATCATCATATGTATCACATGTGAGCTCAAAGTTATTGTGTCTGAAAGTTAGAAGTGCAATACTAGAATGATTATTCGCTCAAGGTGGAACCATAAGCTCTTCAATAGGTGTGTCATTTTATCAACTTCGGCCATAGACACAACTACATTTTCCTAAATAGCCAGTCTAGCCTGATTATTTGGCAGAGGGTCCACCATGATCTGTTGTTTTGTGGTATTCTCTCCGTGTTTCCTCAATATCTAATTGAATGTATGTTCGCTCTCTAGATCAACGAGACTTAAATCTATAGAATTCTACCGTATCATGCACTAAATAGAAATAATTGAAAGAGCAAAAAGAAAAAGAATCAAATAAATTATACAACTAAATAAAATCAAAAATAATTACACACACTCGTCCGCTACGGCACCAAAAACTTGTTCGATAAAATCGCAAGAGAACGATATGTAATATAGTGATGAATAGAATGTCGATCCCATGAAAATTGTATTATTTATTATCAACCTAACTAATCCTAACTTTTACTTTAACAAACAAAAAACTGAAGTGATTTTGTGATTTTTAACTAAACAAAAAGTAAGCTAAAATGAAGTAAAATTTTCCAAAAATCATTACTTGAGATTTATTCGATGAGCTTGAAATGTTAGGACTCACTATTTCACCATAGTTTATCCGGTTCAACTCTACCTATCAAGTTATGACAATATTTCATTCGTTCTGCCAATCAAATTTATTGATAATATTTTATAGTCTCTCAAGAAAAATCAAATTTATTTCAACATGAGAATTTAATTTATTTCTATGTAAATCACAACATATTAAAGTGCATTCAATCACATAAAATTCACAAAAGATTGCACAAAATATTTGAGTATATATATTTTTCTTATCCAAATTTATGATTCTTAATTATCACTCAATCTAAACATGCATATCGCTCTCAATATCAACCAGTTCATAAATCATTCATAAATTGGCCAAAAATATGAAAGCAATAAACCCACGACAAAAATCCAACACGAAATCATATTTAGAGTTATAACTCTAAAATCAAAATCAAATTATTCAAACTAAGTTAGATTGTCCGTCCAAACAAAGTTTAATTCATCATAATATTAGAAGAACACAAAGAAAAATAATAGAAAGACATCGCTAGGTTCGAATTTAAAGAAAAAGAAACACAAATCCTGATGTGTTCTCTTCAAAGTCGTCAGATTTTCTTCTTCTTTGTTCTTAGATTTTGTGTTTGTTCTATTGTCTCCAAACAAGAAGTTTGTTGACTAATATATCAAAGACCTATTATATTTATTGTCTTCGAGTTTTAAGACTCAATTGACCATAAAAAAAATGCCAAAAATATTGTCGTGCAAATTGAATTCATGTCAAATTGCCGAAAAAGTTTCAAAACAGGGCGAATTTCTTGGCTTAAAATTTTGTTGGGGCGAAATTATCCAGAGAGCACCCTGTTTTGAAATTTTGGATTGCGCAGGGAAGAATTTTCCATTGTAAATTTTGTTGGGGACAAATATGCAAAAATAGTCTGGCATCCCGAACGGAGACGAACATGACTTTTTTTACAAAATTCGAAACTGCAATTTGTTGATTGTGTTGGACTCATGATTCGATAAGATTTCTAATGGTATATAATTTTCCTAGTAAAACTCCTTGCACTTCATCTTGATATATTAAATCATCCACTTCCTTCACACATTTGCTCCTTCGTTTCAACACTTTCTTTGTACTTTTCAATGCAAATCACTCTTGTCCTATTTCTTTTTGCATCTTTTGGCCTTCGGGGTTTGGCTCCTTTCTTAACATTTTCAATTGCAATTCAAAGCACCTTCTTTGTCACATTTTCTCCTTCTTCAATTCCAATGTACTCGAGTTTGGGGATTTCACCTTCAACAATGAAAATAAACTAATCTCAATAATAAATTAATTCAACAACACTCGATGTACTATCAAAATGTACTGATTAAACTGTCTAAATAAGTATTCAAAATACACTCATCATGACCACATTTTCCTATCTTATCCACATGAAAGATGTTATGAAACCCCAAAGAATTCTGAATGCGCTCTAGTTTATAACCATAAAGTTTGGTTGCTATTGAAAAGACCAAACTAGAAGAGTTCTCGTGAAATATCCTCAGTTAGTAATTTAATTCATGAAGTCCTTCAACCCCCGAGCATTCCAGCTAAGGATACTCATGGTTGTCGATGGTGTTGTATCGTAGCCTCCACCAATTTGTAGTGAGGATTTGTGATGTTTTGAAGTGGAACTCTTCTTATCTCCACCATCAGGCATCAAGTGTGGTTGGGATTTCTTCTTCTGAGGCTTAGTTTGGACTGTTTAGATTCTTTGTTATTATTTCTTCCTGTTCATTTTCTTCTTCCCATTGTAAAATTAATGTCCCTTATACCTCTCCTGATTGGATTGTAGATTTAAGAGCAACCGAGCACATAGTGAGGGACCGAGTCACATTTGTAGAGTAATGTAGATTGCAAGCGAGAGGCACACACGGGCAAACACACCGGGAAGAACCACCAAGTCAATATGATACAAGATGTACATTGTTGTGCGATTATAATCCCGCAAGTGGACGGATCGTTAACAAGTAATATAGTAATAAATAGAGTGTCGAACCCACGAGTACTAGATATTAGTTTAACCTATCAATTTATAATCTAAATTTTAACAAAATAGAGAAACACAGATTTAAATTTTGGTGTTGTGAATCTAAAACTAACTTAACTATTTTAATTAAACTTAAAATATCAATAAACAACTTTAAATGAAGAGAGAGAATTCAAGATTTACTAACACTAGGATTCACAAATCCACCTACACATTTTATAATCAATTATCCGTTAATCACTTTTTAGCTTTTAATTACCTAGGATTGAAAATCGGCGTTCCTAAATTAATCGAAAGCCTCTCTTGATGGTCAATCAATTCTATATCTTATGCGAACCTAATAATCTCTATCTATTATTGAACCCTATGTTATTCAATACCACGTGCTTAATCTATATTGAATCTCTCGACTTCAATATAGATCACAATATATTCTAATGGTGATCAAGCATTAAAATAATAGAAAAACTGCATAAAGAATAATCAACCCAAGAGCAATCAATTACTAAAAAGGAAAAACTTCTAATTAATTAAAAATGCGAGGTTTCATCGTTCATCCTAGAAAAAGTAAGTTTAACCGGACATGATTATGTATAATAATACAAGAATTATATAAATCATGATCCAGCAAAAGAAAAAGAAAAAATAGATAAAATCCGTGATCCCGGCTCAATGATCTTCAATCCCGTGCCTTGATCTTTGATTCTTCGTTTCCATCTTGTTCTCCCAAAATTCGTCTCCTGTCTGGCTCTGAATTCGGCTCTCAAAACGGCTCCCAAATTTTGAGTTAATAACTCATATTTATAGTTATCTAATTGTGCCCCAAAAGATCTTAAAATATTATAAAATTTCCCAAAAGGTTTCCTAATCGGATTAGTACTCAAAAGAAAAAAATAAAAATCTCATGACAAAACTAACATTTGGGGCTGTTTTTCAAACGGCCATAACTTCTTGTAGAAAGCTCCAAATTGAGATCCGTAAAAAGTGGTGGACTCGTAATTTGATTATATTTCCAATGGTGTATCATTTACTCATCTATTTCACCAAATTATTGCTCTTTTCATCCATTCTTCTCCAATTGCTTATAAACGGGTCCAAAACCTAAATAGGAAGAATAATACAATAAATTAAGTAAAAATTCAATAAAATGACGGGATAAAAGCTTAGTTTAAAAGCCCAAATAAGTGCACAAAATGTACTTATCAAACACCCCCAAACTAAACATTTGTTCGTCCTCGAACAAACTAGCTAAGAACAATCATGCACATACTGATAAAAATAGTCACAATGTAAATAGCTTGCCGTTCTTTCTTCAGCTTTTGTAAAAAGAAAAATTTATAATTCATGACGAGTGTTCAGGTATTACTATTGTAAATGTGATTATACTCAAATCATACTTGATACGTGTGTGAGAACAGTTAATCTGATCAACTTAAATTCTATGGTGGTGAAAGCCCAACCACTTGGTCAATATTTCATTTCCCTCTCGTAAGGTACACTTCCTCCCAAAATAATTTTCTCTTTCAATTCCCGAGATTATGGTTCAAAGGTTAAACTTCGCTCATTATTTTCTTGTTTGCGGCTGGTTGAGAAAACTAATAATCGTGACAACCTAGGTATATGAAGATTCTCCAATTTATGAGCACTTTCGACCAGAAAGTTTCTACTAAGCAAGTCAAACTCATTATTCATCTAATCTCCAAATTTACTTTGCAAAGGATTTTTTTTTTCTGGACATAATTAAAAATTAAATTTTTATTAAATATATATATATATATATATATATTTATTTATTGATCTTATGTGCAAAACTCAATCCATTAAGCTTTCTAAATGACTCATGTAACGAGCTTGAGGTCGATGACTCCCAGGTCTTTCGAACCTTAGGGTATCGGGTTTTGAGAAACCCCTATGGGCCTTTTCACTCAAGTCAAATAGGCTACGAAAAGAGTTAAAAGATATTAATAGGGTGCAAAACTCAGTCCATTAAGCTTTCTAAATGACTTATGTAACGAGCTTGAGGTCGATGACTCCCAAGTCTTTCGAACCTTAGCGCTTAGGGCATCGGGTTTTGAGAAACCCCTACGGGCCTTTTCACTCAAGTCAAATAGGCTACGGAAAGAGTTAAGCAATAATAATAATACTTTTGTTCATTGCGTGCAATAAGTTCATGTGTGAGGATTAGATTCCTAACATTCGGTCATTACATAGTTTCCTCTAACTGATCTCAAGTGCTCCACACAATTTTTCAACAAACATGGAATCAATCACAACCTAGATAGCCACCATCACAGTTTAATTACCACACTTTCTCTATATTGGTTACTTGTTCGAGATACGGATGATCTTTTAGTTCAAACAGGGTATCCTATTGTTTTCAACTTAATTGCACCAACATAGCTCAAAATCATGTTAACTGGCCGACACAACACAATATCAGACATGGTCAAATAGTCTCACATTTAACCAATAGTAATAATCTGTTCACAAGTCATAGATTAAAGCGAAATAATTAAATAAAAAGTTGCATCATTAACCGACAAGGCTATTCATATCACATAAATATGCAAAAAAAAAAAAATTTAAAAACGGAAAAAAGTAAAAAAAAAAAACGAAAATAAGTTAAAAATCAAATGTCAAATATCAATTATAGAATCAAGCAAATTTTTCATAATCACCCCCAAACTTGAAACAAACATTGTCCCAAATGTAAAATTTAAAATCAAAAGATCATAGACTTCCCTGAGATAGATCTGATGGTGCCGGGAGAAAAGGTGTGATAAGCTCAACTGGAGGAGAAATCTGTACAGGTTGGTCGGCCAATCTTTATTTGAATGTCATCCAGCGAGCCTGCAGGTTGTAACCCTAAAAAGAAAAAAGAACTTATTAATAATAAAAATATAAATGAATAAATAATAATTTTTTTTTCGTTCGGATGGAGATGCGAACGCAAGGACAAAATGTCCTGCGATCGCGAAGAATATAAAATCTAGGCAGAAATTTTTCTGCCCAGGCCATGTGATCGCAGAGAGCTATACCATACGATCGCATGGTACACAATTTCTGAACCCAATTTTTTTTTTATTTTAAAATAATTGAAAAACGTGCTTATGCAAGGTGACGATGATTGTAGCCTCAAAACCTAAGAATTGAAAGATTACTTAAAATCCTAAAAACCTAAAGCGTGCAATGTGTAAATTGAAATCCTAGATCTAAAAAATTACGAGAATTTAAATAAAATGGTAGGAAAATGGGCTGCCTCCCATTAAGCACTTCTTTAAAGTCATTAACTTGACTTTGTCGTGGTGATCGCTCAAGACACTTTGAATAGATCTTTGTAGGATTTGCCTTTCTTGCTTTGATCGACTTCGGAAAAAATTTTGTTTACCTTCCATGGATTGATTTTTCCTTTATCATATTGATATGATTTTGTTTTGCCGTCATGCTCGAACTCAACTAGGAAAATTTCAGCCTCCTCCTCAGCTTTGATCACAGAAGACGGATGGAACTCCTCTTTCTGCACATACTCTTCTTCTCTAAGTGGTGCATCCTGATGTTGGGTAACAACTTTATCATCTAAACTCCCTGCCTTCTGGTCAATGGCATCAATCTCGAAACAGGAATCTTGAGAGCTTGGAAATTTAATTGCTTTAAACACATTGAATGTAACGTGCTCATCATTCACTCTCAGCATAAGTTCTCCTTTTGGAACGTCAATTACTGCCCGACCAGTAGCCAAGAAAGGTCGACTCAAAATGAGTGGTACATCCATGTCTTCACACATATCCAGAATAATAAAATCAGCAGGAAATATGAACTTGTCCACTTTCACCAATATGTCTTCAACTATTCTCCTTGGGCATTTGATTGTTCTATATGCAAGCTGCAATGTTACTGTTGTTGGCTTTGCTTCTCCTAAACCGAGCTGCTTAAAAATAGAATAAGGCATTAGATTCATACTAGCACCCAAATCACATAAAGCTCTATAAAAAATAAACTACTAATAGTGCAAGGAATATTAAAACTTCCTAGATCTTTTAATTTCGACGGTAGCTTGTTTTGCAATATGGCACTGCATTCTTCGGTAAGCGCGGCTGTTTCATGCTCCTCCAACTTATTTTTATTTGAAAGAATGTCCTTCATGAATTTAGCATAGCTAGGCATTTGAGCTAATGCATCGGCGAAAGATATATTGATATGCAGCTTTTTGAAAACATCCAGGAACTTCTTGAATTGCTGGTGTAGCTTATGTTTTCGAAACCTTTGAGGAAATGGAATTGGAGGAACGTAAGTGGTGGTGGAATATAATCTGGTGAAGAGTCCCATTTTTCTTGTGCAACTTTTGCATCTGGTTTGTTTTCTCTCTCTTTGTTGGACACAGTTTTCTTTTCTATACCTAGTCTAGTCACATGAATCTCTGTCAATTCAACTCCGCTTCTCGTGGTGATTGCATTGACTTGCTCTTTTGGATTGACCTCTGTATTGCTTGGCCATATGCCTGGTTGTCGCTCGGTCAACAGTTTAGCCAACTGCCCAATCTGATTTTCTACATTCTTTATCGTAGCATCTTGTCTTTTCTGCATCTCTTTTAACTCAGATTCTATACGCGTGACAGTTTCTTCTAATCCTCCTTTTATCTCTTGTGGTCTCCCTTGATTTGGTGGATTCTGAATATTTTGAGTGTTGCCATAGGAGTAGTTTGGATGATTTCTCCATCCTGGATTGTAAGTCTGTGAATACGGATTTTTCTGCTGTTGCTGAAAGTTCTGAGTATATGCAACTTGTTCGGGGACATATCAACTTTTGTTAAGGAGCATTCTGATGACTGATGGTTTGTCCCACATGTTACACATATTGGTAAGGACATCTGAACCATATTGGCTGATTGAGAATATTTCATTGCTTCCATCTGCTTTGCTAATGCATCAATTTTTACCAGTACAAGTGAATTAGTGTTCACTTCGTGTATTCCTACTGCTTTCTTCTGAAATCCTCTTTCTGGTCACATAATGAACTGTTCACTCATTGTTTCATACAAGTCATGGAGGTCGCCGGCAAATCTATTTTGGATAGAGCCACCTGCTGCAGAATCGACTGAAGAACGACTGGTTGGAGCTAAACCAGAGTAGAAGAAATGATTCTGAGCTGCTAAAGGAAAACTGTGACTTGGACATTTTCTGAGCAGTTGCTTGAATCTTTCCCATGCCTCGTGAAAATTTTCCAACTCAAATTGTTGGAAATTGGAAATTTCATACTTGAATCTATTCACTCTGGCTGGAGGGAAATATTTTAGTGTAAATTTTTGGATCAAATCTGTCCAAGTAGTGATGCTTCCGGCGGTAGAGAATCTAACCGTTCTCTAGCTTTATCCTTCAGTGTGTGTGGAAATAGCCGCATCTTAAGTGCTTCTTCATTAACACCTTGGTATTTGAAATTACCACAGAATTCGTCGAAGCGAGATATATGGTAATGAGGATTTTCATCTGTCATCCCATAAAACGGAAGATTGTTTGAGAACAAATTCATCACATCTGGCCTCAACTGGAAGTTATCGTGTCCATAAGGCGGATAGACTATGCTGGACCGATTCTCAACAATCGGTGGCATCATATACTCACCTATAAGAATATCTCGTTCACTGACTTCAACTGGTCGAGCTATTGGTGCATGATTATTTCTCACACCTGCAGGTAATTGATCATGTACTTGGTGGTCTGCCATAGTGTCTTTTTGCTGTCTTTTCTTTTCTTGATTTTCACGTTGTCATCGGTGAAAGCTCCGTTCAATTTCTAGATCTAAATCAAATAGATCAAGATCCTTTGTACAACGCATACACACTTAACACCTGAAAATTTAGAAAACAAAATAAAATTCAGCAGTATCACGAAGAATTGAAAATAAAATAAATAACACTAAAAATAATTGTTAAAAGCCAAATTATAAATTAATGTAGCAATTAATAAAACTAGTCCCCAGCAACGATGCCAAAAACTTGTTGTGCGATTATAATCCCACAAGTGGACGGATGGTTAACAAGTAATATAATAATAAATAGAGTGTCGAACCCACGAAGACTAGATATTAATTTAACCTATCAATTTATAACCTAAATTTTAACAAAATAGAGAAACACGGATTTAAATTTTGGTGTTGTGATTTTAAAACTAACTTAACTATTTTAATTAAACTTAAAATATCAATAAACAACTTTAAATGAAGAGAGCGAAATCAAGATTTACTAACACTATGATTCACAAATCCACCTACACGTTTTATAATCAATTATCTGTTAATCACTTTTTAGCTTTTAATTACCTAGGATTGAAAATCGGCGTTCCTAAATTAATCGAAAGCCTCTCTTGATGGTCAATCAATTCTATATCTTATGCGAACCTAATTATCTCTAATTAAGCTTCGAACATAAACACATGCATTAAAATCTCAAGAACACTTACATAGATTTCATAAAACATAATAGTAATCTCTATCTATTATTGGATCCTATGTTATTCAATACCACGTATTTAATCTATATTGAATCTCTCGACTTCAATATAGATCACAATATATTCTAATGGTGATCAAGCATTAAAATAATAGAAAAATTGCATAAAGAATAATCAACCCAAGAGCAATCAATTACTAAAAAGGAAAAACTTCTAATTAATTAATAACGCGAGGTTTCATCGTTCATCCTAGAAAAAGTAAGTTTAGCCGGACATGATTATGTATAATAATACAATAATTGTATAAATCATGATCCGGCAAAAGAAAAAGAAAAAATAGATAAAATCCGTGATCCCGGCTCAATGATCTTCAATCCCGTGCCTTGATCTTTGATTCTTCGTTTATATCTTGTTCTCTCAAAATTCGTCTCCTATCTGGCTCTGAATTCGGCTCTCAAAACGGCTCCCAAATTATGAGTTAATAACTCATATTTATAGTTACCTAATTGTACCCCAAAAAATCTTAAAATATTATAAAATTCGTGGGCCAAAAGGTTTTCTAATCGGATTAGAACTCAAAAAGAAAAATAAAAATCCCGCAGCAAAACTAATTAACATTGGGTGGCTGTTTTTCAAACGGCCATAACTTCTTGTAGAAAGCTCCAAATTGAGATCCCTAAAAAGTGGTGGACTCATAATTTGATTATCTTTCCAATGGTGGATCATTTACTCATCGATTTCACCAAATTATAGCTTTTTTCATCCATTCTTCTCTAATTACTTACAAACGGGTCCAAAACTGAAATAGGAAGAATAATACAATAAATTAAATAAAAATTCAATAAAATGATGGGATAAAAGCTTAGTTTAAAAGCTCAAATAAGTGCACAAAATGTACTTATCATACATCATCAAACAGTTTTTGGAATTTGAACACTAGTTGTACCAAATCTCCACCATCATCTAAGTATACATTGAGGTTGCCCTGAAAGGATTTTGAGACGTTTAGCTCGACTTGGACATGCAGAAATGATCCCTTGTAAGACCATTTTTATCTATATTCATCTCAAAATTGTCAAATTCATGCTCTAACCATGGCCGCCATATCTAATCTCATATGGACAACTGAGAGGTTGTATACTTCATTCAAAAAAAGAAGCAAGCAGAAGCCTATTGTAGATTCTCATCCACCATAGTGAAAACCATGAAGGATTGGCTCAAATTCGAAGGTTGTTGCATTAGAAGTTTTCACCGATCGTCTTCATTGTCAATTTCAAGCATGGACACATCTTCAATAAATTGGAAATTCATGTGGCTGGATGGTTTTAATAACTTCCTCATCTTATCTTTGAAGGTCTCACGATGATATGATTTGTGTGTTAATAGCTAGCCAAATAGTCCATTTATTGATTCCTCAACATGTTTATTAACTTTAGAGGAGTCTACAACCAAGACGTCGTCTTCTTCCTACTGTGGAGAAGGAGTATCAGAGCTTGTCGATATCGTTTCATGGATTTGTTGTCAATAGGATTGCGAAGATACCCTAAATGTTAAGAAAGTGAGTCGATGTTACAACCCATTTTAAATTAGTTAAAGTCAAAATTTATTTAATCAATGTCAATAAAATTTTGGTCAAGTCCAAGTCAAATATTCAAAGTAGAACTTAATTTAAGTAAAAAAATTTGTTTTGAGTTATTTTGCAAAATATGGTTACTTAAGGATTTAAATGACACTACATGGAAGTGGGATGCTTAAGTTGCAAATAGGTTTAATTGAAAAATGAATTTGTGTCCATTTCTTCTGTGTGAGAGAGAGTGTGTGTGTGTGAGAGAGAGAGAGAGAGGGGGGGCAAACACGGCTGTGGGAGAAGAAAAAGGAAAAAAGGAAAAGGATGAAGAAGAAAGAGGCCAGCCGAATCCTCAGGTGGTCAGAAAATCATCTTTTAAGGTTTGGGTTGTCCATTTCTCTTACAATTTCAAGAGGTAAGCAAGAAATTACTTATTTAAAAAAAGTGTGAATAATTAAGATTTTTGCTTATTATCTTAAATGTGAATGTCATGAAAGGAGATAAGTTGATTTTAGTGATATGAACTATATTTGCATGTTAAATGAAGGAATTAATTGATGAATAGTTAGGGTTCTTAATTTAGTAGGTTTAATTAGAGATTTAAGCTATTTTAAGTATATTAAGAACTTGTATTGGTTTGTGTATGTTAAAAGCTTAGAACGGCGATTTTAGCAAACCCTAGAATTTCTATTTAGGTCCTTTAAATAAATGTAATGTCAAGGAGTTTATTTAGGAACTTTAAAGAAGATTAGAAATTGTTGAGAATATTAAGGAGAATTACATGTAATTGAGTTAATGGAAATAGATTTCTAGTTTGGTGATTTTACTACGAAATCTAAGGAAATTATACTTGTTGGATTTTACATGTTATAGGTTAACATGTGAAAAAGAGAAGTGGTAAATTAGAATAAAGATTAGATCAAAGTGAATAAAGAAATTTTGGAGAAGTTTTGCTCAAGTACGGGTAGGTTAAGCTTAGTCTTGCTTTTAATTATTAATGTTACTTGGGATGGTTATTTATTAATTCAAACAATTATATGTTATTTCAGGAGGTGGCGAGGAGGTTGGTGCCGCGTACTGACCAACCTAGTTCTAGTAAAAAACTCTGTGAGTGGAAAAACTTATTTTTTAGAAAATAAGTATTTAATTACATTATATTAGTTCGTAAAGTTATATGAATTGTTTCATTATTTCAATACTTCTAGTAGATTACATAAATTGCAAAAATGAATTATTTTCCAAATAAGTATTGGATAAGCATGATTTTTAGTACAAGTTAACTTTTATAAATAAATAATTCTTTCTTTCAAAATTTAAATTTAGTTTTGTTAAATATTTTATCAAAATATTATATCATTATTAAAGGTTTCAGTAAAGTTTATTTTAAAAACTACCAAAAAGCACCTAGATGATTTAACCCACTCTGCATTGGTGTGAATGAGTTTCCACAATGTATGACTAGATATGGTGATTTTACCCGCTCTGCACTAGTGTGAATGCATTTCTATAGTGTATGACCAATTACTAGAAGTCTTTGAGATCCACTCTCGTACACACGTAGGCTTTGGACCGTGTACCAGGGTGCTTAGCCCTTTGGAAGCAGCTCTGCGCCTATGACCAGATTTCATAATACATATTATTAGTGATTCAGGGTATTTTTTTAGTGTAGTACATGTATATTTCACAATAATTAGTATATAGATTTCAGATTCAGATTTTAGATCATAGATCATGCAGTTTCAAACTTTAAATTCTAGTTTACAGTTTAATCAAATTACATTTTATTTGAGAACTACAATCATACTAGCATTTCTCGGTTCCTTTATCTTTATAGTTATTTTACTTATATCAAGCATAAGACACTTTGAAATCTTTATAGCTTAAAATGTTCAAAGTTAATAATAGAATTCATGACTACTTAGAAGTATTATAGACTAATTTAGAATTTCAGTAAATATTAATAAACTGAAAAAAGTATAATTATTTGAAAACTCTCCACTTACTGAGTTATAAACTCATGTATTTTGTCACGTTTTGTCTTATTAGGACGCAATTGAGCTATTTGAGCAGTTTTTAAGAAATTCTACAGCTAAAAGAACCATAGACACTTGACCTAGTTGATTGTATGATTACATTTTGTTAAGCAGGTCATTATCATGCAATTGTCTCATATCCACTAGCTTTAGTATATTTCATTTTGGTATTGATTGTGGCAAGTAAAAGTTAGATGGGTTTGCCGCCTTTTTTATGTAAATATTTTATATTTAGGCTGTTTTGTAATTGATTGTAGAAATTGTCGAGTTGGCTATACTTTATTTTTGATTGGTTCATATTAGGGGGCAGGTAGACCCCAGTTGATATTGTATATATTGTGTTTGGGAATTTGTTACTTTTCAAGTTTGGTTTAGTCCAATTTATAGGAGAAACTTTACCAAAATTTTTATAAAATCATGTTAGTCAAAGAAAAGTCAACAAGTTATAGAAATGTCTAAGTAGTCTTAATGGTGGGTCCGGCATCTAGCTGACATCCATCATCAGCGCACGGCACGTCTTGGGTCCACTAGGATGATGCAGGATGGGTCGTGTCGAGTTGGTATCAGAGCATGGTCATAGGTATATAGACTTGCATTGCATGTATCATAAACTTGTTTTAAGATATGTTATTCCCATTTTATAGGCCATGGCTCGTGGTGGAAGGACAAGCAGACTCCCAAATAGATTTTCTCAAACTCAAAATGCTCCTGATATAGAGAATGTTAGAGAGGCTAGTAGGGTTGATGAATCAGTTCATTGAACCCATGAGCAGCCTTAACAGAGAAATGCAGTTGAAAATGACCTAGTTGTCGAAAAAATTGTAGTTGCCATTGCATTAGCTTTACGAATGCAACACAATTATGATAAAGAGTATAGTATCGAGCGGCAACAAAATTGGGGGCTAAGGTTTTTAAACATACAGCTGATCCGGTGGTAGCTGAAGCCTGGATGGTTAAAATTGAGTGAGTTTTTTATGTTATGGGTTCTCATGACGATAAGAGGTTACGTCTTGCAACTTTCTTGTTAGAAGAATGAGCTTATGATCGGTGGCAGTCAATGCAGGCTAGATATGCAGACCTTTGTGTCATCGTATGGGTTGACTTTAGGCGTGCTTTTTATGATACTTACTATCCTCATTCATACAAAGATGCTAAACAGAATGAATTCTTGAATCTAGTACAGGGTCTATGACTATTTCTGAGTACTATAAAAAATTCAAAGTATGCTCAAGTCTTAGTGGCTGATGAAATCAATATGTGTAGACAATTTAAAGATGGGCTGAGAGAGGAGATCAGGTCATCTGTAACAGCCATAGGGTAGACAAAGTTTGGGAAACTTGAAGAAGCTATTTTAAGAGTCTAGAAGAGTATTTCAGAAAGGCAGAGTCAGAGAGATCCGATGAAATTCAGAGACAGTGGTGTTCAGACTAGGACATGGACTTCTAGGGACATGTCGTCTAAGAAGGATAGACGTGGGTTTTGGCCAGGTGTCGCCAATACTGACAGTTTCAAGACCAAATCTAGAGGGGGCCATAGTTTAGGGTCCAGCTATAGTTCAATCCAACAGTTAGCACATCGCCGCTCTCATACTCAAGGTTTTTCTCAAAGTCAGGGACCCGTTACTTCTACACAAGGTGAAAGTTCCAGTCATACTAGATTTCCACAGTGTCAGTTTTGTGTAAGATTCCATCTGGGTTAGTGCCTTAGGAGAGCTGGTGTTTACTATCAGTGCGATCAGGTTGGGCACATGAAGAGAGACTGTCCAGATCGACCATAGTAGAGTAGTGCATCTCAAGTGATGTATTCCCAGCCAGGTGTTAGTGATGCAAGGCAAACTCAGAATCATAATAAGGATAATGGGACAAGTAGAGCAAGTATGTCCAGCGGAGCACAGACAAACATCGCCAGCCATAGTGGTGTTCGAAAGAAGGGCCAGGTAGGACGTCCCAGGACTCAGGAAAGAGTTTTTGTAATGACTAACAGAATTCTAAGGAGTCCCCAGATGTAGTCATGGGTACGTTGTCTAATTTTGGAATAAATGCTCGTTATTTAATTGATTCATGTGCTACACATTCATTTATTTCTTATTGCTTGCTATCCATACAGATTATATGTTGGAACCATTAGACAGTGACTTAATTGTGGCGATCTCAGTATGAGATTCACTTTTACCTAATAGTGTGTATAAGGATTGTGCTATTAAAGTGAATAATCGGGAGTTGAAAGCTAATCTGATTTCTCTCGATATTCACAACTTTGATGTTATTTTGGGCATGGACTTCTAGCTACAAATCATGTTTCAGTCAAGCTACAAATCATGTTTCAGTTGACTGTTTTCACAAAAAAGTTCTGTTCCAAAGGCCAGGAGAGCCTGAAATTATTCTTAGTGGTGAATGGAGAAATTTACCGTCTTGTATAATATCTTGACTTGATGCTAGAAAATTTCTTACAAAGAGGTGTCAGGCATATTTAGCTTATGTGATTGATAGTCAAATTACTAAACTGAAATTGGAGGATATTCATGTTGTACGGGATTTCTCTTATGTATTTCCACAAGATCTTCCGGGATTACTGCTAGATAAAAAAATTAAGTTCACTATTGATTTGATTCCAGAGACAAATCCTATCTCTTAAGCACCTTACAGAATGGCTCCAATAGAACGGAAAGAATTGAAAGTGCAATTGCAAGAACTAGTCAATAAGCGTTTTATTAGACCCAATGTATCTCTATGGAGAGCACCAGTCTTATTTGTGACTAAGAAAAATATCACAATGAGATTATGTATCGACTACAAATAGTTGAACTAAGTGACAATCCGCTTTAAGTACCCTCGCATTGATGGCTTGTTTGATCAACTTCGGGGTGCCACTGTATTTTCTAAGATTGGCTTGCGTTCAAGGTATCATCAGCTTAGAATCATAGATGTCGATGTACCAAAGACTTCTTTTGGGTCTCAGTATGGCCATTATGAGTTCCTTGTGATGCCATTTAGGCTAACTAATACTGCAGCAGCATTTATAAATTTGATGAACAGAGTGCTTCATCCATACTTGGACATATTTGTGATTGACTTTTTTGGTGACATGTTATTTTATTCTCACAGTCACGAAGAGCATGCCGAGCATTTGAAGACTATTTTACAGACTTTTTGAGATAAACAGTTGTATGCTAAGTTCAGCAAATGTGAATTCTGGCTTGACAAAGTGGCATTTCTGGGTCATGTCATCTCAGCAAAAGGCATTTACGTAGATCCCATCAAGACTAAGGTAGTGATGAAATGGGAATGCCCTACAAATGTGACAGAAGTATGGAATTTTCTTAGAATAAGAGGTTATTATCATCGGTTTGTAGAAGGATTCTCCATAATTGCTTTTCTTTTGACTAGTTTGACTCGAAAGAACTCTAAATTCGTGTGGAGTGAAGAATGTGACAAGATTTTTCGAGAGTTGAAGAATGAACTAGTTTCTGCTCCTATACTTACTCTTCCATCTCCAAGTGAAGAGTTTGTGATTTATAGTAATGCTTCTTGACAGAGCTTGGGTTGTGTTCTGATGCAGAATGGAAAGGTTATAGCTTATGCTTCAAGACAATTGAAGAAGCATGAGTTAAACTACCCAACACATGACTTAGAGTTGGCTGCAGTGGTATTGGCATTGAAGATTAGGTGACATTACCTATATGGTGAGAAATGCTAGATATTCGCATACTACAAAAGTTTGAAGTACATTTTTTATCAAAATGAACTGAATTTGAGGCAAAGGAGATGGTTATAGTTGATCAAGGATTATGATTGCAGAATTGATTATCATCTAGGAAAAGCAAATATAGCTGTTGATGCTCTCAATAGAATGAGTAGCAGTTCTTCATCTCAATCAAGTGCAGTATGTGCTTCTTTGTTATGTGAGTTAAGAAAATTGCATTCCCAGTTGTCTGGAGCTGTTTTAGCTCATTTTCAGGTGAGGCCTACTTTTATTGACAAGGTTAGAGAAGCTCGATCTCAAGATATGACACTTAGATTATTGAATGCAGTAGTTAGTGCTAGTTTGCGAACAGATTATGTAATTCGAGATGATGGTGCTTTGGTTATGGAAAGTCGATTGTATGTTCCTGACATTTTAGAATTGAAGAAATTTTTTTTATAAGAGGCACACACTTCAGCATATGTGATGCACCCAGGCAGTACTAAAATGTATCATGTATTAAAAGAGTATTACTGGTGGCCAGGTATGAAGAACGAAATAGCAGAGTTCGTAACCAAATGTCTTATATGTTAGCAAGTAAAGCCAGTTCGTCAAAAGGCAACTGGACTTTTGCAACCATTGCCTATTCCAGAATGGAAGTGGAAGCATATTACCATAGACTACTTGTTCGGTCTTCCTCATACTCAGAATGGTCAAGATGGTGTTTGGGTCATTGTGGATCGATTAACAAAGGATGCGAGGTTTTTATCGATGAAAGCTACTTACACTCTAAACAAGTTGGCAAAGTTGTTATGTGGACGAGATTGCCAGCTTATATGGTGCTCCAGTGTCTATTGTGTCAAATAGGGATCATCAGTTTACATCTAAATTCTTGCCTAGTTTGCAAGGAAGCTATGGGCACTAAGCTACATTTCAGCACATCTTTTCACCCGCAGACAGGTGGTCAATAAGAGAGAACCATATAGACTCTAGAGGATATGTTAGCGAGCTTGTGTTCTACAGTTCAAAGGTAACTGGGATACTCACTTGTCTTTGATGCAGTTTGTTTATAATAACAGTTACCACTCCAGTATTGAGATGACTTCTTTTGAAGCACTAAGGTAGAAAATGCAGAACACTGGTTTGTAGGAATGAAGTTGGAGAAAGAAAGTTAGTAGGTCCTGAAATAGTTTAAATTACATTAGAGAATGTGAAAGTGATTAAAAAAATTGGAGGTAGCACAAGATAGCCAATCTAGCCTGATTATTTGGTAGAGGGTCCACCATGATATGTTGTTTTGTGGTATTCTCTTTGTGTTTCCTCAATATCTAATTGAATGTATGTTCGCTCTCTGGATCAACGAGATTTAAATCTATAGAATTCTACCGTGTCATGCACTAAATAGAAATAATTGAAAGAGAAAAAAGAAAAATAATCAAATAAATGACACAACTAAATAAATTCAACAATAATTACACGTACTCATCCGCTAAGACACCAAAAACTTGTTCGATAAAATTGCAAGTGAACGATATGTATTATAGTGATGAATAGAGTGTCGATCCCATAAAAATTGTTTTATTTATTATCAATCTAACTAATCCTAACTTTTACTTTAACAAACAAAAAAACTGAAGTGATTTTGTGATTTTGATCTAAACAAAACATAAGCTAAAATTAAGTAAAAAATTTCGAAATTCTTTATTTGAGATTCATTTGATGAGCTTAAAATGTTAGGACTTACTATTTCAACATAATTTATCCAATTCAACTATTCCTATCAAATTATGACAATATTTCATTCGTTCTGCCAATTGAATTTATTGATAATATTTTATAGTCTCTCAAGTAAAATCAAATTTATTTTAACATGAGAATTTACTTTATCTCTATGTAAATGACAACATATTAAAGTGCATTCAATCACATAAAATTTACAAAAGATTGCACAAAATATTTGAGTATATATATTTCTCTTATCCAAATTTATGATTATTAATTATCGCTCAATCTAAACATGCATATCACTCTCAGTCTCAACTAGTTCATAAATCATTCATAAATTGGCCAAAAATATGAAAGCAATAAACCCAACGACAAAAATCCAACATAAAGTCATATTTGGAGTTATAACTTGAAAATCAAAATCAAATCATTCAAACTAGGTTAGATTGTTCGTCCTAACAAAGTTTAGTTCATCATAATATTAGAAGAACACAAGAAAAATAATAGAAATACATCACTAGGTTTGAATTTAAGAAAAAGAAACACGAATCTTGTAGTTTTCTCCTCAAAGTCGTCGGATTATCTTCTTCTTTGTTCTTCAATTTGTGGTTCAAAATCCTAGCTTTTGTGTTTGTCTATTGTCTCCAGACAAGAAGTTTGTTGACTAATATATCAAAGACCTATTATATTTACAGTCTTCAAGTTTTAAGACTGAATTGACCCAAAAAATGCCAAAAATACCCTTTGAAGTCGTGCAAATTGAACTGATGTCGAATTGCCGAAAAGTTTCAAAACAGGGCGAAATTCTTGACTTAAAATTTTGTTGGGGCGAAATAATCCAGAGAGCACCCTGTTTTGAAATTTTGGATTGTGTAGGAAAAAAATTTCCATTATAAATTTTGTTGGGGAGAAATATGCAAAAATAGTCTGGCAACCCAAACGGAGACGCACATGACTTTTTTGACAAAACTCCAAACTGCAATTCGTTAAGTGTGTTGGACTCGTGATTCATTAAGCTTTCTAATGGTATATAATTTTCCTAGTAAAACTCCTTGCATTTCATCTTGACATATTAAATCATCCACTTCTTTCACACATTTGCTCCTTCACTTCAACACCTTCTTTGTACTTTTCAATGCAAATCAGTCTTCTCCTATTTATTTTTGCATCTTTTCGCCTTCAAGGTGGTACCTTTCTTCAAATTTTCAATTGCAATTCAAAGCACATTCTTCGTCTCATTTTCTCCTTCTTCAATTCCATTGTACTCGAGTTAGGGGATTTCACCTACAACAACGAAAATAAACCAATCTTATTGAAAGATATTTCCATCAATCGCCATTTCCATTGATAACCGCCCGCCACTCCCACCAACCGCCAGTTTCTTGTTATTTTTGTTACATTGTTGCTTTCTGTTTGAAACCATTCTAGATCCTTCTTTCAGCTCTTATATAAGCTGAATCAGTTTGTAAAATAAAGTGTGTGAAATATAATCATTCAGCTTAATTCAGTTGCCTCCTTCTTCACTTTGTTTTCTGTAAAATGGTATCAGAGCTTATATAAAACTCTCATTCATGGCTCGAGGAGGAGGATCTCAAGCAGCAAATCGCACAACTTCAACTCCAGTCCATACTGCAAATCAGTTCACTCATCTTGAGGTTGAAGATAGATCTCATTATGATGATCCTCGCAGTTCTTATTACTTAAGCAATGGAGATCATCCTGGACTCCACCTTGTTTCCTCACTGTTAGTAGGTAACAATTACAACTCCTGGTCTCGTGCCATGTCAGTTGCTTTGGTTGCTAAGAATAAGATCTGTTTCATTGATGGCTCTCTCCTTTCTCCTACACCTAATGATCCATTATACAATTCTTGGTCAAGATGTAACAAGATGGTTTTATCTTGGTTGCTCCATCTTTGTGTCCAAAGAGATTGCGAGAAAGCATTATGTATCCGGATAACAAGATGTTCTTTGTATGGAATGACCTTCATGAGCGATTTCATCAAAGTAATGGACCTAGGATATTTCAATTAAAACAACAATTGAACAGCCTAACTCAAGGATCTAATGATGTCGGGGCTATTTTACCAAGCTTAAAACCCTTTGGGAAGAATTAAGGAATATAAACCCTGTTTCAACTTGTACTTGTGGAGGTCCGAAGGTTATTATGGATTTTCAACAACAGGAGTATGTATTGCAGTTTTTAATGGGACTTAATGAATCATATTCTCACGCAAGGGCTCAAATACTGATGTTAGATCCTTTACCTACTATCAACAAGGCATTTTCCTTGATAATTCAAGAGGAAAGACAGAGAGGCTTAAGTTTTGGCATATCAGTCCTCACATCCAATTCTTCAAATTCCAATTCTATTGCCTTTGGAGTTTCTACCAGCAATTATAAAGGGAAGCAAAATAGACCTATATGTACACATTGCGGAAAGTTAGGCCACACTGTAAATGAGTGTTACAAACTTCATGGTTTTCCTCCAGTGTTACAGATTTAAGAATCAATCTGCAGGACAACATGCTCCTTCCAAATCATTATCAATCAAGTTGAGGCTCACTTTGAAAACAATCTTTAGCAACAGCATTCGATGATGCCAAGGTTGCAACACCCATGCTTACACCATCTCAATGCCAACGGATCATTGCTATGTTGAGTTCACGACTTCAAGGAGCATCCACGTGATCGAAGATCGCCCCTTGCCCAACTTTACCGGGTATACACACTTTTGTCCCTAATAATGTATGGATTGTGGATTCTGGTGCAACTCATCATGTGTGCCATGATTTAAGGTTTTTATTTGCCTTTGATCCTGATTTGAACGTTTCCCATATCAATTTGCCAAATGGACAAAGTGTTGGAATAATCGAGTGCGAGAACGACTTGTTTGAACACATCTCTTGTGCTTAAGAAAGTACTCTATGTCCCAAGCTTCAGATACAACTTATTGTCTGTTAGCTCATTGATAAGAGATAGAAAATGTTCATTAATGTTCTCTGATAACAAATGCTTGATTCAGGACAATACACAGGACCTTCTGATTGGGATTGCTGAAAGGATTGGCACCTTATACTACCTGGACACTAAGAAGTTTACAGCTGAAAATGTTCCAAACAATAAGGCAGTTATGCAGTGCAAGATCAGACACCTTATGGCATTATAGATTGGGGCATCCCTCAAGTCAAGTGTTACAGCATTTGACTGGTCATATACCAATTTCTAGTACTTATTGTAAAGGTCTTCATTGCTCTAATTGCCATTTTGCTAAACAGAGGAGATTATCCTTTATATCTCAAAACAGTTTTCGGATACAAGTTTTGAATTAATACATGTTGATGTTTGGGGACCTTTCTCCACTATTACTCATGATGGTTATAGATATTTCTTGACTATAGTAGATGATTGCTCAAGATTCACATGGATATATCTATTACATAATAAAGCAGAAGTACAGCAATACATACCTCAATTTTTTGACCTAGTTGCAAACAATATGGGAAAGCTATTAAGGAGTTAGATCCGATAATGCTAGGGAATTCAACCTTACTTCATTTTATCAGACCAAGGGAGTTGTACACTACCATTCATGTGTTGAAAGACCTGAGCAAAATTCAGTGGTTGAAAGAAAACATCAACATCTATTGAATGTGGCTAGGGCTCTTGTTTTTCAAATCAAACTACCTTTAATATATTGGGGTGAGTGTATTCAGTCAGATCCACCTTATTAACAGTTACCATCATCCACTCTTTCTCATAAGTCCTCTTTCGAGATTCTACATAAGAAGGTTCCTCTTATGCTCACTTAAAACCTTTGGTTGCTTGGCTTATGGCTCTACTCTTTTAAGCTCAAGGACCAAATTTACACCAAGATCGAGGGCTTGTGCATTCATTGGTTATCCACAAGGTATGAAGTCCTACAAATTACTTGATTTACATAGTGGACAAATATTCATCTCTCGAGATGTGGTGTTCCATGAATTAATTTTTCCTTATTGCACCTAAGACAATGTTGACGAGCTGGGGGATATATTTCCTGATAGTGTATTGCCACTTCCAACCTTGGAAAATCATCCCAGTACTTTCCCTGATGTGCAAACACAAACTCCAGCTTTGGCAGATTCTCAGCATCCCAGTCCTTTTCCTGATGTGCAAACTCCAGCTGTGGCAGATTCTCCCACTGATGTTGTTTTAGATAATTCAGTTGGCTTACCCACTGCACCAGTTCAGACCAGGTCTACAAAGACTGTCAAAAGGCCCTCCTACTTGAAAGATTATCATTGTAACCTAATCACTCAAAGTTCTACAGTTCACCCTCTATCCCAAGTTCTTGGATATGAGAAATTGCATCCTAATTTTAAGGCTATGGCTCTTTCCATCACAGCCATCACAGAGCCTACATCCTTTTCTCAAGCTACAGGTCATCTTCAATGGAAACAAGCCATGGCATCTGAATTAGAGGCTCTTAAAATTAACAGAACCTGGTCAGTAGTTTCTCTTCCTCCTGGCCACCATGTTGTTGGCTGCAAATGGGTATATAAGGTTAAACTTTGTACTGATGGATCTATTGAGAGATACAAGGCTCGCCTTGTAGCTAAAGGCTACACACAACAAGAAGGCATTGATTACATAAACACTTATGGCCCAGTTGCCAAACTTGTGACTGTAAAGCTTTTTCTTGCTTTGGCTTCTTTACATGGTTGGCTATTACACCAACTTGATGTCAACAACACTTTCCTTCATGGAGATTTAATTGAAGAAGTATACATGACTCTTGCCTCAAGGGTATATTCCTAAAAAGGGGCCTTACCTCACAATCCAATCACAAGTTACATAAATCCTTGTATGGATTAAAAGAGTTTCTAGGCAATGGTATGCCAAATTCTCTCAAGCTTGCTCGATGAAGGGTTCATTCAATCTTCTCGCGATCATTCTCTGTTTATACTGAGAAAAACATACCAAATTTATTCTCTTGCTTGTGTATGTTGATGATATTATCTTGGCAAGTAATGATGAAGAATCGGTCTGGGGACTCAAGAAATCTTTGGATGCCAAATTCAAACTTAAGGATCTTGGAAATTTGAGATACTTCCTTGGATTAGAGATAGGAAGGTCAGCTAAGGGATTTCTATTTCTCAAAGAGCTTATGCCTTCTGAGTTGCTAAATGATGTTGGATTCTTAGGATGTAAATCATAAGCAATCCCATGGAGGTTAATTTGAAGCTTACTCAAGAAGATGGAGAACTACTTGAAGACCCTACAATCTACTGGAGGATGATTGGAAAACTTCTCTACCTAACCATAACCGGACACGATATTTCATACTCGATTATGAGCTCACCCAGTTTCTCAATCAGCCAAGAATTCCCATTTGAAGGCAACTCAAAGGATTTTGCAATATGTAAAAGAAAGTCCGGGATGGGGCTATTTTATCCTTCAAATTCGATGTTCATCTCAAAGCTTATGCAGAGGCTTATTATCCAAACATCCAACCGAAAGTCTTCTCGATGCGGATGGGCTTCATGTCTAGATACCCGACGATCTATTTCGGATTTTGTGTGTTTCTTGGAGATTCCTTAATCTCTTGGAAGTCAAAGAAGCAACAAACCATCTCCGGATCATCACCAAGCAAGCGAGTATCGATCCATGGCTAATGCCACTTGTGAAATCACTTGGTTCTTTGTCTTTGTTAAAAGAGATTGGAATTTCCCACAACAAGAATGCTCTCATCAGATTGTGATAATCGGCGACTCTACACATTGTTGCAAATCCAAAGTGTTCCATGAACGCACTAAACACATTGAGATCGATTATCACTTGGTTCGAGAGAAAATCCAAGCTGGAGTCATCAAGACATTACATGTTCCTTCTAGAAATCAGTTAGCCGACATACTCACTAAGGCATTACATCCTGAGTTTTTTAAAGAACTAATCAACAAAATGGGTTTGATCAACATCTACACTCCATCTTGAGGGGGAGTATTGAAAGATATTTCCAGTCAACTGCCTACCATTCCAGCCAACTACCTGCCAGCTCCCGCCAACTGCCAGATTTCTTGTTATTTTTGTTACATTGTTGCTTTCTGTTAGAAACCATTCTAGATCCTTCTTTCAGCTCTTATATAAGCTGAATCAGTTTGTAAAATAAAGTGTGTGAAATATAATCATTCAGCTTAATTCAAAATCTCAATAATAAATTAACTCAAAAACACTCGACGTACTATCAAAATATACTCATTAAACTGTCTACATAAGTATTCAAAATGCACTCATCATAACCACTTCTCCCTATCTTATCCACATGAAAGATGTTATGAAACCCCAAACAATTCTGAATGCGCTCTAGTTTACTAACATAAAGTTTGGTTGCTATTGTAAAGACCAAACTAGGAGAGCTCTCACGAAGTATCCTCCGTTATTAATTTAATTCATGAAGTCCTCCAACCCCCGAGCATTCCAGCTAAGGATACTCATGGTTGTCGATGGGGTTGTATCGTTGCCTCCACCAATTCGTAGTGAGCATTTATGATGTTTTGAAGTGAAACTCTCCTTATCTCCACCATCAAACATCAAGTGTGTTCAGGATTTCCTCTTCTGAGGCTTAGTTTGGACTATTTAGATTCTTTGTTATTATTTTTCCCATTCATTTTCTTCTTCCCATTGTAAAATTAATGTCGTTTATACCTCTCCTGATTGGATTGTAGATTTAAGCGAAACTGAGCACATAGCGAGGGACCGAGTCACGTTTGTAGAGTAACGTAGATTGCAAGCGAGAGGCACAAACGGGCAAACGCATAGGGAAGAACCACCAATTCAATATGATACAAATTGTACATCATCAAACAGTTTTTGTTTTTGGAATTTGAACACTAGTTGTACCAAATCTCCATCATCACCTAAGTAAACATTGAGGTTGCCCTGAAGGGATTTTGAGATGTTTAGCTCGACTTGGATATGCAGAAATGATCCCTTGCAAGACCATTTTTATCTATATTCATCTCCAAAATTGCCAAATTCATACTCTAACCATGGCTTCCATATCCACTCTCATATGAACAACTGAGAGGTTGTATACTTCATTCAAAAAAAGATGCAAGCAGAAGCTTATTGATTTCACAATGGATTTCTCATCCACCATAGAGAAAACCATGAGGGTTTGTCTGAAATTCCAAGGTTGTTGCATTAGAAGTTTGCACCGATCGTCTTTGTTGTTGATTTCAAGCACGAACACATCTTCAATAAATTTGAAATTCATGTGGCTGGATGGTTTTAATAACTTCATCATCCTGTCTTCGAAGGTCTCGCGATGGTATGATTTGCGTGTTAATAGCTCGCTAAAGAGTCCAAATATTGATTCCTCAACATGTTTATAACTTTAGAGGAGTCTACTACCAAGACATCATCTTCATCATGATGTGGAGAATGAGCAACAGAACTTGTCGATATCGTTTCATGGATTTGTTGTCAATAGGATTGCAAAGAAATCCTAAACATCAAGAAAGAGAGTCGATATTACAACATGTTTTAAATTAGTCAAAGTCAAAATTTATTTAGTCAAAGTCAACAAAATTTTGGTCAAGTCCAAGTCAAGTAGTCAAAGTAGGACTTAATTTAAGTAAATAAATTTATTTGGGGCTATTTTGTAAAATATGGTTACTTAAGGATTTAAATGACTTTACATGGAAGTGGGAGGCTTAAGTTGCAAATAAGTTTAATTGAAAAATGAATTTGGGTCCATTTCTTCACAGCAAGTGCGGAAAGGAAGGGAGGAAACGCGGTTGTGGGAGAAGAAAAAGGGAAAAAGGAAAGAAAGAAAAAGCAAAGGGAAGAAGAAGAAAGAGGTCGGTCGAATCATAATGTGGTCAGAAAATTAACTTTTAAGGCTTGGGTTGTTCATTTCTTTCGCAATTTCAAGAGGTAAGAAAGAAATTACTTATTTAAAAAAAAGTGTAAATAATTAGAGTTTTTGCTTATTAGCTTAAATATAAATGTTATGAAAGGAGATAAGTTGATTTTAGTGACATGAACTATATTTGCATGTTAAATGAATGAATTAATTGATGAATTTTTAGGGTTCTTGATTTAGTGAGGTTTAATTAGAGTTTAAGCTATTTTAAGTAAATTAAGACTTGTATTGGTTTGTGTATGTTAAAAGCTTAGAATGACGATTTTAGCAAACTCTAGAATTCTATTTGGGTCCTTTAAGTAATGTAATGTCAAGGAGTTTATTTAGAAACTTTAAAGAAGATTAGAAATTGTTGAAAATATTAAGGAGAATTACATGTTATTGAGTCAATGGAAATGAGTTTCTAGTTTGGTGATTTTACTACGAAATCTAAGGAAATTATACTTGTTGGATTGTACATTTTAGAGTTAACATGTGAAAAAGAGAGGTGGTAAATTAGAATAAAGATTAGATCATAGTGAGTAAAAGAATTTTGGAGAAGTTTTGCTTAAGTACAGGTAGGTTAAACTTAGTCTTGCTTTTAATTATTAGTGTTACTTGGGATGGTTATTTATTAATTCAAGCAATAATATTTTATTTTAGGAGGTGACGATGAGGTTGGTGCCGCGTACCGACTAACCTAGTTCTAGTCAAAAACTTTGTGAGTGTAAAAACTTATTTTTCAGAAAATAAGCATTTAATTACATTATATTAGTTCGTAAAGTTATATGAATTATTTCATTATTTCTCTACTTCTAGTAGATTACATAAATTGCAAAAATAAATTATTTTCTAAATAAGTGTTAGACAAGCATGATTTGTAGTACAAATTAGCTTTTATAAATGAATAATTATTTCAAAATTTAAATTAAGTTTTGTTAAATCTTTTATTAGAATATTAGATCATTATTAAAGGTTTCAGTAAAATTATTTTAAAAACCACCAAAAGGTACCCAGGTGATTTTGGTGTTAATACGTTCCCACATTGTATTACCATATATGGTGATTTTATCCTCTTTGCACTAGTATGAATGAGTTTCTATAGTGTATGACCAGATTACTAGAGGTCTTTAGGACCCACTCTCGTACACACATAGGCTTTGGGCCGTGTACCTAAGTTCTTAGCCCTTTGAGAGCAGCTCTGTGCACATATGACCAGATTTCAAATTATAGAATATCAGTGATTTAGGGCACCTTTTTGGTATAGTGTTAGTGTGTGTGTGTGTGTGTGTGTGTTAGTGTGTGTGTGTGTGTGTGTGTGTGTGAAATCTTTATTGCTTAAAATTTTCAAAGTTATTATCAAAATTCATAACTGCTTAGAAGTATTATAGAACAATTCAAAATTTCAGTAAATATCGATAAACTGGAAAAAGTATAATTATTTGCAAACTTTCCACTTACTGAGTTACAAACTCATGAATTTTGTCAGTTGGGACGCAATTGAGCTATTTGAGCAACTTTTGGAAGATTCTCCAGCTACAAGAGACACAGCCCCTTGATCTAGTTGATTGTATGATTACATTTTGTTAAGCAAGTCATTATCACGCAATTTTCTCATGTCCACTAGATTTAGTGTATTTCATTTTGGTATTAATTGTATCATGCAGAAGTTAGAATGAGCTTGCTGCCTTTGGATAAGTGTCGTTTTGCACTTAACTGACCATTAAAAGTTGACGATTGTAAGTATCCATTAGTAAATTTATACTTAATTATGTGTTGATTTGATTGCTTTAGGTCAAAATCCAAGTTCTGATGGAATTGGAGAAAAACAAAGTAAAATAGGTGAAAAGGGACTGAAAGTGCACGAAGACTTGGAAATGGGGACCAACTTGCAAATATTCAAAATTTGAAATACTTATCGTGCAAATAATTAGGGACTTAAGCACAATTCGCAACCAGAATTCTAGTTTCTTTATTTTAGTCAAACTTTAATTTGGTAATTCTTTTGAAACAAGTCTTCTATATTAAATTAGGATTTTTAGGTTATATAAAGAATGATTATGATTTAAAACAGAGAATATAACATATGCAAGAATCAAATGGTGGAAGTTGAGAGAGAGAAATATAGACAACAAGAAGAGAGAGGAAGAACGGCCAATATCTTGAAGATTGGGACAGGAAGACGACGAATTCTTAGTGCAAGATATTCAACTTGTCTCCTCTTTTATCTAGATCCGGTTATGTATTCCAAACTTTTCATATTTTCTTTCTCCTGAATTATGAGTAGCTAATTGGTATTTTGGATGAACGATGTAACTTAGTTTAGATTCTTTAATTTTAATTCTCAAGTTTTGCTTATAAATTCAATTACATATTGATTTTACTTCTCCTCTTAATGCTTGAAATAATTGGACTTTATTTCATTGAATTGTGGATTGTAACAAACCGAGAGGTAAGTTATTAATCTAGACCGTGTAGTAAAATTTGACAACTGAATAAAAGGTAGATATACGCTTTTATTATTGTTGCGGTCTTGAATTGAATTCTTGTGCGATTTAATACATCTAATTAAGGATTATTCTGACTTCACATAGAGATATAATGAGTTGACTTGATTAGATGGGACTAATTTGAACTCGAGAGAGGTAAACTAGGTTAAATTCGTGAATTCGACCGAATACAACTTTAGGAATAAATCTTGAGAAGATAAATTAGATATGAAAACTATGGTGAATTCGTGAATCCAAATGCTTTATTAATTATATTTGATAAATTCTTGACTTTTGCATTCACACTATTTTCTAGAATTAATAATTATAGTTTAATTCTTCAAATCAACTTAATTCAAAGAGTTTTAAATAAAGTATGATTAAAATTAATTGAACTTGTATCTAAATAGGATAGTCTTCATGGGAACAATAATCTGGACTCAATATGTCACTTTATTACTTGTTTACGATTTTGTGCACTCCCAACTATAAAAAACCTCTTGTAGAAATTATATATTGCAACTGCACAATATTGCAAACAAGTAATAAAGTGGACCTATTGACTTTATTTGTTGATTTTGCACTGGATTTTCAATCTTGTGAATGATTTAATTTCAACACGACCTGCAATTATCAATTCTGTATTTCTTGATTTTTAAACTGCAAATAAACATTGTCATTATCTTGAATTCAAGTTATGTGTTTTGGGGATTCAAGTTCTGCAAGTCATTTTTAATTCTATTTTATATATTCTTGTGTTGGATTAAAGTGATTTGGAGATTGAATTATCGATTGAATTTCAAGACAACCTGCAATTATCAATTCTGTGTTTCTTGATTTTTTTTTCTTCTTATTTCTATCGTTTAATTGTGTCAAAAAATGAATATTTTCCTGCTTGTTAAAGTGATTTGGGAATTGAATTGATGAATGCAAGATTTCTCATGCAATTCTTATTTGACTAGTACACTCTTACTTTGTGCTGGAGATGGTAAAACTTGGTGATTTCAGGGACAATGTGGAGTTGTTTGATGCAATTCAAACTTATTTACAACACTTAGGGACTCATGTGTAATCAACTAAATTTAGGGATCAATTGCACATGAAGTCATAATTTAGGGACTAATGTGTAATAAACTAAATTTAGGTACCAATTCATCAATAAAATAAAAGTTAGAGATCAATTGGACTAAAACTCAAAATTTAGGGACTAATGTGCAATAATATGAGTTTAGGGACCAATTCATAAGTAAAATAAAAGTTAGGGATCAATTGCACAAAAACTCATAATTTAGGGACTAATGTGTAATAAACTAAGTTTAGGACCAATTCATCAATAAAATAAAATTTAGGGATCAATTGCAAAAAAACTCATAATTTAGGGAGTAATGTAAATAATATGAGTGTAGGGACCAATTCATCAGTAAAATGAAAGATTGAGGATCAATTGCATAAAACTCATAATCAATTATATGAGTGTAGGGACCAATTCATTAGAAAAATGAAAGATTAGGGATCAATTGCACAAAAACTCATAATTTAGGGACTAATGTGCAATGAACAAAGTTTATGCACCAATTCATGAATAAATGAAAATATTATGGATCATTTGCCAAAAAAAGTGTAGGGACCTTTTCCGCACTAATTGATGTTCTCTTTTGTCATGTGCTAGTATGGCTTACGTGATGTCGCACGGATGTGATGATGCAGGCGATCCTCCACTTCAGCCACCTCACCGGCTCGATTTGGCCTGACGAGTCTGGTAATAATTTTTGTTTAAATTGTATTGTATTTTACTATTATCATTGAATTTCGTATCAAACATTTCGTATTTGTTTTTTTTTAGCGCTACCGTCTAAGCAACGGGGTATCTCTCGATGTATTAACCTTAAGAAGGTTTGGCAGACGAACGGGAAGAGGCCACTTCCCATCGCGTTTGACAATGTCGAACATACAATGCAGCCGATCAGGAATAACGCGAAATATTTCAAGCGCTTGGTTGGGAACCAAATCAGATTCACTGTACCCCATCGCTATCCTTCATGGACAGATGTTCTAGAAGAGCAGTGAGCACGGTTACGTAGCATCATCGAGGTATTGACTTACAATAGTTTTACATTAGCGCATTCTCGAAACAATTATTCTATGTAATATACATTGACGAAAAAAATTTCTATGTCGAACAGCTTCTCTGCCACGTGTTACGATCAAGTACTAATAAATTTTTCAATATCATTTTTACAAATCTTCAATGGATTACATATGCATGTTTTTTAGCTAAATTTCACGCTTGCAATTGTTGTAGCATGACCCCGTGACCCATCAGTGGCCGGGGCATTATTGAGTCATTCTAGACTTTCCACACCTTCCAAAATGGTAATTGGGTGAACCCAGAGGCGGCCGGTGTTTACATGAGGACAAATTTTTATTTTTTAATGTTGTTAATTTTATCTAACATTATATTATTATTTATTATTTGTTTTTTCTCATTAAATAGGATAAACTTGTTGAGGTGATTGAGACTCAACAGACATAGATCGCCTCCAGTGGCGCGTCAGTTGACGAGCATGCTATTGTAAAGGAAGTTCTCGGAGAACGTCGAGGACATGTTCGTGGGGTTGGATGGGTTCCAAATGGCACCTCTCCCTCACTAGATTCGACCGCTGCATCGAACGTCCCATGAGGAACATCCAATCAGTTCTCTGGAGACCCCTAGAATGACGATGGTTGGTTTGCCATGTATGAGGTCCACCTATGCTGAATGGAAAGGACAATTACACGTCTTACAATGATTCTGAAGCATACAATATCGAGGACTGTGCCAGAGGAAGATGAGGATGAGGACGACGACGACGACGGTGGGGATTTGGGGGATCCGTAGATTTTATGCACAATAAAATTGTTTTTATTATTTAAAAAAAATAGAATGTTTATAGCAACGACAATGTTGTCGCTATAAACAAAAAATAACTTGTATATTTGCGATGACAATGTCGTCTCCATATATCTTATATATAGCGGTGATATTGTTGTCACTAATAATTATTGTACTTAAAAGTTAATAGCGATGATAACAACGTCGTTACTATTCACGCTAACAGCGACAATTTTTGCAACGACTTTGTCGTCACATTTTCTCTAATTATGAGAAATAGAGCATGACAATGTAGCAACGACGATGTCGTCGGTATAGATTTAAATGTATATAACAATGACATTTTGTCGTCGCTAATTACCTAGAGGCATTAATCTATTGAGATGACCTTCATATCGTCGCTAATATACAAAAAGCAATGACTTCTGATAAATTCGCCGCTACAGACCTCCTTTTTTGTAGTGACTAATGTGGACTAATGGAGTGATTACATTTACAACTAAATTGAAGTTGAATGATTTAATTGAAACGAATTAAAGATGAATGATCTAATTGAGATTCATATGAAAGTTCAATACTAAAAGTTTAAATTAACTCATTAAGTTATAATGATTGAGGTTGTTAATTATCAGTATGCTAGTATATAAATTAAGAGTGGGCCAGATTCATTTCAATTAGATTTGGGAAATTGGTGCAAATAGTCCATAATATTTGTATTCGTTTATTAACTAGAAATATTAGAGCTTAAATTTTATTCTTCATATTTTAATTTATCGTTTTATTATCGTTCAAAAATAAAGAACACAAAATGTGTAAATTAATTTTTGTTATTAATTTTATGTTAAAAATAATAATAAGATTGGTTCAATGTCATAAAATTATATACGTCATTTTGTTATTTATTTAACTTAATTTTTATTCAAATTTTTCACATCATATAACAATTACATATACCTAAAACATAATAATTTTATATTTTTCTCTTATAAAAAAATTATTCGATACTACTATAGTGATATATTTAATATGCTAAATTAAATAATGTTTAATAAATGTATCGGACTTATTTGTACATTTTACAAAGGTTGAAAATTCAATTGTAATTTTTTAACTAAAATTAAGGGTATTTTTATCTTTTTTATCAAATAAGTACCAATTATGCACTTAAATAGATATGTTAGAGACCAATACACAAAAAATGAAAGATTAAAGACCATTTGCGCACTATTAACATACTTTAGGGACTACTTGCAAAAAATTCCTATTACATTTTTATTAGAGTGAAGAATGGAATCAATTACTAGGTAGAATTTTGTGTTTTTACATTTTAGTTCGTATATAAATTAAGAGTGGTTAAGATTCAATTCAATATTCTTATGGGATAATTGCACGAAAGGTTCTCAATCTTTTAAAATTATTAGGAATATACTCTTGACCTAAAAAAATAGCATCACACATCCCCAACGTATTAAAAAATT